>NC_069470.1:538275-567249 GCF_026875155.1 Cherax quadricarinatus | reverse complement strand
CGAATTTTTACTTACGCGCTGTGTCTTAATTTCATCTTGTCGGTATTATATACCATTCTTGTACTACTACTATTACTACTACCACCACCTCTTCCTGCCTGTATATAGCCGTCCTGCTCCACTTCTGGTTAGTGTGACTTTGTAAATGGTCCAAGTCGGACCGAAACGTCGTCGTAAGCTTCTCTCTTTTATGTGCGGGTTATTTGTGTATAGCACCCTAGATATGCCTACCTACCATCATGACAGGATAATAGTATATCGCAGGAAGATTGAAAGACTTCTCGTGTTGGGATTATATATCTGCATTTACCCTGGCCGACACTTACATCCTTTATATTGCTGGTCATCAGGATGGTACTACGGATCACAGGGAAACTTCTCAACAAGGACAGGGATATGGCCCACTAGAAGAACTCTATTCCTATTGGATCAGAAACCCTTGGTTCCTGGGTAAAACGTACCATGAGTTTCCTCAAGGAACTAGACATTTCTGACTTAGTGGTCTGGAGCGTCAGTTAGGGGACCTTGCCAGCCTCCCCTGATGTGGTTTTAATTCCTGCTGACTGCGATCCTTCTGTGTGTATACCTCCGCTTGTTTCTGCGTGGAGCATTGATATATAAATTGCTTGTGAGGTTAGAACATACAGGAGGAGAATGGGATAGCTTGAAAGTATGCTTGAGACCACTGGTGTGCCCGGACAAGGAAGAATCATGGATTGTAAACCAGGCTGCCCAGCTTTTGTGGCATTTGTGGCCGAGTGATTTAAAGCATCACCTGGGGAACCTTGCCACTCCCCTGATGTTTCGAATCCTGACTATGATTTCTCTCTCTCTCTCTCTCTCTCTCTCTCTCTCTCTCTCTCTCTCTCTCTCTCTCTCTCTCTCTCTCTCTCTCTCTTTCTCTTTCTCTCTCTCTCTCTCTCTCTCTCTCTCTCTCGCTCTCTTTCTTCCTCTTTCTCCCTCTTTCGCTCTCCCTCTCTCTCCCTTTTTCGCTCTCCCTCTCTTTCTTTCTCCCTCTTTCTCTCCTCTCCCTCTTTCACCTTCTTCTCCCTCTTTCTCCCTCTCTCTCTCTTTTTTACACAGGGTTTGACAAGGTTAAGGATCCCTAGCTTTATTGACAGCTATTTACAGGTTAAGGATTCCTAACTTTATTGGCAAGCTAAGCTGTTAACCTACATCAGCTCATTTGAAAGCATTTTTATTGTATGAGACATACAAGTAGGGAACAGGATGAAGTTGGAGCCATCTGTGGGCCAGCATTTTCATTTGATCAACTGACTTGATCTCGTTGACATCATTATGCTGTACGAATGTGTTCCATACTCGAGTCATCCTGGGGATAAATGATCTCAGATGGAGTGATGTTCTGGAGAAGGATACAGCCAGAGTGAAGTTGCTGCTTTCTCTCTCTCTCTCTCTCTCTCTCTCTCTCTCTCTCTCTCCCTCTCTCTCCTCTCTCTCTCTCTCTCTCTCTCCTCTCTCTCTCCTCTCTCTCTCCACCATATGTCCCTCGGATCAAGCCAAAACACCCTATCCTTGCTGGGTTCTTGATTCTTGTAGTTGTCGTGGTCGCTGGTGGGGTTCGAGCGTTATGTGATTTTTAGCTCACCATGACGGGCCCAAAACGAACACGGGTTTCGAGTCCCCGGCTAGTAGACAGTGTTGTTATTGATAAATACCACCAGATGTTTTTACAATAATATATAGATATAAAGCTATAAAATAATAAAATAAGATAAAATTGGATAATTAGGAGAACTCATTAAAGTCCTTTCTAAAATTGTTCTTATAGATTAACCTGAATGTTACCTGGAGAGGAGTTCCGGGTCCAACCCCCCGCGGCCCGGTCTGTGAGCAGTCCTCCTGGTAGATCAGAAGCCTGATCAACCAGGCTGTTAATGCTGCTGTGCACGCAACCAACGTACGAACCACAGCCCGGCTGATCAGGGAAACCGACATTTAGGTGGCGTGTCCCATTGCCAGCATGAAACTGCCCAGGGTCCTGTTGGTAATCCCCCTTATATGCCTGGGAGCAGTTGACAGTCTCGGGGCCCTGACACTTATTGTATGGTCTCTTTAACGTCTAGTAGACACACCTTGCTTTTCATGGGGGATGTTCATCGTCTCAAGTCTTTTATTTCTATTAATGTTAATGTAAAAATTACATCACAGTAAACACAATCACAATAACAGAACTTCGACTGAGACAAAAAAAAAAAATAGTGAAAATCCGAGCTTTTTCATCACAGTATCCTTGATAAATGTAATAAATCACGAAGCGCATGTATATTCCACTATTTTTTTTTCAAAAATATTTTAAATGGCTCGCTTGCCTTTGGCAAACGTCCCATTTAAAACATTGTTTAAGGGTTTTTTTTCACTGATGCTAACGCTGGTGAGTTAGGTCTAATTTGATCTAACATATCTTAGATATTATGTTGGTCGCCTTAACACCACCAGCCAGCCAGAAGCAAGATGGTGGTGCAAGGTCACGATGTCTACCTACCTGGTGTCTACCTGGTGTCTACCTGGTGTCTACCTGGTGTCTAACATGATCTTAGATATTATGTTGGTCGCCTTAACACCACCAGCCCAGGCCGAAGCAAGAGGTGGAGCAAGTCACAATGTCCTACCTACCTGGTGTCTAACCTGGTTCTACCTGGTGTCTACCTGGTGTCTAACACAGAACTTTAGATATTATGTTTGGCCCTTAACACCACCCAGCCAGCCAAAGCAAGATGGGGTGCAAGGTCACGTTATCTACCTACCCTGTTCTACCTGGTGTCTACCTTGTGTCAACCTGGTGTCCCTAAGCATATCCTTAGATCTTATGTTGGTCGCCTTAACACCACCAGCCAGCCAGAAGCAAGATGGTGGTGCAAGGTCACGATGTCTACCTACCTGGTGTCTACCTGGTGTCTACCTGGTGTCTACCTGGTGTCTAACATGATCTTAGATATTATGTTGGTCGCCTTAACACCACCAGCCAGCCAGAAGCAAGATGGTGGTGCAAGGTCACGATATCTACCTACCCCACCCCTGGGGGGGGGGGGGGTTTTTGGGGGGGGGGGGGTTTTTTCCCCCCCCTAACCCCCCCACCCTGGGGGTGGCTTCTACTGATGAGAGTCTACCTGGTGTCCTACATGATCTTAGATATTATGTAGTCGCCTTAACACCACAACCACCAGAAGCAAGATGAGGTGGTGCAAGTCACGATGTCTACCTACCTGGTGTCTACCTGGTGTCTACCTGGTGTCTACCTGGTGTCTAACATGATCTTAGATATTATGTTGGTCGCCTTAACACCACCAGCCAGCCAGAAGCAAGATGGTGGTGCAAGGTCACGATATCTACCTACCTGGTGTCTACCTGGTGTCTACCTGGTGTCTACCTGGTGTCTAACATAGATCTTAGATTATTATGTTAGGTCCCCTTAACACCCCAGCCAGCCAGAAGCAAGATGTTGGATTGCAAGTCCCACGATGTCTACCAACCTGGTAGTCTACCTAGGTGTCTACCTGGTGTCTACCTTTGTTCTAACATGAACTTAATATTATGGTAGGTCCCTACACCACACCAGCCAGAAGCAAGATGTGGTGCAAGGTCCGATAGTCTACCTGACCTGGTGTCCACCTGGTGTCTACACATGGTGTCTACTTGTGTCCTAACATTGACTTAGAATATTATGTGTCGCTAACGAACCACCCAGCCACCAAAGCAAGATGTGGTGCAAGGTCACGATTCTACCCTACCTGGTAGTCCTACCTGGGTCTACCGGTGTCTACCAGCTCTAACATGATCTTAATATTATGTTTGGTCGCCTAAACACCACCACCATCCCAGAACAAGATGGTGGTGCAAGTCACGATATCTACCTACCTTGCTACCTGGTTGTCTACCTGGTGTCTCTACCTGGGTCTAACATGATCTTAGAATTTTTGTTGTTCGCCTAAAACACCACCACCAGCCAGAAGCAAGATGGTGTGCAAGGTCCCACGATGTCCACCTACCTGTGTCATACCTGGTTGTCCTACCTGGTGTCTACCTGGTGTCTAACATGATCTTAGATATTATGTTGGTCGCCTTAACACCACCAGCCAGCCAGAAGCAAGATGGTGGTGCAAGGTCACGATATCTACCTACCTGTGTCTAACCCTGGTGTCTACTCATTCTAGATATTATTATTGTCGGCCCCAACACCAGCCACAGCCAGCCAGAAGCAAGATGGTGGTGCAAGGTCACGATATCTACCTACCTGGTGTCTACCTGGTGTCTACCTGGTGTCTACCTGGTGTCTAACATGATCTTAGATATTATGTTGGTCGCCTTAACACCACCAGCCAGCCAGAAGCAAGATGGTGGTCAAGGTTCACGATATCAACCTACCATGGTAAATAAGATAAGATCAGATTTTCGTTCGGATTTTTAACCCCGGAGGTTAGCCACCCAGGATCAAACCCAGAAAGTCAGTGCGTCATCGAGGACTGTCTAACTTAATTTCCATTGTCCTTAATCTTGTCCCCACCGGATACGACCCCACACCAGTCGACTAACACCCAGGTACCCGATTGCTGCTAGTAACAGGACAACAGAGTAAGGAAACGAGTCGACATGTTTTCCACCCCCGGAATCGAACCCGGGCCCTCCGTCTGTGAAGCGGGAGCTTAGCCCCCAACCACCGGTCTGGTGTCTAACCTGTGGTCTACCTGGTGTCTACCTGGTGTCTACCAGGTGTCTACCTGGTTCTAACAACCATGGATCTAATATTATGTGTGGTCCGCCCTAACACCACCACCGCCAGAAGCAAGATGTTGCAAGGTCAGATATCCTACCTACCTGGAGTCTAACCTGGACTCTACCTGTGTCACCTGTGTCTACCTGAGTCTAACATGATCTTAGATATTATTTTGTCGCCCTTAACACCACCAGCCTGCCAGAAGCCAAGATGGATGGTGTCCTACCTGGTGTCTACCTGGTGCCCCTACCTGTGTCCCCATATCAGAATCTAACCTGGTGCTAACTGGAATCTAACTGGAATCTACCTGTTTCTACCTGGTGTCTACCTTAAAACGTGAACATGGAGCTACCTGAAGCTACCTGTTGTCTATCTGATCTACCTGTGTCACCTAATCTACTGTGTCTACCTGGAATCTACCTTGTTTATCTGGAATCTACCTGTCGTCCTATCTGGAATCTACCACCTGTTCTACCTGAATCTATACCTGGTGTCTAACCTGGTGTCTACATGGTGTTCTACATGGTGCGTCCTACCTGGAATCTACCTGGTGTCTACCTGGAATCTACATTGGATACCTGGAATCTACCGCCTACCTGGAATCTACCTGCGTCCTATCGGAATCTACCTGGTGTCTACCTGAACTACAGGGTGTATACCTGGAATCTTACTGGCGGCTACCCTGGAAATCTACCTGGCCGTCTATCTGGAACCTACCATGGTCTACCTGGAACTACCTGTGTCTACCTGGAATCTACCTGGTGTCTACCTGGAATCAACTGGAGTCACCTGGAATCTACTGCGTCTAACCTGTGTCTACCTGTTGTCTAACCATGGTTGTCTACCTGAATCTACCTGTGTCTACCTGGAATCTACATGGTGTCCTTACACTGAATCGACCTGGTTTCTACCGGAGTCCTAAACGGAATCTACCTGTGTCCTCCTGAATCTCGCTGGTGTATACCTGGAAACCAACCTGGTTCTACCTGGAATCTACCTGTGTCACCTGGAATCTACCTGGTGTCTACCTGAATCTACCTGGTGTCTACCCTGGAACTACCATGGTGATCCTACCTGGAATCTACCTGGTTGTCTACCCGGAATTACCTGGTGGTCTACCTGGAATCTACCACCTGGTGTTTACTGGAGTTTGAACATTAAAATGGTAAAAAATACCGACAGATGTTAGGTAAGACACATAACAACAGTTAGATATCTTTTATGTCGAAACGTTCGCCCTACACATAGGCCTTTCTCAGTCGAATAAAGAATAGTTTGATAGATAGCAGAAGATAACCTGAAGACGGATGTAAGTCAGATCCAATCACCCATAAAGTTTTGAGGTGTTTTAATGTTGATGGACTATTACATCGTCTTTCAAGCCTCGTCCTGCTTCTATTAACAACTTTTCTGTACTCGACTGCAGAAGCCTACTGTGTAGGCAAAACGTTTCGAAATAAAGATCCTAACTGTTTCATATGTGTCTTACCTAACAACCTGAGTTTACCTGAGAGAGTTCCGGGGTCAACGCCCCCCGCGGCCCGGCTGTAGAACCAGGCCTCCTGGTAGATCAGAGCCCTGATCGAACCCGGCTTTACTGCGGGGTCCGCACGCAATCCAACGAAACAGGCACAGCCCCGCTGGAGTCAGAAACCGACATTAGGTGCTTGTCCAGTGCTCATCTTGAAGAACTGCCAGGTCTTTGGTAATCGCCCCTTATGTATGTCTTGGGATGCAGTTTTTATAGCAGTCTCGGGCCCCTGACACTTATTGTATGGGTCTCTTAACGTGCTATGTCACCCCCAGCTTTTCATTGGGGGATGTTGCATCGTCAGCCAAGTCTTTTTGCTTTCTATGAGTGATTGCGTGTGCAAGTTCGGTACTAGTCCCTCCTAGAAATTTCCAGGTGTATATAATCAGGTATCTCTTCCCTCTGCGTTCCAGGGAATACAGTTTTAGAACCTCCAAGCGCTCCCATAGATTAGTGTTTTTATCTCACCGTTATCCGCCTGAAGGTTCTCTGTACATTTTCTCCAGTCACAAATTTCACCTGCCTTTAAAGGTGCTGTTAGTGTGCAGGCATTATTCCAGCTTAGATAAACACAGTGACCTGAAGAAGTGTCCATCATGGCTTGGCTCCCTAGTTTTGAAGTTCTCATTAACATCTGTCCATTTTTCTAGCAATGCGATTGAATACAATTTATGGTCCTTGAAGGTGAATCCTCCCCGACATATCACGTCACCAGTCTTTGACGTTGGTTTTTCGCTCTATTTTTGTGGTCCCCCCTCCAGATATTTTGTTTTGTACTCTAATAAGATTAATTTCCCGTGTTTACGCATATCTGAGATTGCAATTTCTCATCGTTTGAACTTCATATTGTTTTTCTTGCACCCACTGAAAGAGATGATGTCCCCTGGAGGCTTGGCAGTGTCTGCAATGGAAACACTGTCATGCAGATTCGTGTGTCATCTGCAAAGGAAGACACAGTGCTGTGGCTGACATCCTTGTCTATGTCGGATATGAGGATGAGGAACAAGATGGGAGCGAGTACTGTGCCTTGTGGAACAGAGCTTTTCACAGTAGCTGCCTCGGACTTTACTCTGTTGACTACTACTCTCTGTGTTCTGTTAGTGAGGAAATTATAGATCCATCGACCGACTTTTCCTGTTATTATTTTAGCACGCATTTTGTGCGCTATTACGCCGTGGTCACACTTGTCGAAGGCTTTTGCAAAGTCTGTATATATTACATCTGCATTCTTTTTGTCTTCTAGTGCATCTAGGACCTTGTCGTAGTGATCCAATAGTTGAGACAGACAGGAGCGACCTGTTCTAAACCCATGTTGCCCTGGGTTGTGTAACTGATGGGTTTCTAGATGGGTGGTGATCTTGCTTCTTAGGACTCTTTCAAAGATTTTTATGATATGGGATGTTAGTGCTATCGGTCTGTAGTTCTTTGCTGTTGCTTTACTGCCCCCTTTGTGGAGTGGGGCTATGTCTGTTGTTTTTAGTAACTGAGGGACGACCCCCGTGTCCATGCTCCCTCTCCATAGGATGGAAAAGGCTCGTGATAGGGGCTTCTTGCAGTTCTTGATGAACACGGAGTCTACCTGGTGTCTACCTGGTGTCTACCTGGAATCTACCTGGTGTCTACCTGGAATCTACCTGGTGTCTACCTGGTATCTACCTGGTGTCTACTGGGAATCTACGTGGCTATCACAGGGACAGGTGTACTGGCTATCACAGGGACAGGTGTGCTGGCTATCACAGGGACAGGTGTGCTGGCTATCACAGGGACAAGTGTGCTGGCTATCACAGGGACAGGTGTGCTGGCTATCACAGGGACAGGTGTGCTGGCTATCACAGGGACAGGTGTGCTGGCTATCACAGGGACAAGTGAGCTGGCTATCACAGGGACAAGTGAGCTGGCTATCACAGGGACAAGTGTGCTGGCTATCACAGGGACAAGTGTGCTGGCTATCACAGGGACAAGTGTGCTGGCTATCACAGGACAAGTGTGCTGGCTATCACAGGGACAAGTGAGCTGGCTATCACAGGGACAAGTGTGCTGGCTATCACAGGGACAAGTGTGCTGGCTATCACAGGGACAAGTGTGCTGGCTATCACAGGGACAAGTGAGCTGGCTATCACAGGGACAAGTGTGCTGGCTATCACAGGGACAAGTGTGCTGGCTATCACAGGGACAAGTGTGCTGGCTATCACAGGGACAAGTGAGCTGGCTATCACAGGGACAAGTTAATGATGTAATGGTGTTAATGGTGTAATGGAGTGTTTGCTAGTAACTTGAGGGTAAATAGTGTAATGGGCAAAAAACACCATTCCACTGGCTGGGTTCGAACCCGCGATCAGAGAGTGTCGTGGTAAGGTGTTTGTAATCGTGTCATTACGAATTCGTGAGTCAGTGTAATGGATAGTTAAGGGATTTGATTCCCGTAATATCAGATGTGTTCAAGGACTCATTTTCCATCTCCTAAAGCGGAAACTTCTCAAACGAAATTCTTAGCTAAGAGCCAGGTTGAACATTGACCGCTGTGACCTTTGTAACCCGCCGGGTTACAAAGGTCAGAGTCAGAGGCGTCCCACTGACTCACATATAGGTAATTCTTGTTGTCTTGTAGCTCAGTGGCACCGAGGGTATGACGTGGTGCCCGTGTTCACCTAAGATAAGATAAGATAAGATAAGATTTCGTTCGGATTTTTAACCCCGGAGGGTTAGCCACCCAGGATAACCCAAGAAAGTCAGTGCGTCATCGAGGACTGTCTAACTTATTTCCATTGTGGTCCTTAATCTTGTCCCCCAGGATGCGACCCACACCAGTCGACTAACACCCAGGTACCTATTTGCTGCTAGGTGAACAGGACAACAGGTGTAAGGAAACGTGTCGAAATGTTTCCACCCGCCGGGAATCGAACCCGGGCCCTCCGTGTGTGAAGCGGGAGCTTTAGCCACCAGGCCACCCAAAATAATACTGTCTTACTCCCTATTGTTGTATTCTCACACTATAAACTACTTTTAACAACTCACAATGTTATATTCCCATAATATATTTACAATAGTTATTGCAGATGAATGGTTCAGAGAACCGACATGTTGATAAATTAGACACATGTGCAACTCTTGGGTATCTTTATTGAGGAAACGTTTCGCCACACAGTGGCTTCATCAGTCCATACGTAGGAGAAACTTGAAGAACGGGAGGAGAATGAGGTAATCAGTCCCTCAACCTTGAGTCGATGTGTTCAGTCCATCAATCTTGAATAGAATACGGCACATTGAACAAATGTGACACCACCTACGACTGCTGCACCTCTCCTGTCTACGGTTTATAAGCTGCTTCTCCGCCTATATGCCGTATTCTATTCAAGATTGATGGACTGACCACATCGACTCAAGGTTGAGAGACTGATTACCTCATTCTCCTCCTGTTCTTCAAGATTCTCCTGTGTATGGACTGATGAAGCCACTGTGTGGCGAAACGTTTACTTAATAAAGATACCCAAGAATTGCACATGTGTCTAATTTATCAGTACAGGTGTTGTAAATGGCAGTCTTTATATTTTCCAAAAACACTCCTGGCAACTAGCTGGTCACCTAACAGGAACCTTGTTACTGGTTAGGCTGGTTAAAGAGGCCACAGTGTCTGGAAAATACAAGCAGAATTTACGGTGAAGCCCTATTTGCAAAAGTCTTTGGATACAGTTTTTATCCTGAGGCGTTCATAGTTCTGGATGGCCAGGGGCTGGGTTTTTTTTCTCACTATTTGGCTTAAAAAGGTGATTAAGGATATACCAAAAGTGGATTTACTGTAAGTTGAAACTGCCTAAACCTATCAAAAAGGCTCTTGAGAATGGAATCTTGTTCATCCCAGGTGTCAGAACCTTAGATTAAATCATCCATGTATACTTGAATACATGCTAATTTCTCTGTGGCTAGACGAATCAATTTTTAAAACGTGACTGGTGCCAAGGGGGATTACGGTGCATTGGTAATGGCCTCCTGGAACTGCAAATGTAAAGATTTCGTTGGCCCTGTCAGTTAAAAAGCCCTAATACTAACCCTTAAGTAATTGGAGACAAATCTGGCTTTACCCTCAAAGTCCATGTGAAGCAGAGGGAAGGTATCTGACACTGTAATTTCATTCATCTTCCGGTAGTCTGTAGACATCCTAACGCCGCCATCTGGTTTCTTCATGAGGATGGAATAGAAGATTCCTCTAAAAACATTTGCTCCAGAAGGAAATTTATCTCTTGGTGTAGTAATCTCTGCTTTTCTGCGTTAGCTCTGTAAGGATGGAGTTTAATTGGCTTTGCTGTGTCCACATCTATGCCATGAAATCCGGCATTGCATGCTTTCAGAGCAGCCGAAAATAGAGTGGTGACATTAGCTCCTTGCACATCCCTGATTCCGGATATAAGCTGGTGTGGGTTTTTAAGTAAATCAGTCGGTTCAACATCCCACAATGAAAAGCAGAAGCACCATGAGTTTACCTGGAGTTTACCTGGAGAGAGTTCCGGGGGTCAACGCCCCCGCGGCCCGGTCTGTGACCAGGCCTCCTGGTGGATCAGAGCCTGATCAACCAGGCTGTTGCTGCTGGCTGCACGTAAACCAACGTACGAGCCACAGCCCGGCTGGTCAGGAACCGACTTTAGGTGCTTGTCCAGTGCCAGCTTGAAGACTGCCAGGGGTCTGTTGGTAATCCCCCTTATGTGTGCTGGGAGGCAGTTGAACAGTCTCGGGCCCCTGACACTTATTGTATGGTCTCTTAACGTGCTAGTGACACCCCTGCTTTTCATTGGTGGGATGTTGCATCGTCTGCCAAGTCTTTGCTTTCGTAGTGAGTGATTTTCGTGTGCAAGTTCGGTACTAGTCCCTCTAGGATTTTCCAGGTGTATATAATCATGTATCTCTCCCTCCTGCGTTCCAGGGAATACAGGTTTAGAAACCTCAAGCGCTCCCAGTAATTGAGGTGTTTTTATCTCGTTATGCGCGCCGTGAAGGTTCTCTGTACATTTTCTAGGTCAGCAATTTCACCTGCCTTGAAAGGTGCTGTTAGTGTGCAGCAATATTCCAGCTTAGATAGAACAAGTGACCTGAAGAGTGTCATCATGGGCTTGGCATCCCTAGTTTTGAAGGTTCTCATTATCCATCCTGTCATTTTTCTAGCAGATGCGATTGATACAATGTTATGGTCCTTGAAGGTGAGATCCTCCGACATAATCACTCCCAGGTCTTTGACGTTGGTGTTTTGCTCTATTTTGTGGCCAGAATTTGTTTTGTACTCTGATGAAGATTACAAAACAAATTCTGGCCACAAAATAGAGTACGTTAAGAGACAACACAATGTGTCAGGGACCCAAGACTGTTCAACTGCCTCCCAGCATACATAAGGGGGATTACCAATAGACTCCTGACTGTCTTCAAGAAGGCGCTGGACAGCGCCTAAAGTCTGTACCTGACCAGCCGGGCTGTGGTTCGTATGTCGGTTTACGTTTGGCGAGTAATAATAGCCTGATTGATCAGGTCCTGATGTACCACGAGGCCTGGTCATGGACCGGGCCTCGGGAGCGTTGACCGTCGGAGTACCCTCCAGGTATACTCCAGGTAACGTGTGATCATTGAGGATGACTCTTACCTAACCAACTGACTAGAAAGTTATCCATCGGAATCAGCATCACCGGGTCACTGAAGTCAGAGACTCCGGCCGACTTTTACCATTCAGTAAAAGTCTTTGACTGGAGCCTAAAAAAATCGACACGACTGGCCTGTTCAACTCAAACCTCGTCTATATTTAACAGGACTGCAGTGATGTGCGCTGAGCACGGTAGTCTTCACAACCCTGTATTTAGAGAAGTCTTCATCACCCAAATTAGAAGTGAATTCCCGTGTTTTATAATACAATGCCGTGTAAACAAGTGCTTCCCAGTGCTCATATGATTTTCAGATGATTGAAAATGTTTCTCAGGCTGAATCAGAAAAACGAGGTACCAGGGACACTAATTTCTCCACATGAAAATATTCATCATAGCTACGACCATATTGTCTCCTCTCCTCCCTATTATATTCTTCCTTATCAGAAGCAAACTGTTCCCTTATCAGCTCGAGTGTAAGTTTCGCCAATTCGAGTGCCAACGAAGCAGTGATCCTGCTGATCTACCGCAGTTTGCCCCTGAGACAACAACATTACAAGAAAGAAAACGGAGTTGGGAGCGGAGACTAGCACAAACAACTTGGACATCAGATACACCAAACCATACCCCCGGCCGGGATTGAACCCGCGGTCATAGAGTCTCAAAACTCCAGCCCGTCGCGTTAGCCACTAGACCAGCTAGCCACAATAAGATTCATCCAACTAGGTATATTTCTACACCATAGGAAGGTTAGCACAGGCACCTCTGTGACCACAAATGCAAATTTTTACAGACGAATCTCCAGCTAGCGTGGCCGTGACGAACTCTAGCTCAAGTCCCTTCACTGCCGTCAACATGACTTAAGAAATCGTAATGACACGATTGCAATCGTGTCATTACGATTTCTTAAGTCAGATACACCAGTTGGATGAATCCCACATTAGCTTGTTGCGAATTTGTTCACCAAACTGTGCAATCCTTAACGATATTCAACGCGAACAGAACGAGCAATGTTCTAGACGTGCAGATAACTCGATTGCTAGCGCACTTCGCTCACACACTGAGGTCCGGGATTCGATCCCCGGTACGGGTGGAAACAGGACATGTTTCCATAAGACACCTGTTGTCCATGTTCACGTATCAGTAAAACAGATACCTGGGTGTTAGTCAATTAGTGTGGGTCGCATCCTGGGACAAAACTGACCTAATTTGCGGGAAATGCTCAGCATAACAAGGGGCTTTCTATATAGTAGTATGTCATTGATGTCAGCTATGGTCTGTATACCTTGTACATGTACTGGTAGAGTTAATTATTATTATTATTAAGATAAGAGATAAGATTTCGTTCGGATTTTTAACCCCGGAGGGTTAGCCACCCAGGATAACCCAAGAAAGTCAGTGCGTCATCGAGGACTGTCTAACTTATTTCCATTGGGGTCCTTAATCTTGTCCCCCAGGATGCGACCCACACCAGTCGACTAACACCCAGGTACCTATTTGCTGCTAGGTGAACAGGACAACAGGTGTAAGGAAACGTGTCGAAATTTTTCCACCCGCCGGGAATCGAACCCGGGCCCTCCGTGTGTTAAGCGGGAGCTTTAGCCACCAGGCCACCGGGCCTATTTATTTATTTATTTAATCTGGGCAAGCATTGGGACGTTTATGTCATCAGCAAACATCTAACATTCGCGTGTTACATGTTTACATAATAATAATAATAATAATAATAATAATAATAATCTTTATTTACTACAAGTACATGTACATGGTATACAGTCCTAGCTGACAACAATGACATACTACTACATAGAAAGCCACTTGTTATGCTGAGCATCTCGGGCAAATTAGGTCAGTGTCCCAGGATGCGACCCACACCAGTCCACTAACACCCAGGTACCCATTTTACTGATGGGGAACATAGACAACAGGTGGAAAGAAACACGTCCAATGTTTCTACTCTGGCTGGGAATCGAACCCACTCAGTAATACTGTGGTCATCAACACAGTCCTGACACACAACACCAGAGAAGAACGAACCACCAGAGTGACTCTACATTCACCCCGGCGCTCGGGGCTGCCACCCATAGTTGACTCCTGAGGTAGTGACATGTATTTCTGGGATCATTAAATTGGAGGCGCTGGAGTAATGGGTTATATTCCTCGGGCTACGCAGAGTAAGTATATTCAGGTACGGGTATACACACATACAGCTATATAAATTATCATACATAGCAGCATATGTGTAGATTATTTAGGATAATCCAAGGAAGTCAGAGAAAGTGACTTAGTTCCATTAGGGTCCTTGAGAGACAGAAATATTCTCGGGAGGACGCGATGAACTATGTTTCAGGGGGAACAGATTATCTATAATACCTTGGATCAAGAGCCAGTCATCACAATCATTTTACTCTTCGACTTTCTTATCTTTCTCATCGGCTACCTACTCCTTCTCAGTCTTTAAAGAGAAACATTGCGGGTCATGGGAGACATCATTGCAGGTTATGACAGACATCGTTGCAGGTCATGAGAAACATCATTGCACGTCATGAGAAACATTGCAGGTCATGAGAGATCATTGCAGGTCATGAGAGATCGTTGCAGGTAATGAGAGATCATTGTAGGTCATAAGAGATCATTGCAGGTCATGAGAGATCATTGCAGGTCATGAAGGGGCAACAAGGTGAGGAAGAGGTTGGTAACACTAACGACAAACACAGCAACACATGTTAACTAATTATATTAATTATAATAAGACTTGTATTCGTGATTATTAGAGTCTTGATTACATTGATTTACTCTATAATATTCCGTGTCCTAAATTCCTCCAACCTTCTAATTCTTGCAACCTTCTAATTCCTGCAACCTTCTAATTCTTGCAACCTTCTAATTCTTGCAACCTTCTAATTCTTGCAACCTTCTAATTCTTGCAACCTTCTAATTCTTGCAACCTTCTAATTCTTGCAACCTTCTAATTCCTGCAACCTTCAAATTCTTGAAACCTTCTAAAACTTGAAATTCTAAAATTCTTGCGGAAAAACCTTCTAATTTTTTGAATTCTAATTTCCTTGGAAATTCTAAGTTTGAAATTCTAACCTTGGAAAATTCAAAAACCTTGGAAACCCTTTTTCTAATTTTTTAATTTAATTTTTTGTTTTAAATTGATTTGTTTCTTTTTCCTCTAAATTTCTTTTAAAATTTTTAACCTTTTAAATTTTTGCAATTTTAAAATTTAATTTAAAAAAAACCAAAAACCCCTTTTTTTAACCTTCAATTTTTTTTAATTCTTCCTTTTCTAATTTAAATTTAAATTTTGCAGTTTAATTTAATTTCAATTTTCCTTTTAATTTTAAAAAACCCTTCTTTCGGGGGAAAAAACCTTGAATTTAATTTTGAACGCCAATTTTGAATTTATTTTTTGAAACCTTTAATTTAAGGAATTTAAACCCGGGGGAATTTAATTTTTGGGGAAACCTTTAATTTTGGAATTTTAACCCGGTTTTAATGTAAGGGTTTTTAACCGCCAATTTTATTTAAAATTGTTAAGAAGCCATTTTAGTTTTTAAATTTTTTAAAAAAAAAAGTTATTTAATTTTAAGACAATTTTTATTTTTTTCCAGTTTATTAATTTTGTGAGAAAATTTTAGATTGGTTTTTGGGAGAAACCATTTGATGGGAGGGGAAAAACCCCCGGTTTTGAGTTTTAGGATGGTGGTGAGACGCCAAAAAAGGTGTGAGGGGTAGGATGGTGTGTGAGACACCAGGTGGGAGTGTGGGAAAGGGGTTTTGGTAAAAACCCCAGGTGTGAGTTTTGGGATGGTGTGTGGGGACACCCGGGTTTTTGAGGAAGGATGGGTTGAGACTGCCGGGTGTGAGTGTAGGATGGTGTTTTGAGATTTCCCAAAGGTTTGTGGGTGTAGGATGGTGTGTGAGACGGGCCGGGTTTGTGAGTGTAGGAGGGGTGTGAGACGCCAGGTGTGAGGGGGTTAGGATGGTGTGTTAGACACCCAAAGGGTGTGAGTGTAGGATGGGGGCGTGAGACACCCGGTTTGAGTGTGGGAAAGGGTGGGGGGAGACAGCCAGGTGTGATTGTAGGATGTTTGTTTTAAAACAGCCGGGGGGAAGTGTAGGAGGTTGTGTGAGACAGCCGGGTTTGATTTGTGGGGTTGGTGTGTGAGACACCCAGGTGGAGTGTGGGAAATTTTTGTGTGAGACAGCCAGGTGGAGTGTAGGTTTGGGTGTGAGACAGCCAGGTGTGGGTTTTAGGATGGTGCGTGAGAAAAGCCATGTGAGTGTAGGATTTTGTGTGGGGCAGCAGGTGTGAGTGTAGGATTTTGTGTGAGACACCCCAAGGTGTGATGTAGGAGGGGTGTGTGAGACAGCCAGGTTGAGTGTGGGATGGTGTGTGAGCCTGCCAGGGTGATTTTTAGGATGGTGTGTGAGACGGGCCAGGTGTGAGGGGGAGGGGTGGTGAGACTGCCAGGGGGTGGGGTTTTGGAGGTGTGGGGGAGACCCCAGGTGTGATTTGTAGGATGGTGTGTGGGGGACAGCCGGGTGGGAGTTTAGGATGGTGGTGAGACAGCCAGGTGTGATGAAGGATGGGGGGGAGACAGCCAGGTTTGATGTAGATGTTGTGTGAGACAGCCAGGTTGAGTTAGGTTTGTGGGGAGACAGCCAGGTTTTGAGTGTAGGATGGTGTGTGGGGGAACGCCGGGTGTGGTTTTAGGAATTTTGTTGAGACACCCCGGTTTTGGAGTGTAGGAGGGTTGTTTTGGAACAGCCAGGTGTGAGTGTGGGAGGGTGCTGGGGACAGCCAGGTGTGGTGTGGGTTTGTTGTTTTGAAAACAGCCAGGTGTGAGTTTTAGGATGTTGTGTAAACACCCCGGGTGAGTTTTAGGAGGGGTGTTTTGGAAAACACCCGGGTTTGGATGAAAGGAAATGGTGGTGGGGACACCCCGGTGTGGGGTGGGAAATGTTGTTTAACAGCCAGGGGGTGATTGTAGGATTTTGTGTGAGACAGCCAGGTGTAGTTTTAGGATGGTTTTGTGAGACAGCCAGGTGGGGATTTGAAAGGGTTGGTGCGTGAAAAAGCCGGGTGTAAGGGGTAGGAATGGTGGGTGAGACAGCCGGGTGTGAGTGTGGGAAATGGTGTGTGAGCCCAGCCAGGTGTGAGTGTGGGAAAGGTGGGGAGCCCTGCCGGGTTTTGATTTTAGGATGGGTTTGAGCCCCAAAAGGTGGGGATTTGAGGATGGTTGTTGAGACACCCGGGTTTTGTGAGGTGGGAAATGGGTGTGAAATTTGCCAGGTGTGATGTGGGAGGTGTGGGGAGACAGCCGGGTTTGGGGAGTGTAGGAGGGTTTGTGGGCCACCCAGGGTGAGTGTAGAATGGTGTGGGGACACCCGGGTTGAGGTGGGAGGTGTGTGAACAGCCAGGTAGGGAGTTTTAGGATGGTGTTTGGGGTCTGCCAGGGTGAGTGTAGGAGGGTTTGTTAAAGCCAGCCAGGTGTGAGTGTAGGATTTGGGGGGGACAGCCCCAGGTGTGAGTGTGGGATGGTGTGGAGACAGCCAGTTGAGTGTAGGTTTGGTGTGGAGAGCCGGGGTGTGAGTGTAGGGGGTGTGTGAGACAGCCGGGTGTGAGTGTAGGTGGGGGGTGGAGACAGCCGGTGGGGAGTGTGGGGATGGTGTGTGAGAAAGCCAGGTTGAGGGGTGGAAGGGTTTTTGTGGACAGCCAGGTGTGAGTGTAGGATGGTGTGTGAGACACCCCAGGTGTGAGTGTAGGTTGGGTGTGAAAACTGCCAGGTGTGAGGGTAGGATGGTGTTTTAAAACAGCCGGGTTTGTGAGTGTGGGGGGGGGTTTTGTGGAACAGCCAGGTGTGAGGTGGGAAAGGTGTGTAGACTGCCAGGTGGAGTGTGGATGGTGTGAGCCCACCCCGGTTTTAGTAAAAAGGGGTGGAGCCAGCCAGGGGGGGTGTAGGATGGTTTTCGAGACGCCAGGTGTGGTGTGGATGGGTGTGAGACTGCCGGGGTTGTGAGTGTAGGATGGGTTTTGGACACCCAAGGTGTGATTTTTGGAGGGGTGTGGAGAAAAGCCAGGGTGAGTGTAGGAGGGGTGTGAAAAACAGCCAGGTGGGGGTGTAGAATGGGTGAGACACCCCGGTGGAGTGAAAGGAGGGGTGTGTGAGCCCAGCCAGGTTTTGATGTAGGAGGGTGGTGAGACAGCCATTTTGTGAGTGTAGGGAGGGGTGTGTGGACAGCCAGGGGGGTGAGGGTCAGGAGGGGTGTTTTGGAGACAGCCAGGTGGGGATGTAGGATTGGGTGTAACTGCCAGGTGTGATTTGGTGGGAAAGGGGGTTTGTGAGACAGCCAGGGGGGTTATTTGGTGGGAAAGGTTTTGTGAGAAGCCAGGTGTAGTGAAAGGAGGGGTGTGTGGGGACAGCCAGGTGTGAGTGAAAGGATGGGTGTGAGCCCCACCCCGGGGTTTTGGAGTTTTGGGGTGGTTTGGGGAGACAGCCGTGGATTTGTAGGATGGGGGTGGGAAAACTGCCAGGTGTGAGTGTGGATGGTGTGGAGCCCACCCAGGTTTTTGAGTGTGGGAAGGGGGTGTGAGACGCCAGGTGTGAGTGTGGGGAGGTGTGTGAGACTGCCAGGTGTGAGTGTAGGTGGTGTGTGGGGAAGGGCCGGGGTGGAGTGTAGGAGGGTGTGAGCAGCCAGGTGTGAGGTAAATGGTGTGAGCAGCCAGGTTGAGTGTGGATGGTGTGTGAGCCACCCAGGTGTGAGTGCCCGGATTGTGTGTGAGACTGCCAGGTGTGGTTGGATGGTGTGTGAGACGCCAGGGGTGGTGTGGGAGGGGTTTTGTGGACAGCCGGGTTGGGTTTTGGTTGGTGTGTAAAGACAGCCAGGTGTGAGTGTGGGAAATGGTGGTGGGGGGAAAAACAGCCAGGGTGAGTGTAGGATGGTGTGTGAGACTGCCAGGTGTGAGTGAAGGATGGTTTTGTGAAAAAACACCGGGTGTGAGGGTAGGATGGTGTGGGGAGCCCAGCCGGTTTTGGGGAGTGTAGGAGGGGTGGTGAGGAAAAAGCCAGGTGAGAGTTTTGGATAGTGTGTGAAAACAGCCTAGTGCAAGGTGGGAAAGGTGTGTGGGGACAGCCAGGTGTGGGGTTTTGGGATGCGGCTTTGAGAAGCCAGGGGTGAGTGTAAAAGCTTTGTGATACACCCAGGGGGGGAGTGTAGGTTTGGGTTTGTGAGACAGCCAGGTGTTAAAGTGTGGGAAAGGTTTGTGAGACGCCAGGTGGAGGTAGGTTTGCTGTGTGAGACGGGAACGGTGAGAGTTTTGGGATGCGGGTGGATACGGGCCAGGTGTGAGTTTTAGGAGGGTTGTTTTAAAACACCCCGGGTGTAGTGTGGGAGGTTTTGGAGACAGCCAGGTTGAGTGTAGGTCGTGGGGAGACGGGACAGGTGAGAGTGTAGGATGGTGTTGAAACAGCAAGGGTGAGTGTAGGATGCTGCGTGAGACAGCCAGGGAGGTGTGGGGATGGGGTGTGGGGACAGCCGGGTGTGGGGTTTTGGATGGTGTGTGAGACAGCCAGGTGGGGAGTGTAGGATGGTGGGGAAAAACCGCTGGGGTGTGATGTGGGATGCTGCTTGGGGACACCCAGGTGTGGGGTTTAGGATGATGTGAAAAGACAGCCAGATTTGAGTGTGGGAATGGTGTTTGAGACACCCAAGGTTTGAGTGTACGAGGGGTTTTGGACAGCCAAGTGTGGGTAGGTGAAGTGTGAAAAAACCAGGTGTGAGTGTAGGATGGGTTTGAACAGCCAGGGGGAGTTTTAGGATGGGGGGGGAGACAGCCAGGTGGGAGGGGGAAATGGTGTGGGAGCCCGCCGGGTGTGATTTGTGGGATGCTGTGTAAAGACAGCCGGGTTTGGGGAGTGTAGGATCTGTTTGAGAAGCCAGGTGTGAGTGAAAGGATGGTGTGTGAGACACCCCCAGGTGTGAGTGTAGGATGGGTGCGAAAAAGCCAGGTTTAAAGTGTAGGAGGTGTGTGAGACAGCCAGGTGTAGTGTGGGATGCTTTTGTGAGACAGACAGGTGAGAGTTTTGGGGATGGTTTGTGAAACAGAAAGGGTTGGGGTTTTAGGATGTGCTAAAGCCCACCCGGGGGAGAGGGTGGGAATGGGGGTGGAGACACCCGGTGTGAGTGTAGGATGGTGTGTGAGACACCCCGGTGAGAGTGAAAGGATGGTGTGTAAACAGCTAGGTGTGAGTGTAGGAAGCTGCGGGGAGACAGCCAGGGGAGTGTAGGTTGTTTGTAAGACAGCCAGATGGGGAGTGTAGGTTTGGTGTGTGAGCAGCAAGGTGGATTGTGGAGGGTTTTGTGTGAGACAGGGGGGGGGTGTGAGGGGTGGGAAATGGGTTTTGAGACACCGGTTTTGAGTTTTTAGGATGGTGTGTAAGACAGCCAGGTGTGAGTGTAGGGAGGGTTTGTGTGAGCACCCAGGTGTGAGGGGGGGGAAGGGTTTGTGTGAGACAGCCGGGGTTGTGAGTGTGGGGATGGTGGGGAGACCCCGGGTGTGAGTGAAAGGATGGGAATGAGACAGCAGGTGTGAGGGGTAGGAGGGTTTTTGTGAGACAGCCGGGGGAGTGTAGGATGGTGTGCGAGACACCCAAAGGTGTGAGTGTAGGATGGTGTGTGAGCCCAGCCAGGTGTTGGTTGGGGATGGTGTGTGAGAAAAGCCAGGGTGAGTGTAGGAGGGGTGTGGGGGGAGACGGGCCCAGGTGTGAGGGGTGGGAAATGGTGGTGCGGGGAAAAACCGGGTTTGGAGTGTAGGATGGTGTGTGAGCAGCCGGTGAGAGTGTAGGGCTGTTGAGACAGACAGGTGAGAGTGTGGGGATGGTGTTGAAACAGCAAGGTGTGATGTAGGATGCTGCGTGGGACAGCCGGGTGAGAGGGGTGGATGGTGTGGAGACAGCCGGGGGTGAGTGTGGGAGGTGTGTGGGGGACAGCCAGGTGAGAGTTTTTAAGGAAAGGTGTGTGAAACACAAGGTTGGGGAAAGGATGCTGCCGGGAAGACAGCCAGGTGTGAGTGAAGGAGGGGATGTAAAAAGACAGCCGGATTTAGTTTTAGGAGGGTGTGTGAGACAGAAAAGGTGTGAGGTAGGAGGGTGTGAGACAGCCAGGTGTGAGTGTTTGGATGGTTTTGGGGGACAGCCAGGTGTGAGTGTGGGAAATGGTGTGTGAGACAGCCAGGTGTGAGTGTTAGGTTTTGGTTTTGAACAGCCGGGTTTTGGGAGTGTGGGATGGTGTGTAGCCCAGCCAGGTGAAGTGTAGGTGGGGGTGCGAGCCCGCCGGGTGTGAGTGAAAGGATGGTGTGTGAACAGCCAGGTTGAGTGTAGGATTCCGGTGAGACAGACAGGTGAAAAGGGGAAGGATGGTGTGTGAAACACCCAAGGTTGTGGGGTTTATCCCTGCGTGAAACAGCCAGGTGGGGAATGTAAGGGTTTGTGTGAGACACCCAGGTTTTTGAGTGTGGGAAATGGTGTGAAAAACACCCAAGGTGGGGGGGTGGGATGGGTGGGGAAACAGCTGGGTTTTGAGTGTAGGATGCTGCGTGAGACACCCAGGTGTGAGTGTGGATGATGTGTAAGACGGGGCCAATTGAGTGTGGAGGGTTTGTGTGAGACTAAAGGGTTTGGGGAGTGAAAGGATGGTGTGGAGCCCGCCAGGGGGAGTGTAGGATGGTTGGTGAAGACAGCCGAGGTTGGGGTTGGTGGGAAGGGGTGGTGAGACAGCCAGGTGTGAGTGTAGGATGGGTTTGTGAGACAGCCAGGTGTGAGTGTAGGAGGGTTTGTGTGAGAAAGCCAGGTGGGGTTGTAGGATGGTGGGGTGAGGACACCCGGGGGTGGGGGTGTGGGATGGTGTATGAGACACCCCGGGTGTGAGTGTAGGATGGTGTGTGGGGACAGCCGGGTTTGTGAGGGGTAGGTTTGGTGTGGGGGAACACCCCAGGGTGAGTGGGAAATGGTGTGTAGACACCCAGGGGTGAGTTTTAGGAAGGGGTGTGGGGAAGAACCCAGGTGTGAAGTGAGGTTTGGTGTGTGAACAGCCGGGTTTGTGAGTGTGGGAAGGTGTGCGAGGACACCCGGGTTTGTGAGTGTAGGATGGGGTGGTGAGACAGCCAGGTTTTGGAGTGTAGGTTGCGGTTTTAGACAGGGGGAGAGTGTAGGATGGTGGGGTAAAACCCGAAAGGGTTTGTAGGGGTGGATGCTGCGGAAAACAGCCAAAGGTTGAGAGTGTAGGATGGTGTGGGGAGACAGCCAGGTGTGAGTGTAGGATTGTGTTGAGACACCCAGGTGAGGGTAGGGGGGTGTGTAAAAACGCTGGTGTGGGGGTGAAAGGATGCTGCTAAAGACACCCCGGGTGAGTGTAGGATGATGTGTAAGACAGCCAGATTAAAGTGTGGGAAATGGTGGTGAACATAAAAGTGTGAGTGTGGGAAAATTTTGTTTGAACAGCCAGGTGTGAGTTTTAGGTTTGGGGGTTGAGACACCCAAGGGGGTTAGGGGTGGGTTGGTGTGTGAGCAGCCAGGGTGGTGTAGGATGGGGGTGGGGACACCAGGTGTGAGTGTAGGAGGGTGGTGAGACACCCGGGGTGTGATGAAAGGAGGGTGGGTGAGACCGCCCCTTTGGAGGAGTGTAGGATGGGGGTGTGAGCCCCGGGGTGTGAGTGTGGGAATGGTGTTTTGAGACACCCCGGGTGTGAGTGTAGGATGGTGTGTGAGAAAACCCCGGTGTGAGTGTAGGATGGTGTGCGAGACACCCGGGTTTGAGGAGGAGGGGTGTGTGAGACAGCCGGGTTGGATTTGGTGGGGGGGGTGTGTGAAAACACCCGGGTTTTGGAGTGGGGATGGTGTGTGGAACAGAAAAAGGTAGAGTGTAGGATGGTGTGGAAAACAGCCCAGGTGTGAGTTTTGGGGGATGGTAAAGTGAGACAGCCAGGTATAGTGTGGGATGCTGTGTGAGACAGCCGGGTTTGTGGGGTAGGATGGTGTGTGAGACAGCCAGGTGGGGAGTGTAGGATGGGTTTTGAGACAGCCAGGTGTGAGGGGGAAAGGATGGTGTTAAAAGACACCCAGGTGTGAGTGTGGGGATGGTTTTGTGAGCCCAAAAGGGGGGAGTTTTTGGATGCTGTGTGAGACAGCCAGGTGTGAGTGTAGGATGGTGTTGAGACACCCAAAGGTGTAGTGTAGGATGGTGGTTTTGGCCCGCCGGGTTTTAGTGAAAGGAGGGGTTTTGTGAGACACCCGGGGTTTGAGTGTGGGATGGTGTTTTGATTCCCCGGGTTTTTGAGTGGGGGAGGTTTGTGTGAGACAGCCGGGTTTGTGAGTGTAGGATGGTGTTTGAGACAGCCAGGTGTGAGGGGTGGAAAGGGTGGGTAGACCCCCCAGGTGTGGGGGTGTAGGTTTGGTGGGGTGGGGAACACCCAGTGTGAGTGTAGGAAGGGGGGGGGTTTGTGTGGGGGGAACCAGCCGGTTGTGAGTTTAGGAGGGTTTGGGGGAGACAGCGATTACATTAAAATGGAAACACAACAATGGTTTACAAAAACAAGGGGCTACATTTCAATGGCTACACTACAAGGGGCTCCCTTTTAAAATTGGTTTACACTCAGTGGCTTCATACAAGGGGTAAAACTGCAGTGGCTACACTACAAGGGGCTACACACAGGGGCCCTCACACAAGGGCCTACACTACAGTGGTCCCACTAAAGTGGTACACAAACGGGGTTTTACATAAAAAGGGCCCTACACAAACCGTGGCTACCTACATGGCATCTACAATGGTACACTAAAGGGCTACACTACATTTGGTTCCCAAAACAGGGGTTTCACTACAGTGGCTACACTACAAGGGGCACACTAAAAGGGGCCCCACAAAGGGGGTTTTTACCTACAGGGGTTTTAACAACAGTGGTACTTTTACAGTGGCTACTCTACAATGGCTACCCTACAAGGCTACACAACAAGGGCTAAACTACGGGGGGGTTTACACTACAGTGGCTAACTACAGGGGGTTACACTAAAAAGGTTTCATACGGGCCCTTAACACTACAATGGCTACCCCTACAGTGGTTTACACTACAATGGCTCCCACTACAGGGGGCTCCCACTAAAATTTTCCTACCCTACAGGGGGTTACACTACAGTAGCTAAAACTACAGTGGCACTCTACAGTGGTTACATTTCCCAGTGGCTACACTAAAGGTGGCTACATTTACAGGGCTAACAAACAAGGCTCACAAACAGTGGCTACTTACGGGGGTTACACTAAGGGGTTTTACACTGCAGTGGCTCACTACGTGGCTACACTCAGTGGCAACATTACATTGGTTTCACTAAAAAGGCTAAACTATAATTGTACACAAACAGTGGTTTCATTTACAGTGGCAAAAACTACAGTGGCTACACTCCCAAATTGGCTCCCATTTACAGGGGCTACCCTACAGGGGCCCTACATACAATAGCTACACCACGTGGCTACACAACAATGGTTTACACTACAAGGGCCCTACACTACATTGGCTACACTAAAAATTGGTTTACACTACAGTGGCTACACAACAATGGCAAACACTACAGGGGCTTTCTACAATGGCTCCCACTACAGGGGGTAAACTCCCGAAACTACACTACAATGGGTACACTACAGTGGCTACACTCCCTTTGGGCTAAAACTACAATGGCTACACTACAGTGGTTCCCATTTCAGGGGGTTTCCTACAGGGGTTCCCGGTCCCGTGGCTACACACAATGGCACATACAGTGGCTACACAAGGGTTTAAACACTACGGGAAGCTACATACAAGGGCCCAAAACTACAATGGCTACACAACAAGGGGCTACACTACAGTGGCTACACAAAAAATGGCTACATACATTTGGCTAATTTAACAATGGCTAAAAACAACAGGGGTACACTCAATGGAAACCCCCAAGGGCTACACTCAATGGCAAAACACAACAATGGCTACACACAGTGCAAAACACACAGTGGCTAAACTAAAATTTGGGGCTACACTACAGTGGCTAAAATACAATTGCTACACTACAGTGGCTGCACTAAAATTTGGCTACACAACAGGGGGTTTAAAATACAGTGGTTACACTACATGGCAACCTACGTGGTTAAACCACTCCCGTGGCAACATCCCAGGGGTTCCCTTTTAAAAGTGGTTTCCCCACTACAGGGGAATACCTCCCAATGGCTACACTACAGGGCTACACAAAAGGGTACACTAAAAGTGGCTACACTACAGGGGCAAACATTTACAGTGGTTACATTTACAGTGGCTAACAACAGTGACTACACTACAGTGGTTACATACAGTGGCTACAAAACAAGGGCTACACTCCCAGGGGTTTTACACTAAAAGGGGTTTACACTAAGTGGCTACACTACAATGGCTAAACTACAGTGGCACATTTACAGTGGTTAAAACTACAGGGGGCTAAAATACAGTGGTTACACTACGTGGCTACACTAAAATGGCTACACTCCCCGTGGCAACATACAGTGGTTACACTACAGGGGGCTACACTCCCAATGCTACACTACAGGGCTACACTACAGTGGCTACACTACAGTGGCTACACTACAATGGCTACACTACAGTGGCTACACAACAATGGCTACACTACAGTGGCTACACTACAGTGGCTACACTACAGTGGCTACACTACAATGGCTACACTACAGTGGCTACACTACAGTGGCTACACTACAATGGCTACACTACAGTGGCTACACTAAAATGGCTACACTACAGTGGCTACATTACAATGGCTACACTACAGTGGCTACATTACAATGGCTACACAACAATGGCTACACTACAATGGCTACACAACAATGGCTACACTACAATGGCTACACTACAGTGGCTACACAACAATGGCTACACTACAATGGCTACACTACAATGGCTACACTACAGTGGCTACACTACAGTGGCTACACTACAGTGGCTACACTACAATGGCTACACAACAATGGCTACACTACAATGGCTACACTACAGTGGCTACACAGCAATGGCTACAATACAATGGCTACACTACAATGGCTACACTACAGTGGCTACACTACAATGGCTACACAACAATGGCTACACTACAATGGCTACACTACAGTGGCTACACAACAATGGCTACACTACAGTGGTTACACTACAGTGGCTACACTACAATGGCTACACTACAGTGGCTACACAACAATGGCTACACTACAGTGGCTACACTACAGTGGTTACACTACAGTGGCTACACTACAATGGCTACACTACAGTGGCTACACTACAATGGCTACACTACAATGGCTACACTACAGTGGCTACACTACAATGGCTACACTACAGTGGCTACACTACAGTGGCTACACTACAGTGGCTACTCTACAGTGGCTACACTACAGTGGCTACACTACAGTGGCTACACTACAGTGGCTACACTACAATGGCTACACTACAGTGGCTACACTATAGTGGCTACACTACAGTGGCTACACTACAATGGCTACACTACAGTGGCTACACTACAGTGGCTACACTACAATGGCTACACTACAATGGCTACACTACAGTGGCTACACTACAGTGGCTACACTACAATTGCTACACTGGCAATATAAACACAAATGCAGTATAATGTGATCCTTTATTGACTACGTTTCGCCCACACAGTGGGCTTTTTCAAGTCACAAACAGAACTACCTGGGGTGGAAGGAACGCGAGTATTTATAGTCCGGCTGAGGTCAGGTGAAGAATGCTGCATCTGATGATGTACCGAGTTGGGTTATAGAGTCTAAAAACTTGGGTAGCTTGGAAAGGAGATTGGACAAGTTTGTGAGCAGACCTTCTACAGTGTTCTTATGTGGGATAGCGATGAAGAAGTTTCTTGGCAAGTGGTTCAGCTATGTTATAGAAGCCACTATTCTGGTTGAAGTTGTCGGATATAGAAATAAGTGATGATTCCAGGATTCTTCGGTATTGAGTGTTGTCTTCTGTGGCGATAAGTCTTGAGTTTCTGTAGTTTATCAAGTGGTTGTGTGAATTACGGTGTTGTACGCAGGCATTCCTTGTGTCGTCAGACCTGCTTGCGTATTGGTGTTCTGAAATACGTGTTTGGAGGTCCCTTGATGTTTCGCCCACGTATAACTTGTTGCAGTCATTACAAGGGATTATGTATACCCCTGCAGAGGATGGAGGCTTGTCCTGCCTACTACTGGTGATGTCCTTGATGGTCGTGGTTGTGGAATCCTGGAATCATCACTTATTTCTATATCCGACAACTTCAACCAGAATAGTGGCTTCTATAACATAGCTGAACCACTTGCCAAGAAACTTCTTCATCGCTATCCCACATAAGAACACTGTAGAAGGTCTGCTCACAAACTTGTCCAGTCTCCTTTCCAAGCTACCCAAGTTTTTAGACTCTATAACCCAACTCGGTACATCATCAGATGCAGCATTCTTCACCTGACCTCAGCCGGACTATAAATACTCGCGTTCCTTCCACCCCAGGTAGTTCTGTTTGTGACTTGAAAAAGCCCACTGTGTGGGCGAAACGTAGTCAATAAAGTATCACATTATACTGCATTTGTGTTTATATTGCCATTGTGTCGGTATTTTATACCATTTATTTCCACAATTGCTACACTACAGTGGCTACACTACAGTGGCTACACTACAATGGCTACACTACAGTGGCTACACTACAGTGGCTACACTACAGTGGCTACACTACAGTGGCTACACTACAGTGGCTACACTACAGTGGCTACACTACAATGGCTACACTACAGTGGCTACACTACAATGGCTACACTACAGTGGCTACACTACAGTGGCTACACTACAGTGGCTACACTTCATTGGCTACACTATAGTGGGCGGCAGTCACCCCATACCCATCGTGTGTGCGATAGTCACCCCATACCCATCGTGTGGGCGGTAGTCACCCCATGCCCATCGTGTGGGCGGAAGTCACCCCATATCCATCGTGTGGGCGGTAGTCACCCCATACCTATCCTGTGGACGGTAGTCACCCCATAGACATCCTGTGGGCGGTAGTCACCCCATACCCATCCTGTGGGCGGCAGTCACCCCATACCCAACCTGTGGGCAATAGTCACCCCATACCCATCCGGTGGGCGATAGTCATCCCTTACCCATCCTGTGGGCGATAGTCGCCCCTTACCCATCCTGTGGGTGGAAGTCACCCCATACACATCCTGTGGGCGGTAGTCACCCCATACCCATCCTGTGGGCGGCAGTCACCCCATACCTAACCTGTGGGCAATAGTCACCCCATACCCATCGTGTGGGCGATAGTCACCCCATTCCCATCCTGTGGGTGGTAGTCACTCCATACCCATCCTGTGGGCGGTAGTCACCCCATACCCATCCTGTGGGCGGTAGTCACCTTATACCCATACTCTTGGCGATAGTCACCCCATTCCCATCCTGTGGGTGGCAGTCACCCCATACCCATCCTGTGGGTTGTAGTCACCCCATACCCATCCTGTGGGTTGTAGTCACCCAATACCCATCCTGTGGGTTGTAGTCACCCCTTACCCATCCTGTGGGCGATAGTCACCCCATACCCATCCTGTAGGTTTTAGTCACCCCATATCCATCCTGTGGGTGGAAGTCACCCCATACTCATCCTGTGGGTGGTAGTCACCCCATACCCATCCTGTGGGCGGTAGTCACCCCATACCCATCCTGTGGGTGGTAGTCTCCCCATACCCATCCTGTGGACGGTAGTCTCCCCATACCCATCCTGTGGGTGGTAGTCACCCCATACCCATCCTGTGGGTGGTAATCACCCCATACCCATCCTGTGGGTGGTAGCCTCTTCATACCCATCCTGTGGGCGGTAGTCACCCCATACTTATCCCGGGCGGTATCACCCCCAACCCCTCCGGGGGGGCTTTGTCACCCATATCCATCCTTTGGGGGGTAGTCCCCCCATACCCATCCTGTGGGTGGTTTCAACCCAAAAACCCCTCCTTGGCGGGGTTTTACTCCCCTACTCATCCTG
>NC_069470.1:518307-537775 GCF_026875155.1 Cherax quadricarinatus | reverse complement strand
CGGGTTTTTGGTTCCCCTGGAACCCTAAAGGTGTCTCCTGGAATCTCCCGGGTGTTACGGGAATCTACCTGGTGTCTACCTGGAACACCTGGGGCATGGTGTCAAATTGGTGTCACCTGGTGCCCTATCTGGAATTACCGGGGGTTCACCTGGTGTCTACCTGGTGTCTACCTGGTGTCTATCTGGAATCTACCTGGTGTCTACCTGATGTCTACCTGGTGTCTACCTGGTGTCTACCTGGTGTCTACCTGGTGTCTACCTGGTGTCTATCTGGAATCTACCTCGTGTCTACCTGGAATCTACCTGGTGTCTACCTGGTGTCTATCTGGAATCTACCTGGTGTCTACCTGGTGTCTACCTGGTGTCTACATGGTGTCTACCTGGAATCTACCTGGTGTCTATCTGGAATCTACCTGGTGTCTACCTGGAATCTACCTGGTGTCTACCTGGAATCTACCTGGTGTCTATCTGGAATCTACCTGGTGTCTACCTGGTGTCTACCTGGTGTCTACCTGGAATCTACATGGTGTCTACCTGGAATCTACCTGGTGTCTATCTGGAATCTACCTGGTGTCTACCTGGAATCTACCTGGTGTCTACCTTGAATCTACCTGGTGTCTATCTGGAATCTACCTGGTGTCTATCTGGAATCTACCTGGTGTCTACCTGGAATCTACCTGGTGTCTACCTGGTGTCTACCTGGTGTCTACATGGTGTCTACCTGGAATCTACCTGGTGTCTACCTGGAATCTACATGGTGTCTACCTGGAATCTACCTGGTGTCTACCTGGAATCTACCTGGTGTCTACCTGGAATCTACCTGGTGTCTACCTGGAATCTACCTGGTGTCTACCTGGAATCTACCTGGTGTCTACCTGGAATCTACCTGGTGTCTACCTGAAATCTACCTGGTGTCTATCTGGAATCTACCTGGTGTCTACCTGGAATCTACCTGGTGTCTATCTGGAATCTACCTGGTGTCTACCTGGAATCTACCTGGTGTCTACCTGGTGTCTACATGGTGTCTACATTGTGTCTACCTGGAATCTACCTGGTGTCTACCTGGAATCTACATGGTGTCTACCTGGTGTCTACCTGGAATCTACCTGGTGTCTATCTGGAATCTACATGGTGTCTACCTGGAATCTACCTGGTGTCTATCTGGAATCTACCTGGTGTCTACCTGGAATCTACCCGGTGTCTACCTGGAATCTACCTGGTGTCTACCTGGAATCTACCTGGTGTCTACCTGGAATCTACCTGGTGTTTACCTGGAGTTTACCTGGAGAGAGTTCCGGGGGTCAACGCCCCCGTGGCCCGGTCTGTGACCAGGCCTCCTGGTAGATCAGAGCCTGATCAACTAGGCTGTTACTGCTGGCTGCACGCAATCTAACGTACGAGCCACAGCCCGGCTGGTCAGGGACCGACTTTAGGTGCTTGTCCAGTGCCAGCTTGAAGACTGCCAGGGGTCTGTTGGTAATCCCCCTTATGTATGCTGGGAGGCAGTTGAACAGTCTCGGGCCCCTGACACTTATTGTATGGTCTCTTAACGTGCTAGTGATACCCCTGCTTTTCATTGGAGGGATGTTGCATCGTCTGCCAAGTCCTTTGCTTTCGTAGTGAGTGATTTTCGTGTGCAAGTTCGGTACTAGTCCCTCTAGGATTTTCCAGGTGTATATAATCATGTATCTCTCCCTCCTGCGTTCCAGGGAATACAGATTCAGGAACCTCAAGCGTTCCCAGTAATTGAGGTGTTTTACCCCGTTTTGGCGCGTAAAAGTTTCTGTACTTTTCTAGGTCGAAAATTTCCCCTCCTTTAAAGGTGCTGTTAGTGGCAGAAATTTTCCCGTTAGATAGAACAAGTGCCCCCCTAGTTTTGAAGGTTCTCATACCATCCGTCATTTTTCTAGCAATGAAATTTGTTAAAATGTATGGTCTTAAAGGTGGAATCCCGACAGATCCTCCGGTTTTTGACGTTGGTGTTTCGCTCTATTTGGGGAAAATTTTGTTTTTGTACTTGTTGAAGATTTAATTTCCTCGGTTTACCTTCTGAGAAATTGAAATTTTATCGTTAAACTTCTATTTTTTCTGCACCCCCAAAAAGATTTGGTTGGCCGCCTGGAGCCTTTCAGTGCTGCAATGGAAACAAATGCATGCGGGTTCGGGTGTCATCTGCAAAGGAAGACACGGGCTGTGGTGACACCTTGTCTATGTGGATATAAGGGGAGGAAAAAAGTGGGGTAGCTGTGCTTGTGGAACAGAGCTTTTCCCCTAGTGCCCCCGGGTTTACTCTGTTGACGTACTCTCTGTTTCTGTTTGTGAGGAAAATTTTAGATCCCCGCCGACTTTTCCGTTATCCTTTTGCGGCATTTTGGCGCTTTCCCCCTGGGGCACACTTGTCGAAGGGTTTTGCGTCTGAAAAAATTTTCATCTGCTTTTTTTTTTCTTCTAGTGATCTAGGACCTTTCGTAATCCCAAAAGTTGAGACAGCAGGAGCGGGGCCCGTTCTAAAACCCATGTTGCCCCGGGGGTTGTGTAATGATGTGTTTCAGATGGGTGGTGATCTTGCTTCTTAGGGCCTTTAAAAATTTTTTAGATATGGATGTTATCTATCGGTCTGTTTCTTGCTTTTGCTTAAATGCCCCCTTTGTGGGGTGGGGCTTTGTCTGTTGTTTTTAGTAACTGTGGGACGACCCCCGTATCCATGCTCCCTCTCCATAGGATGGTAAAGGCTCGTGATAGGGGCTTCTTGCAGTTCTTGATGAACACGGAGTCTACCTGGTGTCTACCTGGAATCTACCTGGTGTCTACCTGGAATCTACCTGGTGTCTACCTGGAATCTACCTGGTATCTACCTGGTATCTACCTGGTGTCTACTGGGAATCTACGTGGCTATCACAGGGACAGGTGTGCTGGCTATCACAGGGACAGGTGTGCTGGCTATCACAGGGACAGGTGTGCTGGCTATCACAGGGACAGGTGTGCTGGCTATCACAGGGACAGGTGTGCTGGCTATCACAGGGACAGGTGTGCTGGCTATCACAGGGACAAGTGTGCTGGCTATCACAGGGACAGGTGTGCTGGCTATCACAGGGACAGGTGTGCTGGCTATCACAGGGACAAGTGTGCTGGCTATCACAGGGACAAGTGTGCTGGCTATCACAGGGACAAGTGTGCTGGCTATCACAGGGACAAGTGTGCTGGCTATCACAGGGACAAGTGTGCTGGCTATCACAGGGACAAGTGTGCTGGCTATCACAGGGACAAGTGTGCTGGCTATCACAGGGACAAGTTAATGATGTAATGGATAGTTAAGGGATTTGATTCCCGTAATATCAGATGTGTTCAAGGACTCATTTTCCATCTCCTAAAGCGGAAACTTCTCAAAAGAAATTCTTAACTAAGAGCCAGGTTGGACATTGACCGCTGTGACCTTTGTAACCCGCCGGGTTACAAAGGTCAGAGTCAGAGGCGTCCCACTGACTCACATATTACCTGGAGTTTACCTGGAGAGAGTTCCGGGGGTCAACGCCCCCGCGGCCCGGTCTGTGACCAGGCCTCCTGGTGGATCAGCGCCTGATCAACCAGGCTGTTGCTGCTGGCTGCACACAAACCAACGTACGAGCCACAGCCCGGCTGATCAGGAACTGACTTTAGGTGCTTGTCCAGTGCCAGCTTGAAGACTGCCAGGGGTCTGTTGGTAATCCCCCCTTATGTATGCTGGGAGGCAGTTGAACAGTCTCGGGCCCCTGACACTTATTGTATGGTCTCTTAACGTGCTAGTGACACCCCTGCTTTTCATTGGGGGATGGTGCATCGTCTGCCAAGTCTTTTGCTTTCGTAGTGAGTGATTTTCGTGTGCAAGTTCGGTACTAGTCCCTCTAGGATTTTCCAGGTGTATATAATCATGTATCTCTCCCTCCTGCGTTCCAGGGAATACAGGTTCAGGAACCTCAAGCGCTCCCAGTAATTGAGGTGTTTTATCTCCGTTATGCGCGCCGTGAAAGTTCTCTGTACATTTTCTAGGTCGGCAATTTCACCTGCCTTGAAAGGTGCTGTTAGAGTGCAGCAATATTCCAGCCTAGATAGAACAAGTGACCTGAAGAGTGTCATCATGGGCTTGGCCTCCTAGTTTTGAAGGTTCTCATTATCCATCCTGTCATTTTTCTAGCAGATGCGATTGATACAATGTTATGGTCCTTGAAGGTGAGATCCTCCGACATAATCACTCCCAGGTCTTTGACGTTGGTGTTTCGCTCTATTTTGTGGCCAGAATTTGTTTTGTACTCTGATGAAGATTTAATTTCCTCATGTTTACCATATCTGAGTAATTAAAATTTCTCATCGTTGAACTTCATATTGTTTTCTGCAGCCCACTGAAAGATTTGGTTGATGTCTGCCTGGAGCCTTGCAGTGTCTGCAAGGTAAGTCTTGTTGTCTTGTAGCTCACTGGCAAAACTTTAACCTTGACAAATCATCCAGTTATCAGTTTGTGGATTTGTGTGTGTGGCACCGAGGGTATGACGTGGTGCCCGTGTTCACCTAGGTGCTTGTTAACACTTTGGCACAGTTACCCTTTAGCAGTGATGACATTGATTTACCTAATTTTAATACAAATGACCCATTGCCATTTTTGATTTTATGATTGTTTTATGAAAACAGGGCCTTCACTTTATTATGTCAATGAAAGATCACTTTCCAAAATTGGCAGAGATTAGGATTTGCTAAAAAAAATTAGGGCGGAGTTAAAAACCATTCTGAATTTTGGGTTTGGGATGATACGGGAGACGACGAGGTCAAAAATAGAAGGTTACAATAAAAAACGCTTGAAGGAAAGAAAGGGCGGGGAGTTGTGCCTACATTAGAAATGACTTAGCTTAAAACCCAAGACCTGATTTAAAAAACAATAAACTGGAGATTTTTGGGTTTTTGAAGTGCTGCTTCCTAAGACCAAACCCCATCTTAGTAGGAACTAGTTACCCCCTCCTCCCCGGGACCGTTTTTTAGAAGACTTTTCCGGGTTCTTTATATCTTTTTTCAGCAGAAAAATAACGGGCATTGAAAAAGGGTAAAGAAAATTCGGGAAAAAAAGTTACACTCAACTTTTAAATACCCCAACCCGGATACACAGCCCAGCCCCCCTAAAATTGACCACCATTTTGAAACCCGCCTGAGAACTTTAGTCAGTGGGCTCATTACCCAGGTCTTAGTGATATTTCAATTTACTGCACCGGGAAAAATCACTGGGGAAAGGTAGGCCTACACAGGAAATAAAAAGGGGGTCAACAAAAAAACCAGAAAAGAAACATGGTAAATTAGGCTAAACAATTGTGAGGAAGAGAAACAAGTTGACGGGTAAACGATGCCTGGGAAAAAATTAAAAACAATGTTCATACCCCCTTGATAAATTGCACCATTAAAGAGGTTAGGTAAAACAAAGACTAAACCCCTGGATGAAACGAGATTTAGAAAAAATATAAATTTTAGGCCAGCTGCAAAAAAAGTTTTTAAACAAACGACAGGATATTTGCAGCACTAATAAATTCCAAAGGGTGGGAACAAGTACAGAGATTTAAAAAAGGAGAAAAGGAAAAGCACTACTGTAAAAAATTGGAATAAAAGAAAAACCCCCAAAAGCTCGGCAACAAAAAAAACATTGGGGGGTTAGCCATAACCCAGTGATGGGTCTAACATGTATCACTATCGATAAAGGTATCCACGAAACATCAAGGGGGAAAAAATTGCTTTAATTCCCTATCCATCTGTTGACAACATAGTAAGTAAATACCAGCTCATCAAATCCCTTTAACAAGACTCTTAATTTTCAAAATACTATCCCAATAAGGGGTAACCCAAACAGTTGTCAATAAAAAGTGTTCTCTGCTTTATTTAAAAAGATAAGCAGGTTAAAAACCCCAAATAAGGCACGGCCCTGTAACATCCCGTCTAGTTCCCAAAAATGGTGCTTTGAATGTAATCCCCATTGCCCATAATAAATCTATCAACCCACTAAAAACAGACCGGAGGGGGTTTAAAAAGGGGGCGAGTCACTCCTACTCTTTAAGAAAAAAAAGAGAGAGTAAGCAATATAGGCCTTTAACTAGTAAATATCAAAAATTCTAAACTTATTTAAGTAGTTAAATACCCTTTAAAGACAACAACTTTTTCCATACATCAATGGGTTTAAAGATCCTACCCAAACCCACACCTCCCTTTTAAATTTATGGTTCCTAAGAACGAAATGTCAAAAGGGGAACCTCATAGGCATGGTAACCTTGACTCAAAAAAGGCCTTCGATCTGTCAACCCAATATTTATGTAATAAACTTCAAAACTTTCGGGAAGGTTTTGTAGACTGGTTTTAATCCTACCTTGCAACAGGAGAAAATAGTCAAAATCAACAAAACGAATCAGAACCCTGCGTAAAATGTGGAGTTCCCAAGGTTGTATTCGGGTCCTTTTTTCTATGTTTTGTCAAAGATATGCCTATCATGTCAAGTGCAAATCTACGTTTGCAGAGACAATGCTCTGTTAGTGTCAGGGAAAGACCCCCAAAATATTGCTAATGTTTTTAAAACTGGGAAATGGAGCCCGCGCAAATGGTTTGTAGAAAACAAACTATCATTACACCCAGGAAAAAATGAACCATTCTCTTTGGGACGAAACATAACTGAGAAGGGTAAAAATTTTTAATGTTCAATGAATGGGGGTCCATCACTTTGGTTCATCAGTTAATATCTGGGAAACCCCCTTTTACCCCTGCTGTAGGAGAATTGAGGGGAAAAGGAGTAAAGAAAGCGAATGCCAGGCTGAAGTTCCTGTATAACAAGCACAGTGTCTACCTACTGAGGCTCGAGGGCTCATGTCTAGCCCCTTTTACAATGCCATATGGATTACGCTTGCTTTCTTGGTTTTTCTGCCCTTGACAAAAAAACTGAAAGATGTGCAAATCACCCCGAACAAAATCGTAAGATTATCCTGGGGGTGGGCCAAAACAGATGTAGGCCAGAAAGAATTAAAACAGTTGGATATGCTGAATGTTGAAGACAGAGTAAAACAACTGAAGCTAAATCATGTTTATAAAATTGCTCACAAACAATGTCCAGAATATCTTGCTGTCAATTTTGTCAAGGTTGGGAACCAAAGCAATCATAGTACTAGGGGAGAGAGCACAACTTTGTAGTACCCACAGTCAGTGGCCAGGCTTCAAACACCTTTTATTGTACAGCAATAAAGGAATGGAACAGACTACCCGCACATGTCAAAGCCAGTCATAGCGTGAACCAGTTCAAGAAGAGTGCCAAAAGGTGTCTGATGAATGTAGCTACAGAAAGGGAGGGAATGATTTTCTATTTTTTTAGCTAACATACGTGTAAATTTTACCTTATTCCTTGTAATGACCCTCGTATTGTAGATAGTCTTAATGACCTTGGTGTAGCAGATAGTCTTTTTAGTATGATAATAAGATGTTATCTTCATTGTAGAATAATAAGAAAATATTATAACCTTTATACTATAATAATAAGGTAAAAGGACCCCAATGGAAATAAGTCACTCTGTCTGACTTTTTTGGGTTATCCTAGGTTCTCTACACATATGCTGCTATGTATGATAATTCTATGTAACTGTATTTGTGTATACCTGAATAAACTTACTTACTTACTTACTTACTTACATGTGCAACAGTTGGGTATCTCTGTTATCGAAGCGTATCACCTCCACAGTAGACTTTTTCAGTCATATACAGAGGAGAATATTGTTAAATTAGACACATGTGCAAATCTTGGGTATCTATAGATACCCAAGAGGAGAATGTGTTGTATCTATAGATACCCAAGAGGAGAATGTGTTGTATTTGTCGGTATTTTATACCATTTCAGATTGTAAATATTTGAAAAATGTTTTGGTGACACCAACAAGATGTGGAAAAAGACATTTATGTACAGTTCGGGACATTTATTACAGGAAATGTCTCCCCAAGTGTGAGTTGTTCAGTCTTAAGATAGAAGTAACTAGGAACGAGGATATAAGTGGCAGGAGTGAGTGGCAGGAGTGAGTGGCAGGAGTGAGTGGCAGGAGTCAGTGACAGGAGTCAGTGACAGGAGTCAGTGACAGGAGTCAGTGACTGGAGTCAGTGACAGGAGTCAGTGACTGGAGTCAGTGACAGGAGTCAGCGACAGGAGTCAGCGACAGGAGTCAGCGACAGGAGTCAGCGACAGGAGTCAGTGACAGGAGTCAGTGACAGGAGTCAGTGACAGGAGTCAGCGACAGGAGTCAGCGACAGGAGTCAGCGACAGGAGTCAGTGACAGGAGTCAGTGACAGGAGTCAGGTGGTAGGAGTCAGGTGGTAGGAGTCAGTGGTAGGAGTCAGTGACAGGAGTCAGTGACAGGAGTCAGTGACAGGAGTCAGTGACTGGAGTCAGTGACAGGAGTCAGCGACAGGAGTCAGCGACAGGAGTCAGCGACAGGAGTCAGCGACAGGAGTCAGTGACAGGAGTCAGTGACAGGAGTCAGTGACAGGAGTCAGCGACAGGAGTCAGCGACAGGAGTCAGCGACAGGAGTCAGTGACAGGAGTCAGTGACAGGAGTCAGGTGGTAGGAGTCAGGTGGTAGGAGTCAGTGGTAGGAGTCAGTGACAGGAGTCAGTGACAGGAGTCAGTGACAGGAGTCAGTGACAGGAGTCAGTGACAGGAGTCAGCGACAGGAGTCAGTGACAGGAGTCAGTGACAGGAGTCAGGTGGTAGGAGTCAGGTGGTAGGAGTCAGTGGTAGGAGTCAGCGACAGGAGTCAGCGACAGGAGTCAGTGACAGGAGTCAGCGACAGGAGTCAGTGACAGGAGTCAGCGACAGGAGTCAGCGACAGGAGTCAGTGACAGGAGTCAGTGACAGGAGTCAGCGACAGGAGTCAGCGACAGGAGTCAGTGACAGGAGTCAGTGACAGGAGTCAGCGACAGGAGTCAGCGACAGGAGTCAGTGACAGGAGTCAGTGACAGGAGTCAGCGACAGGAGTCAGTGGTAGGAGTCAGCGACAGGAGTCAGTGGTAGGAGTCAGCGACAGGAGTCAGCGACAGGAGTCAGTGGTAGGAGTCAGCGACAGGAGTCAGTGGTAGGAGTCAGTGACAGGAGTCAGGTGGTAAATTACCAGAGGATACAAGCAGTAGTGGCAGTAATACTTAACAAACTATTGTTATTACAATAAAAACTGACCACTAAACTCACAAGCCTCATACATCACTCATACATCCCTCATACATCACTCATACATCACTCATACATCATTCATCCCTCATTTATCCCTCATACATCCCTCATACATCACTCATACATCACTCATACATCACTCATACATCACTCATACATCACTCATACATCCCTCATACATCCCTCATACATCCCTCATACATCCCTCATACATCACTCATACATCCCTCATACATCACTCATACATCACTCATACATCACTCATACATCACTCATACATCACTCATACATCACTCATACATCACTCATACATCACTCATACATCACTCATACATCCCTCATACATCACTCATACATCACTCATACATCACTCATACATCCCTCATACATCACTCATACATCCCTCATACATCACTCATACATCACTCATGCATCACTCATACTTACCTAAGACTACCTAATGGAACCACTTTTCCTCTCATACGATCCTAACCAGCTGGCAGTACTTGATAAAAGTTCTGGTAACAAAGGTCTAAGGTGATACCAATCAATACCATTACCAAAAACACCTTAATATTTGCTGTACAAACATTTAAGATATATTAAACACACGACGGAACAAAAAGTCCTAACCAGTAATAAAATGTACACACATATATACAATAAATCTTGAAAGTTCAAATGTACACACCCAAAATTCATACGTTATTAATACTACATTGTATAAATACCCACCCAAAATAATACTGTCTTACACCCTATTGTTGTATTCTCACACTATAAACTACTTTTAACAACTCACAATGTTATATTCCCATAATATATTTACAATAGTTATTGTAGATGAATGGTTCAGAGAACCGACATGTTGATAAATTAGACACATGTGCAACTCTTGGGTATCTTTATTGAGGAAACGTTTCGCCACACAGTGGCTTCATCAGTCCATACAAAGGAGAATCTTGAAGAACAGGAGGAGAAAAAGGAATCATCCTTCACCTTGAGTGGGATGTGGTCAGTCCATCAATCTTGAATAGAATAGGGCACATTGAACAATGTGACACCATACGACTGCTGCACATCTTGCCATACGGTTTATAAGCTGCTTCTCCGCTCCTATGCCGTTTTATTCAAGATTTAATGGATGACCACATCGACCAAGGTTGAGAGATGATTACCTCATTTCCTTGTTCTTCCAAAATTTCCTGTGTAATGGACTGATGAAGCCACTGTGTGGCGAAACGTTTACTTAAAAAAGATACCAAGAATTGCCAAAGTGTCTAATTTATCAGTACAGGTTTGTAAATGGCAGTCTTTATATTTTCCAAAAACACTCCCGGCAACAGGGTCACCTAACAAGAACCTGTTACTGGTTAAAGGGTGGTTAGAGGCACAGTGTCTGGAAAATACAAGCAGAATTTACGGTGAAACCTGTTTCCAAAAATCTTTGGGGTACAGTTTTTATCCTGAAGGTTCATAGCTCTGGATGGCCAGGGCTGGGTTTTTTTTCTCACTATTTGGCCTAAAAAAAGGGGATTAAGGATATACCAAAAGTGGATTTACTGTAAGTTGGAAACGCCCAACCTATCAAAAAGGCTCTTGAGAATGGAATCATGTTCATCCAGGTGTCAGAACCTTAGATTAAATCATCCATGTATACTTGAAACATGCTAATTTCTCTTTTGATAGACGAATCATTTTTAAAACGTGCTGGTGCCAAGGGGGGATTACGGTGGATTGGTAATGGCCTCTGGAACTGCAAAAAGTAAGATTCGTTGGCCCTATCAGTTAAAAAGCCTGATACTAACCCCTTTAAATAATTGGGAGACAAATTGGCTTTACCCCAGAGTCCATGTGAAGCAGAGGGAAGGTATCTGACACTGTAATTTTATTCATCTTCCGGTAGTCTGTAGACATCCCAACGCCGCCATCTGGTTTCTTCATGAGGATGGAATAGAAGATTCCCTCTAAAAAACATGTGCTCAGAAGGAAATTTATCTCTTGGTGTAGTAATCTCTGCTTTTCTGCGTTAGCTCTGTAAGGATGGAGTTTAATTGGCTTTGCTGTGTCCACATCTATCCCATGAAATCCGGCATTGCATGCTTTCAGAGCAGCCGAAAATAGAGTGGTGACATTATCTCCTTGCACATCCTGATTCCGGATATAAGCTGGTGTGGGTTTTTAAGTAAATCAGTCGGTTCAACATCCCACAAATTTAAAAACACAAGCACCAAAGAGTTTACCAGGAGTTTACCTGGAGAGAGTTCCGGGCGTCAACGCCCCCGCGGCCGGTCTGTGACCAGGCCTCCTGGTGGATCAGAGCCTGATCAACCAGGCTGTTGCTGCTGGCTGCACGTAAACCAACGTACGAGCCACAGCCCGGCTTTGGGCAGGAACCGACTTTAGGTGCTTGTCCAGTGCCAGCTTGAAGACTGCCAGGGGTCTGTTGGTAATCCCCCCTTATGTGTGCTGGGAGGCAGTTGAACAGTCTCGGGCCCCTGACACTTATTGTATGGTCTCTTAACGTGCTAGTGACACCCTGCCTTTTCATTGGGGGGATGTTGCATCGTCTGCCAAGTCTTTTGCTTTCGTAGTGAGTGATTTTCGTGTGCAAGTTCGGTACTAGTCCCTCTAGGATTTTCAGGTGTATATAATCATGTATCTCTCCTCCTGCGTTCCAGGGAATACAGGTTTAGAAACCTCAAGCGCTCCCAGTAATTGAGGTGTTTTATCTCGTTATGCGCGCCGTGAAGGTTCTCTGTACATTTTCTGGGGTCAGCAATTTCACCTGCCTTGAAAGGTGCTGTTAGTGTGCAGCAATATTCCAGCTTAAATAGAACAAGTGACCTGAAGAGTTTTCATCATGGCTTGGCATCCCTATTTTTGAAGGTTCTCATTATCCATCCTGTCATTTTTCTAGCAGATGCGATTGATACAATTTTTATGATGTTTGAAGGTGAGATCCTCCGACATGATCACTCCCAGGTCTTTGACATTGGTGTTTCGCTCTATTTTGTGGCCAGAATTTTTTTTTGTACTCTGATGAAGATTACAAAAAAAATTCTGGCCACAAAATAGAGTTCGTTAAGAGACAACACAATGTGTCAGGGGCCCAAGACTGTTCAACTGCCTCCCGCATACATAAGGGGGATTACCAATAGACTCCTGACTGTCTTCAAGAAGGCGCTGGACAGCGCCTAAAGTCTGACCTGACAGCCGGGCTGTGGTTCGTTTTGTCGGTTTACGTTTGGCGAGTAATAATAGCCTGGTTGATCAGGTCCTGATGTACCAAGAGGCCTGGTCATGGACCGGGCCCCGGAGCGTTGACCGTGGGAGTACCCTCCAGGTATACTCCAGGTAACGTGTGATCATTGGGGATGACTCTTACCTAACCAACTGACGGAAAAGTTATCCATGGGAATCAACATCACCGGGTCACTGAAGTCAGAGACCCGGCCGACTTTTACCATTCAGTAAAAGTTTTTTGACTGGACCTAAAAAAAATCGACACGACTGGCCTTTTTCAACTCTATATTTAACAGGACGTCTATATTAACAGGACTGCAGTGATGTGCGCTGAGCACGGTAGCTTCACAACCCTATATTTAGAGAAGTCTTCACCCACCCAAATTTAGAAGTGAATTCCCGTGTTTTTATAATACAATGCCATGTAAACAAGTGCTTCCCAGTGCTCATAGGGTTTTTCAGATGATTGAAAAATGTTTCTCAGGCTGAATCAGAAAAACGAGGTACCAGGGACACTAATTTCTCCACATGAAAATATTCATCACAGTTACGACCATATTGCCCTCCTCTCCTCCTATTATATTCTTCCTTATCAGAAGCAAACTGTTCCTTATCAGCTCGAGTGTAAGTTTCGCCAATTCGAGTGCCAACGAAGCAGTGACCTGCTGATTCTACCGCAGTTTCCCCCTGAGACAACAACATTACAAGAAAGAAAACGGAGTTGGGAGCGGAGACTAGCACAAACAACTTGGGGCATCAGATACACCAAACCATCCCCCCGGCCGGGATTGAACCCGCGGTCATAGAGTCTCAAAACTCAGCCCGTCGCGTTAGCCACTAGACCAGCTAGCCACAATAAGATTCAACCCAACTGGGTATATTTCTACACCATAGGAAAGTTAGCACAGGCACCTCTGTGACCACAAATGCAAGTTTTTACAGACGAATCTCCAGCTAGCGTGGCCGTGACGAACTCTAGCTCAAGTCCCTTCACTGCCGTCAACATGACTTAAGAAATCGTAATGACACGATTGCAATCGTGTCATTACGATTTCTTAAGTCAGATATGGAAAATTTTCTAGGGTGCTTACCTGTATGTACCTCAACATTATATACATACCAGTAATCTCTTTGGGGAGACAATCATATTGTTTACCGTATCACCCGTGTAGACATGTGAGAAAACTTAACCACCCCTGGTCGCACCAAGTGTCCCTCAAACCTCACAATCTTATCCATATCATCCGAGACCAGTATGGTTGGGTAGCACCCACAAGTACGGTGCTACTAATTAATTGTGGACTGTATAGATTATATTAGTTTAGTTTGAATGAAGGGAGGGGTAGGATACACCTGGATACATCCATCAAGGAAAACATTTGTACATAATCCCACACTTACCAGATGTTCTCTGGTGATCACTTGAGGTAGCGGGATCACACTAACCTATCTAATTATAACATACCACCACTGGCCAGTCTAAGGTTGCTATAACTAGAAGGGTTACTTAACTGTGGGTGATTGATATTCCTCATTTCTTGATTAAACCATCTCTTTTTCGATGTCCTTGCTACAACCGACACGATTCTCTTTCCAGCAGGACGAGGTATCCGCTTTTTTGGGCCCCTGCTTTAGACGTCGTGACTCAAAGGAGTTTCCCTTTCCTCGTCTCGTTAACAACGAGGTCTAGCGTGTTTCACTGGGAGCAAACGACTTAATTTCACTTTCACATATTCTCTTAACTTAGCGTTTTTTATCATTATTACTTTAACAATTCACAAGACGAGTTAACGTCTCATAACTATTAAAACAAACAAGAGGTCACTCCATTAAGATCTGAGACCGATGAGTGATGTTTAATCCAAGGGTAATTTTCCCCAGGACACAGTCCATTGTGACGCGTCAGTCACCCGGTCCCTCTCTTATCACATTTTTAAACCACTCTATACTGTGGTCCCGTAAATCCCTTTTCCCTCACTCTCCACCGGGAACAGCTACGACACTTCTTATTAAAGAAATGAGGCCTATATTAATCCTTGGGCCCCCGTGAACGTCAATTTCGCGGTTCCATGTTTTCTCACTTCCTCACCACCATTCAAAAAAATACGCGCCTCTCCCCCCCGCACATCCGCGCATGCGCAAAGGGAACTCTTGGTTCTCCCTCTTATTTTCAAATACATTTTTGACCCATATAGACACATCAAACACCTATTAGGCACTATAGTTTCGGAAAATCAAAAAATTTTCCACACTGCGGCCGGGCGGAGGTCGTTGCAAAGACGACTTACATAATGTGGAGTAAAATTTTTTCCCATCTTCAACTGGCCACCCATATTTATTGAACCCTAAAAATGGACTAATTAGTGTTCCATTCTCTCGGGGGCATAAGCCTATGCTCCCTGGATTAATTTATTGGGAAATACTGGAATTTTGAGACTTTAACAATAACAAGTCTCTCAGTATCCCTAGTCAGCCCCGCACATATACTGCATATAGGCACCAACTCCATGGCCATCTATATTTATTGACCCCTCAAATGGACTAATTAGTATCCATTCTCTCAGGGGCATAAGCCTATGCTCCCGGGGTTTAAGTTTATTGGGCATACTGGAATTTTGAGACTTTTACCAATAACAAGTCTCTCTCAGTATCCCAGTCAGTCCCAGCCCCCTACTGCATAAGGCACCAACTCCATGGCCATCCATATTTATTGAACCCTCAAAATGGCCCTAATTAGTGTTCCATTCTCTCAGGGGCATAAGCCTATGCTCCCTGGATTAATTTAATTGGGCATACGGGAAAATTTTGAGACTTTAACAATAACAAGTCTCTCGGTATCCCAAGTCAGTCCCAGAAATTTTCTTCATTATTTCATTAACCCCTTCACATATCCTCATTAGTTCCTCTTCATTTGACGTCACACCCGGAAATTGTCCACAAAAGATTATTTACCCAATTACTTCGCTCAGGGGACCGCCTGTGCATTTTAGGTGTGCATTTATCGTCCCCTGAAGTAAGAACAATTTATTATTTAACTGCTTTTTAATTATATCATTATAAGCAGTCAACAATTTTGGAGTCTTGCTCAGTTCGCAGAGCTGGCCCTTTAACTGTCCATACGCCACCCTAAATTAGTAGGTAATTCTGGACGGTCAAGCTTCCACGAAGTCGCACCCAGTAATGTCCAGATTCACTTTTTAACATCCTTCAGGTATTGTTCCCTGAGTAAAGGAATCATTTGGACTTTCCTTATTTACTTAATCCCTATGTTTGTCCAGCTCCCACAAATTAGACTGGTTCAACATCATTCTCGATAGAAGAATACTTGTACTGGGTTGAACCTTTCATGAGTAAGACACCGTGACCGTATTCACTACTCCTCTAGTCATTATTACTAGGCGGAGTCTGCCATATATACATGGCCCGTACCAGTGTTGAGGAGAGTGACACCGTATGGTTTTGGGTTTATGCCCTTTATCCTGAATTTTTACATCCAACCCCGGCAAGGTACTCAGCTAGGCCACCATTATTGCCTTTTAGCTCAACCTTTAAAATCATCCTGTAGTGTCAGGGTTATTAACATTAATCATTATTGTCACCATTATTATAAGAATCACATACAACCCTGCACATAACTGTAGGTGCTTTCCCTTGTTGCATTGATAGCAACTGTTCAATTTGGTATGACAACCCTTTACATTTGATTGTCTAGACATCTGAAAATCTGTCAATTCTTTCAAATTTTTTCCACTTTAATGTCCCATGAAAATTTCAGGCATTACAATTTTTTGTGAAATGAGTACCCTGGCAGAAGAGGCAGTCTCTCTTTTCCTTGCCTGACCTCTTATTAACCGGGTTACACTTAAACCCAGGTACTTATTCCTCTTACCTTTTATGTGAGGAACCACTATACTGATTCCTGACTTGATATGTGCCTATTTAACTTTTTAACTAAAGATTATTACCACTGGGAAATTTAAATTTTTCCCCTTTTTAGACTTGACAGATACTTCAGCGTCATTATGTGTTTATTCCTTAGAACTGTTGTGGCTGGCTGGGCCTTTCAATTGAACAATTAATTCCTGCCGACCTAGTCTGATTTCCTCCAGACGTAACTATGGAGGTTTTGGCAAACCCACCCTTTGCATTAATAGGTTGATCAACTGCCTGGGTTACACCCTTTAATTTATTCAAACCTTACTTTTACAAAACAGTTTTTCTTCCAATTCGTAATGTTGATTAAATTAAACTTCATTTCCATTTTATCTGCACAATTCTCCAGCAGATCTCTTTCACAGTCTTTAAACCCCAATTTTTACCAATCAAAACTACTCTCCTAAAGCAAACTAAATATAACTTTAATTCATTAGGGTTTCACGTTTTTCTTTGATTCACTAAACAAATGCCTTCGTCACATGGCTTTTAATAGCCGTAATGTGCTTTCATTACTCTAAAATTCACGACTTGTCAGCCACATTAACTCCATTAGATCCAGTCATGGTTAAGAATTATTAATCACTGATTATACAACTTAAGTAGGCGCCTGATAAGAGTAATTCTTGCACTTTACTCTTTTTAAATCCTAGCCACACATGTGCTAGCAATTTTAAATTTGGGGTAATTGTCATCCATCACACGATCGATTAAACTTGTGCACCCTACACCCCTTCCTTCAATAAGTCACTTAATTTTTAAGTAATTAATTCAATTAATTTTTTCACTGATTGCACCCGGTTCTCGAAGGACCAACGGGCAGATATGGAAAATTTCTAGGGTGCTTACCTGTATGTACCTCAACATTATATACAAACCAGTAATCTCATTGGGGGACAATCATATTGTTTACCGTAGTCACCCCGTGTAGACAGTGAGAAAACTTAACCACCCTGGTCGCCCAAGTGTCCCCTCGACCTCACAATCTTATCCATATCTATCCGAGACCAGTATGGATTGGGGAGCACCCACAAGTACGGTGCTACTAATTAATTGTGGACTGTAAGATTATATTAGTTTAGCTGAATGAAGGGGGGGGGGTTTGGATACACCTGGATAAAATCCATCAAGGAAAACATTTGTACATAATCCCACCACTTACCCCGATGTTCCTGGTGATCACTTGAGTAGCTGGATCACTCGTAACCTATCTAATTATAACATACCACCACTGGCCCAGTCCCAAGGTTGCTATAACTAGAAGGTTACTTAACTGTGGGTGATTTTATATTCCTCATTTCTTGATTCACCATCTCATTTTCGATGTCCCTGCTACACCGACAACGAATTCATTCCAGCAGGGCGAGGTATCCGCTGTTTTGTCTGCTTTAGACGTCGTGACTCAAGGAGTTTCCCCTTTCCCCCGTCTCGTTAACAACGAGGTCAGCGTGTTCACTCGGAGCAAAAGACTTATTCACTTCACATATTCTCTTAAACTTAGCGTTTATTATCATTAATTACATTACAATTCACAAGACGAGTTAACGTCTCATAACTATTATACAAACTAGAGGTCACTCCATTAAGATCTGAGACCGATGAGTGATGATTAAATCCAAGGGTAATTTTCCCCAGGACACGTCCATTGTGACGCGTCAGTTTACCCGGGGCCCTCTCTATCACACTTTTACCACTCTATTACTGTGGTCCCGTAAATCCCGTTCCCTCACTCTCCACCAGGAACAGCTACGACACTTCTTATTATGAAATGAGGCCTATATTAATCCTTAGGGCCCCCGTGAACGTCAAATTTTGCGGTTCCATGTTTTCTCAGCTTCCTCACCACCCTTTAAACAATACGCGCCTCTCCCCCCCGCACATCCGCGCATGCGCAAAGGGAACTCTTGGGTTTTACTCTTATTTTCAAATACATTTTTGACCCATATAGACAAAATCAAACACCTATTAGGCACTATAGTTTCGGGAAAAACAAAAAAAAAAATTTTTCCCCATCAGATACACCAGTTGGATGAATCCCACATAACTTGTTGCGAATTTTTCACACAAACTGTGCAATCCTTAACGATATTCAATGCGAACAGAACGAGCAATGTTCTAGACGTGCAGATAGCTCGATTGCTAGCGCACTTCGCTCACACACTGAGGTCCGGGATTCGATCCCCGGTACGGGTGAAAACAGGACATGTTCCCTAAGACACCTGTTGTCCCATGTTCACGTATCAGTAAAATAGATACCTGGGTGTTAGTCAAATTTGTGTGGGTCGCATCCTGGGACAAAACTGACCTAATTTGCGGGAAATGCTCAGCATAACAAGGGCTTTCTATATAGTAGTATGTCATTGATGTCAGCTATGATTCTGTATACCTTGTACATGTACTGTAGAATTATTATTATTATTAAATTTTTATTATTTTTTTTATTTATTTATTTATTTAATCTGGGCAAGCATTGGAAGGTTTATGTCATCAGCAAACATCTAACATTCGCGTTTTACATGTTTACTAATAATAATAATAATAATAATAATCTTTATTTACTACAAGTTTCATGTACAAGGTATACAGTTTCCCAGTGACAACAATGACATACTACTACATAGAAACCACTTGTTAGCTGAGCATCTCGGGCAATTAAAGGGCGTGCCCAGATGCGACCCACACCATCCACTAACACCCCCGGGACCCTTTTACTGATGGGGAACATAGACAACGGGGGAAAGAAAAACGTCCAAAATTTTCTACCTGGGTGGGAATCGAACCCCTCATAATACTGTGGTCACAACACAGTCCGACACACAAAACCCCAAAAAGAACAAACCACCAGAGTGACTCTACTTCACCCCGGCGCTCGGGCTGCCCCCCATAATACCCTGAAAGGGCATTATTCTGGGGTCATTAAAAAGGAGGGGGGTGGAGTAATGGGTTTTTTATTTCCCCGGGCTAAAGCAAGTAAGTATATTCAGGACGGGTATACACCACAAACAGCAATAAATTATCATACTAGCAGCAAAGGTAATTATTTAGATAAACCAAGGAATCAAGAAAAATGACTTAGTTCCATTAGGGTCC
>NC_069470.1:454745-517807 GCF_026875155.1 Cherax quadricarinatus | reverse complement strand
CAGTGAAGGGGGGCCGGGAAAGCTGAGTCTCGACCCCTGCAACCACAATTAGGTGAGTATAATTAGGCTAGTACACCCACACACGAGATATGATAAAGGGCGTAATGACAGTAGTTTATTGGACTATATTTTGGTGAATAAAGGTTGATAGACTTCTGGGGCAACAGATATACCAGATAATATTTCAGTTGTAACTACAGTGGAGTTAAAGATAGATAGAATACAAAGAAAATGGCATAAACGAGTAAGAGAGACGTGAAAATTTATAAAACTAGAGCAGGAGGTAGTTAGGGTGAGGTATACATAAGTATAGGTAGAAAGATGGGCTAAGTGTGAACATAGGTAATGAGGTTGAAGAAGTATGGGGTAGATTTAAGAACACAACGTTGGAGAGTTCAGCAGAAGTTTGTGGATATAGGCGGGTGGGTGCAGGAGGGAGGAGGAGCGACTGGTGGAATGATGAGGTAGAGCGGTAAGAGAGAAAATTTTTGCAGAAGTAATATAGGGAGGGAGGAGTGTATGCAGAGAAAAACAGAGGTTAAAAGAGTGTTAAGGGAATGTGAAAAGAGAGAAATGAGAGAGTGGGTGAGATGCTGTCCAAAAATTTTGTATACAAGAAAAAGTTTTGGAGTGAGATTAGTTGAGAAAACCTAGATAACAAATGGAGAGTTATTAGAAGGGGAGTTAGAGGTATTTGGAAGATGGAGGGAATATTCCGAGGACCTGTTAAAAGACAGGGAAGCTGTGACTTCATCCAATGACCAGGGAGATATAACATATTTCAGAAGTGAAGATGAGTGTGGGGAGGTGCGTGAGGCTCTGGGAAAATGAAAAGGTATAAGGCAGCTGGGATTGATGGGATCAAGATAGAAATGTTAAAAACAGGTGGGGATATAGTTTTTAGAGTTGGTCGCTTTATTTAATGTTTGAAAGAGGGGAAGGTACCTAGGGATTGGCAGAAAGCATGCATAGTACCTATGTATAAAAGCAGAAAGAGAATTATAGGGAAATAAGCCTGGTGAACATAACTGGTTAAGGCGTTTGGTAGAATTATTATTGGTAGAATTAAGGGTAAGACGGAGAGCAGGATCGCAGATTAACAAGGAGGCTTTAGGATTTGTAGGGGATATGTGACTAGTGAAGCATATAGGTGAACAGTATTTTGATAAGGTTAAGAAAGTTTTTGTTGCATTTATGGATTTGGAAAAGTCATATGATAGGCTGGATAGGCGAATAATGTGGGAGATGTTCCAAGTGTATGGAACAGGTGGTAGATTACTGAAAGCAGTTAAAAGTTTTTACGAGAATATTGAGACTCAGGTTAGGGTATGTAGGAGGTAGATTATTTCCCAGTAAAAATAGGCCTTAGACAGGGATGCGTGATGTCACACTGGTTGTTCAGTATTATTATAGAAGGGACTGTAAGAGAAGTGAATTCTCGGGTGCTGGGGAGAGGTGTGAGACTGGAAGATAAAGAATCTAACACGAAGTGGGAGTTTCAGTTGCCTTTTTGCTGATGACACAGTGCTTTTGGAAGATTCTGAAGATAAGTTGACAAGGTTTGGTGGACGAATTTGGAAGGGTATGTAAAAGAAATTAAAAGTGAACATAGGAAAAAGCAAGGTGATGAGGATAATACAAAATTTAGGCAATAAAAGACTGAGACTGGAGTGAGGGAGTATGAAGGAAGTGAACGTTTTCAGATATTTGGGAGTGAATTTGGGGGCAAATGTATTTTTGAAAGATGAGGTAAACCCCTTCTTTTGAAAGACAAGGTTTAAAAATTTGGCGATGGGGGTTTGAGGCAAATGTTGGAAGCAAAGGGGGGAAGAGATTTTTGGTGGTCCCAAACCCGGTTGTTATTTGGGTGTGAAGAAATGGGTGGTGAATGTTGAAAAACAAGGAGAAGGTTTGGAGGCGGGTGTTTGTCATGTCTAAAGGGCCCGTGTGTGACTGGATTTTAAATGCAGAGAATTCGAATTTGGAGATTTATAATTGGGACACTAAAAGTATTATTAGACAGATGAAGAGGGTTTTGTTAAAGGTTCGACATTCAGAGAAAAAGGGAAAAAAAAAAGGATGACTTGGACGGAGGGAAATAAATCTATAAAGGAGGTAAGGGGGGGTTTGGGATCTTCCTGGGAAAATTTTGGAAAGTGAGGGTTTTTAAAAAAGGGGGTTTTTGTGTCGGGGAGGCTTGGACTTTAGAAACGGTGTGAGCATCTTAAAAAGGGGAGTGCGAAAAGTGTTTTTAATAAAAGGTTGACATGCTGTTGGAGTGTTGGGAAAGTAACGTGAAAGAAGGGATTTAGGGGAAAATAGTCGGACTTGAGTCCTGGGGGGGGAATTTTCAGTGCGAAACTCTGAAGGAGTGCTAGAGGTAAAAGGGCAGTTATAAACTGTAATAAAAGTGCCCCTCTGGCAAGACGGGTGGAAAATGATGAGGGTAAAAGTGTTTCTTTTTTTTTTGGGTTTCCCCCCTGCCTTTGGGCCACCCGGGGCCCTTGGGGGGGGTTTCCACCCGCCTTGGTGGGTCACCCGCCTTGGGGGGTCACCCTGCCTTGGTGGGTCCCCCCTTCCCTTGGGGGTCCCCCCCTGCCTTGGGGGGGTCCCCCTTTGCCTTGGGGGGAGACAGCCCTTTTTTAAACTCTCTGTGTTTTGGTGTACTAACCTAGTTGTGGTTGCAGGGTCGTTCACAGCTCCGGGCCCCGCCTTTTCGGGCCGCTTAAAGGGCTTCTTTCAAACCTCTTTTTAAAAAACAAATGTATGGATCCTCCCCTACACTACTCACTACCCAGACTATTCCCTTCCTGACAATTTAAAGACTGAAAAAATCCCTCCTAACACCCCTGTGATTTAATCGAGTCTTAAACCCTTCCCCAAACTGTGTCCCCTTTTTGCTGTGCCCCGTCTCGGAAACCCCCTTTCTCTGTCCCCCCTTTTTCAAATTCCCTCTCATTTTTTTATATGTTGTTATCATATCCCCATCTGTGTGTGTGTTGTGTGTGTTTTGTGTGTGTGTGTGGGTATGTGTACTAAACCTAATTGTATTCACCTAATTGTGGTTGCAGGGGCGAAAACTAAACTCCTGGCCCCGCCTCTTCACTGATCGCTACTGGATCCTCTCTCTCTCTGCTTCCTGAGCTTTGTCAAAAACCTTTTTCTTAAAACTAGTAGGGTTTCCTCCCTTTCCACTACTTCACTTGCTAGGCTATTCCATTTTGTTAAACAACTCTATAACTGAAGAAAAATTCCAAACGCCCCCCTTGCCCGGGGCTGAGTCTTCGGGCTTCCAGTTGTGCCCCCTTGTCCCTTTTGCCCCCTTCGGGGAACATCCTACTCGTCCACCTTGTCTATTCCCCGCAAAATCTTGTATTTTGGTTTATCAGGGTCCCCCCCCTGCCCTTCTGTCCTCCAGTGTCTTTCAGTCCGTTTTCCCCAAAAACCTTTTCCTCGAAAGGGACTTTCCCCTTGAGCTCTGGGGGCTACCCTTGTTGAAAACCCTTTGTACTTTCTCTAACTTCTTGACGTGCTTGACCAGGTTTTTGGGTTCCAGACTGGTTGCTGCATACTCCCCCCAAGGCCAAAAATCACAGTGTACCGTGATTGAACGAAACCCTTTTTTAAGGAAACGGAACCTAAATTTCAGGTTTGCCCGGCGGGCCCCCATGCGCAAACGGGTTTTTTGGTTGATGTGTGGGCCCCCGGTGATTTTGCTCGGGTTATGGTCAAACCCCAAGGTCTTTTTCCCTGAGTGGGGGTTTTGTGTCCCTTTTTCCACCTTGCCTATACTCTGTCTGCTTCCTTCTTTTTCCCCTCCCCCCCAAACTTTTATGACTTTGCATTTGGCGGATTGAATTCGAGAAGCCAGTTACTGGAAACCCCATGTCCAGCCTCTCCCGGTCTCTTTGGCAGTCGCCTCATCCTCGCCCATTTTAAATTCTTCTCATCAACTTCCCCGTCATCTGCAAAGGGAAAACCCTTTAAATTTATTCCCCCTTTCCCTCATGTGTTCACATAAATCAAAAATTTGCACTGGTTCCCAGAACTGACCCCCCGTGGGACCCCGCTCGTAACAAAACCCCCCTGTGAATTTCTCTTTTAGTACCATGAAATCGTTGCTGCCTCCCTGGGGTTTTAGGTATTCCCCTTAAACCATTGCAGTGCCCTTCCCTTTTTCTTTTCCGATTCCCCTCCAGCTTCAGCCCTAATCTCCCTTTTGGGGAACGGGGTCAAAGGCCTTCCTGCAGTCTAGGAAAACGCAATTTTACCCAAAACCCCCTCTCTCATGTCTTACTTTTGTTTTCCTTTTTCATTTTTAAATCCAGGAGGTTTGTGTACAAGATTTGCCTTCCATTAACCCATGCTGGTTTTTTTATTTATTAAAATTTGGGCCTTTTAAGGGGGTTCGGCCCCACTTTCCCCCCTGAATTTAAATTTTTCCATGATTTTTTCACACACCCTGTCAGAGACACAGGTCTGAATTTAGTGCCTCCTTTTTTGTTTTTCCCTTTTTTAAATATGGGGACTTAAATTTTGCTGTTTTTTCCCCTTTCTTTATGTAGTTGCCCAGTTTCAAGGGGTGTGTTGAAAATTGTGGGAAAAGGGGCCCCCACAGCAAACTCTGCTCCTTCTCTAAGGACCCCCGGGGAGATTTGTCCGGTTTCCCCCCCCCTTTTTAGGTGGGGAAAGTGGTCCAGTAACTGGCTTCTCGAATTCAATCCATGTGTGTGTGTGTGTGTTGTGTGTGTGTGTGTGTGTGTGTGTGTGTGTGTGTGTTGTGTGTGTATGTGTGTGTGGTATGTGTGTGTGTGTGTGTGGTGGTGTGTGTGTGTGTGTGTGTGTGTGTGTGTGTGTGTGTGAAACTCACCTAGTTGAGGTTGCGGGGGGTCGAGTCCGAGCTCCTGGCCCCGCCTCTTCACTGATCGCTACTAGGTCACTCTCCCTGAGCCGTGAGCTTTATCATACCTCTGCTTAAAGCTATGTATGGATCCTGCCTCCACTACATCGCTTCCCAAACTATTCCACTTACTGACTACCCTGTGGCTGAAGAAAATACTTCCTAACATCCCTGTGATTCATCTGTGTCTTCAGCTTCCAACTGTGTCCCCTTGTTTACTGTGTCCAATCTCTGTAACATCCTTCTTTGTCCACCCTGTCAATTCCTCTCAGTATTTTGTATGTCGTTATCATGTCCCCCCTATCTCTCCTGTCCTCCAGTGTCGTCAGGTTGATTTCCCTTAACCTCTCCTCGTAGGACATACCTCTTAGCTCTGGGACTAGTCTTGTTGCAAACCTTTGCACTTTTTCTAGTTTCTTTACATGCTTGGCTAGGTGTGGGTTCCAAACTGGTGCCGCATACTCCAATATGGGCCTAACGTACACGGTGTACAGGGTCCTGAACGATTCCTTATTAAGATGTCGGAATGCTGTTCTGAGGTTTGTCAGGCGCCCATATGCTGCAGCAGTTATTTGGTTGATGTGCGCTTCAGGAGATGTGCCTGGTGTTATACTCACCCCAAGATCTTTTTCCTTGAGTGATGTTTGTAGTTTCTGGCCCCCTAGACTGTACTCCGTCTGCGGTCTTCTTTGCCCTTCCCCAATCTTCATGACTTTGCACTTGGTGGGATTGAACTCCAGGAGCCAATTGCTGGACCAGGTCTGCAGCCTGTCCAGATCCCTTTGTAGTTCTGCCTGGTCTTCGATCGAGTGAATTCTTCTCATCAACTTCACGTTATCTGCAAACAGGGACACCTCAGAGTCTATTCCTTCCGTCATGTCGTTCACAAATACCAGAAACAGCACTGGTCCTAGTACTGACCCCTGCGGGACCCCGCTGGTCACAGGTGCCCACTCTGACACCTCGCCACGTACCATGACTCGCTGCTGTCTTCCTGACAAGTATTCCCTGATCCATTGTAGTGCCTTCCCTGTTATCCCTGCTTGGTCCTCCAGTTTTTGCACCAATCTCTTGTGTGGAACTGTGTCAAACGCCTTCTTGCAGTCCAAGAAAATGCAATCCACCCACCCCTGTGTGTGTGTGTTTGTGTGTGTACACAGCAAAATTTAAGGGGAATTTAATTAAAATTGGAATTTAACCCCCTTGCGTCAGTTTTAAGTGGTGAAAACCTGCCCACACTGCTGCCCACATGCTGCCCACACCGCTGCCCCACTGTGCCCCAACGCTGCCCCAGGGGCCCCCACACTGCCCCCCAACCGCTGCCCACATGTGCCCACCCGCTGCCCACACCACTGCCCCACTGCTGCCCACATGCGCCCACACCGCCCACACCGCTGCCCACACTGCTGCCCACACCGCTCCCCAACTGGGGCCCACATGTGCCCCAAACCGCTGCCCCACCGCTGCCCCACCGCTCCCCACATTGCCCACACTGTGCCCACACTCTCCCCAAAACCCCGTCCCCAACCGTGCCCACACCGCGGGCCCACTTGCTCCCCACATGCTGCCACACGCTGTCACACCGCTTCCACATGTCCCCACACTGCTCCCCCACACTGCTCCCCACACTGCTGCCCACCCCCGTGCCCACCCCGCTCCCCACCCGCTCCCCCACATGCTGCCCACACTGCTGCCCCACACGCTGCCCACCTGCTGCCCACCTGCTGCCCACCATGTGCCCCCACTGCGCCCACCTGTGCCCACACTGCTGCCCACCTTGTGCCCACACTGCGCCAAGCTGCCCCACTGCTCCCCCACCAAGGGCCCCACATTTGCGCCCACCATATGCCCAATGCTGCCAACGGGCCCCCCACACCCCTGCCCATGTCCCCACATGCTGCCCCTATGCGCCCCACGCTCCCCCACTTGCTGCCAACACTGCCCCCACCATGCTGCCCACACTGCGCCCCCCACTGCCCACCTGTGCCCCACTCCCCACCATGCTCCCAAAAACAGGGCCCCCACCATACGCCACACTGCCCCCCCCCCACCATGCTCCCACCTGCCCCCACCATACTGCCCCCCATGCTGCCCCACTGCCCCCACCTGCTCCCCAACACTGCCCCACCATGCTGCCCACCTGCGCCCACCTGCTGCCCACACTGCCCAACCGCCCAACTGCTGCCCCCATACCCCCACACTGCTGCCCACCATACGCCCACACTGCTCCCAAAAACATGCTCCCCAACTGCTGCCCACCATGCTGCCCCATCTGCCCCCCCATGCGCCCACATGCGCCCATTGGTGCCCCACATTTGCGCCCACCATGCTCCCCACACTGCGCCCCCCCATACGCCCCATGCTGCCCACACTGCGCCCCCCTGCTCCCAAAACTGCGCCCCCATACTGCCCAATGCGCCCCCATCTGCCCACACTGCGCCCACCATATGCCCCCCATGCGCCCACACTGCGTCCACCTGCTGCCAACACGCGCCCCCAAACGCCCCCTGCTGCCCACCATGCTGCCCACTGCGCACCCATGCTCCCCAACATGCGCCCCCCCTACTCCCCCAACTCTGCCCCCCATGCTGCCACACTGCGCCACCATACTGCCCCCCATGCTGCCCACCTGCGCCCCCCAGTCCCCACACTGCGCCCCCCATGCTGCCAACCTGCCCCACCAAAAATGCCCACACGCTGCCCACCATGCTGCCCCACTGGCCCCCTACGCCCACCATGTGCCCCAGCGCCCCCATGTGCCAACACGCGCCCCCCAACTGCCAAAATGCTGCCCCCTGTGCCCACCTGCCCCCACCATGCTCCCAAAAACTGCGCCCCCCTTACTGCCCCACTGCTGCCCACCATGCTGCCCAACTGCGCCCACCATGTGCCAACATGCCCCCCACCATGTCCCCAACTGCTGCCCACCATGCGCCCAACTGCGCCCACCATTACTCCCCACCATGCTGCCCACACTGCGCCCACCATGGCCAACATGCGCCCCCCACTCCCCACACTGCTGCCCCCCATGTGCCACACGCGCCCCCCATTCCCCAAAACCCGGGCCCCACCATATGCCCACACTGTCCCCACCATGTGCCAACACTGCCCCCACCATCTGCCCACAGGGCTCCCCACCATGCTGCCCACACTGCCCCACCGCTGCCAACACTGCGCCCCCATATGCCCACAGGGCTGCCCACCATGCCCCCCACACTGCGCCCACCCATACTGCCCACACTGCTCCCCACCTGCTGCCCCACACTGCGCCCACCATACTCCCCCACCATGCTGCCCCACTGCGCCCCCCAGGGCCCCCAACAATGCGCCCACCATACTGCCCACACTGTTTCCCCACCATGCTGCCACACGGCCCACCATGCTGGGGTTTATTAAAGTCAGGGTTCGGGGAGGGGGACCTATAGCGCCCGTGAAGAGGGGGGGCCAGGATTGGACTCGCCCCCCTGAAAACCCAGTAGGTGGGGGTAGGTGAGTACAACACATACACAAACACCACAAACACCACACCCAAACCAAATGCAAAGTCATGAAGTTGGGGGGGGGCAAAAAAGACCGCAGACAGATATAGGCTAGGGGGACAAAGACTCAGCCCTCACTCGGGAGAAAGACCTTGGGGGTGCCCCAAACACCGAGCACATACCGGAGGCCACATCAACCAAAATAACCGCTGCAGCATACGGGCGCCTGGAAAACCCTGAGAATGGTTCCGAACCTTAATAAGGAACGTTCAAGACACTGTAACATGTGTATGTTAGGCCCATACGGGAGTATGCAGCACCATCTGGAACCCCCCCTGGTCAAGCACGTCAAAGAAGTTAGAGAAAGTAAAAAGGTTTGCACAAGGCTGCCCCGAGCTAAGGGAATGTGTACGAGGAAAGGTAGGGAAATCGGATGACGCCTGGGGGACAGAAGGGTCAGGGGGACATGATAACGACATACAAGATAGCGGGGAAAGACAAGGGGGGACAGGGGATAAAATGTTCCAGAGAGGGGACCAGGGCAAGGGGTCACAATGGAAGCTGAAGACTCGGGAGAGTCACAGGGAGTTGGGAAAAGTATTTCTTCAGTCATAGATTGTCACAAGTGGAATAGCCTACAAAGTGAAGTAGTGGAGGCAGGAACCATACATAGTTTTAAGAAGAGTATGACAAAGCTCAGGAAGCAGAGAGAGAAGGATCCAGTAGCGATCAGTGAAGAGGCGGGGCCAGGAGCTGAGTCTCGACCCCTGCAACCACAATTAGGTGAGTACAATTAGGTGAGTACACACACACACACACACACACACACACGCACACAAACACAAACACACACCGCACACAAACACACACACAAACACACACACACACACACACACACACACACACACACACACACACACAACAGAACAAGCGTCTATCGACAAGTGCTTTTGATATCAAATAACTAACCCATAAGTGTCAGGGGCCCAAGACTTTTCAACTGCCTCCCAGCATACATAAAGGGGATTACCAATAGACCCCTGACTGTCTTCAAGAAGGCCCTGGACAAGCACCTAAAGTCAGTACCTGACCAGCCAGGCTGTGGTTCATACGTCAGCTTGCGTGTGTCCAGTAGTAACACCCTGGTTGATCAGATACTGATCCACCACGAGGCCTGTTCTGGGACCGGGCGGCGGGGGCGTTGACCCCTCGAGATCCTCTCCAGGTATACTCCAGGTAACCACCTACACTCTTCCCACACTTGCAGACCGACAGGCACTGACCCTTTGCAAGAATATAATATATATATATATATATATATAAAATATATATATATATATTATGTGTGTGTGTGTGTGTGTGTGTGTGTACTTACATAATTGTTCTCACCTAATTGTGGCTGCAGGAGTCGATACTCAGCTCCTGGCCCCGCCTCTTCACTGATCGCTACTCGGTCCACTCTCTCTCTGCTTCCTGATCTTTGTCATACCTCGTCTTAAAGCTATGTATGTTTCCTGCCTCCACTACATCACTTGCTAGACTATTCCACTTCTTAACAACTCTATGACTGAAGAAATACTTCCTAACATCCTTTTGACTCATCTGTCTTCAGCTTCCAGTTGTGACCCCTTGTTTCTGTGTCCCATCTCGGGAACATCCTGTCTCTCTTCACCTTATCTATTCCCCGCAGTATTTTGTATGCCGTTATCATGTCTCCCCTGACCCTCCTGTCCTCCAGTGTCGTCAGGCCGATTTCCCTTAACCTTTCTTTATAGGACAATCCCTTTAGCTCTGGAACTATCCTTGTTACAAACCTTTGCACTTTCTCTAATTTCTTGACGTGTTTGATCAAGTGCGGGTTCCAAACAGGTGCTGCATACTCCAGTATGGGCCTGACGTACACGGTGTAGTGTCTTGCACGATTCCTTACTGAGGTATCGGAACGCTATTCTCAGGTTTGCCAGGCGCCCGTATGCTGCAGCAGTTATCTGGTTGATGTGTGCCTTCGGTGACGTGCTCGGTGTTATGGTCACCCCAAGATCTTTCTCCTTGAGTGAGGTTTGCAGTCTTTGGCCACCTAGCCTATACTCCGTCTGCGGTCTTCTTTGCTCTTCTCTGATCTTCATGACATTGCATTTGGCGGGGTTAAATTCGTGAAACCAGTTGCTGGACCAGGTGTTCAGCCTGTCCAGGTCTCTTTGAAGTCCTGCCTGATCCTCATCTGATTTAATTCTAATTAACTTCACATCATCTGCGAACAGGGACACTTCTGAGTCTATCCCTTCCATCATGTCATTCACATATACCAAGAACAGCACTGGTCCTAGAACTGACCCCTGTGGGACCCCGCTCATCACAGGTGCCCACTGTGATATCTCATCACGTACCATGACTCGTTGTTGTCTCCCTGTCAGGTATTCTCTGATTCGTTGCAATGCCTTTCCTGTTATATGCGCCTGATCCTCCAGCTTCTGCACTAATCTCTTCTGAGGAACTGTGTCGAAGGCCTTCCTGCAGTCCAGGAAAATGCAATCAACCCACCCCTCTCTCTCGTGTCTTACTTGTGTGTGTGTGTGTGTGTGTGTGTGTGTGTGTGTGTGTGTGTGTGTGTGTGTGTGTGTGTGTGTGTGTGTGTGTGTGTGTGTGTGTGTGCGCACGCGAGTGAGTACTCACCTAATTGTGGTTGCAGGGGTCGATTCATAGCTCCTGGTCCCACCTCTTCCCTGGTTACCACTTGGCCCACTCTCTCCCTGCTCCCCGAGCCTTATCATACCTCTTCTTAAATCTATGAATGGTTCCTGCCTCTGCCACATCACTTTCCAGACTGTTTCACTTCCTGACAACTCTATGACTGGGGAAATACTTCCTAACATCCCTGTATCTCATCTGAGTTTTCAACTTCCAGTTGTAACCCCTTGTTGCTGTGTCCCATCTCTGGAACATCTTGTCTCTGTCTGCCTTGTCAATTCCTCTCAGAATTTTATATGTCGTTATCATGTCCCCCATATCCTTTGTAGGACATGCCCCTTAGCTCCGGGACTAGTCTTGTTGCACACCTTTGCACTTTCTTTAATTCCTTGATATGCTTGACCAGGTGCGGGTTCCATACTGGTGCTGCATACTTCAATATGGGCCTGACGTACACGGTGTACAGAGTCTTGAACAATTCCTTACTGAGGTATCGGAATGTTATTGTTAGGTTTGCTAGGCGCCCATAAGCTGCAGAAGTTATTTGGTTGATGTGCGCCTCAGGAGATATGCTTGGTATTATACTCACCCCAAGATCCTTTTCCTTGTGTGAGATTTGCAGTCTTTGACCCCCTAGACTGTACTCTGTCTGTGGTTTTCTTTGCCCTTCCCCGATCTTCAAGACTTTGCACTTGATGGGAATAAACTCCAGGAGACATTTATCAGACCAGGGTTGCAGCCTGCCCAGATCCCTTTGTAGTCCTGTTTGATCCTCATCAGACTGATTTCTCATTAGCGTCACATCGTCTGCAAACAGGGACACTTCTTAGTCTATCCCTTCCATCGTGTCATTCACGTATACCAGAAACAGCAGTGGTCCTAGAACTGAGTCTTGTAGAGCCCTGCTCGTCACAGGTGCCCACTCTGATACCTCGTCACGTACCATGACTAGTTGTTGCCTACCCGTCAGGTATTCTCTGATCCATTGTAGTGCCTTCCCTGTTATGCTTGCTTGATCATCCAGCTCTTGCTATAATCTCTGTGTGGAACAGTGTCAAAAACCTTCTTATAGCCCAAGAAAATGCAATCTACCCACCCCTCTCTCTCTTACATTACTGCCGTCACCTTGTCGTAAAACTCCAATAGGTGATACAAGATTTCCCTTCCCTGAAACCGTGCTGGTTGTTGTGAATAATCTCACTCCTGATAATGTTCTCCATGATTTTGCAACCTAGGCATGTGAGTGACACTTGTTTGTAGGTTAATGCTGCTTGTCTGTCTCCTTTTTAAAAAATTGGGACTACATTTACTGTCTTCCATACCGCACATAGTTGCCCTGTTTCGATAGATGTGTTGAAGATTGTTGTTAATGGCACACAGAGTGCCTCTGCTCCCTCTCTTAGGACCCCCGGAGAGTTCCGGGCACCATCGCCTTTGGGCACTAGCTCGAACAGCCCCCTTCCCACCTCCTCGGTTGTATGAATTTACCACACTTAATGATGTCCCCTCCCCATTGGCTTTCTGGAATCCTTTGCAAGTCTCCACTGGAAATCCCTTTTTCTAAATCTATTTGACCATCACATTTCCGGGCGTTTTTTTTGTGGTGTGTGTGTGTGGTGTGTGGTGTTTGTTGTGTTGGGTGGTGTGTGTTTTGGTGTGTGTGGTAGTTTTTTTTGCCATCTTCCATACCCACTATTGCCCATTTCAAGGGTTTTTAAAGATTGTGGTTGGTGGCCACACGCATCTCTGCTCCCTCTCAAAAGGACCCACGGGAAAGATGTTATCCCGGTCCAACCCTTTGAGGTAAAAGGCATTACACTTTTCACCTCTTCCTCATTGTGGTATGCATCCAACATTGTTGGTATTTTTTCTTTTTGGTGTCCCCCCCCTTTTTCTATCTCCCCAGAGTCCTTCCTGCTCCCCTGTAAATACATCCTTAAATCTCATGTTGAGGCTCCCACTCCCTTGATCGTTTTTTGTGAGTTCCCCCCCTTTTGTCCTCAGCTTTCACCTGGTCTTTGTTGTCTTTCCCCCTAATGTGGCTAAACGCAGCTTCGGGTCAGACTGACTTTTGTGCTAGTCGTTTTCGTACTGTCGCAGGCCCGTACGTGTTGTGTGGTGTGTGTGTGTTGTGTGGTTACTCCCTATATTTGGGTGCAGGGGTCGAGTTATAGCTCCTGGGAAAAATCTAACACCCAATGACCGTCCATTGTGACCCCCCTTTTTCCTGGTCCCATCTCTAAAGATACGAGTCCTGTACACCTTTTTCAATTCCTCTCTATCTTACGCATTATAGTCCTTTTTATCCTTAGGTTATCACATGAGTTCCCTAAACCTCCCCGCCCCCCTTCCCCTGCCCCGGGTGTAGGTTAAATTTTATTTTTTGTTTTATGTTTGAAGGGTGTGGGTTTTTTTTTATAATGGGTGAATAAGGTTAAAAGTTGTTTTTTAAGATATTTTGATGTCGAAAAAAGTATTAGGTTTGCCAGGCCCCCCCATATGCTACAGCAGGGACGATATGTTGCCTCAGGCGACAGCCTCGATATTTTCTTACCCCAAGATCCTATTTTTTAAATGAAGTTTGCAGCCTTTTAAACCCCTAACCTGTACTCCGTCGCATCTTCTTTTTCCCCTTCCCCAATCTTTTATGACCGTGATGTTTACAACCCAATGTTTGGGTTCGGGGCGATTCCCGTCCCGGCCCGCACTTCACTGTCATACTAGTCCCTCTGTCCTTTCCCTTTGTGTACTCACCTGTTGAGGTTGGGCGCGATCCAAGCTCCTGGCCCCGCCTCTTCACTGGTCGCTACTAGGTCACTCTCCCTGAACCATGACTTATCGTACCTCTGCTTAAAGTTATGTATGGATCCTGCCTCCACTACATCGCTTCCCAAACTATTCCACTTCCTGACTACTCTGTGGCTGAAGAAATACTTCCTAACATCCCTTTGATTCATCTGTGTCTTCAGCTTCCAACTGTGTCCCCGTGTTGCTGTGTCCAGTCTCTGGAACATCCTGTCTTTGTCCACCTTGTCAATTCCTCTCAGTATTTTGTAAGTCGTTATCATGTCCCCCCTATCTCTCCTGTCCTCCAGTGTCGTCAGGTTGATTTCCCTTAACCTCTCCTCGTAGGACATACCTCTTAACTCTGGGACTAGTCTTGTTGCAAACCTTTGCACTTTCTCTAGTTTCTTTACATGCTTGGCTAGGTGTGGGTTCCAAACTGGTGCCGCATTTCTCCAATATGGCCTAACGTACACGGTGTACAGGGGTCCTGAATGATTCCTTTTTAAGATGTGGGAATGCTGTTCTGAGGTTTGCTAGGCGCCCATATGCTGCAGCAGTTTTTGGTTGATTGCGCTTCAGGAGATGTGCCGGTTTTTAAAACTCACCCCAAAGGGTCTTTTTCCTTGATGGGTTTGTAGTCTCTGGCCCCTAGACTTACTCCGTTGGGGTTTTCTTTGTTTCCCCAATCCCTCATGATTTTGCATTTGGGGGGATTGAATCCAGGGCCATTTTGTGGACCAGGTCTGCAGCCTATCCAGATCCCTTTGTATTTCTGCCTGGTCTTCGATCGCTAACTCTTCTCAATTCACGTCATCTAAAAAAGGGGACCCTCGGAGTTTTTTCCTTCCGTCAGTCGTTCACAAAATACCGAAACAGCACTGGCCTAGGATGCCCCTGTGGGACCCCCGTGGCACAGGTGCCCACTCTGACACCTCCCCCACGTACCTTTACTCGCTGCTGTCTTCCTGAAAAGTATTCCCTGATTCATTGCAGTGCCTTCCCTGTTACCCTGTTTGGGCCCTCCATTTTTGCATAATCTCTTGTGTGGTACTGTTCAAACGCCTCCTTGCAGTCCAAAAAATGCAATCCACCCCCTTCTCTCCCCTTTGTTTTTACTGCTGCACCATGTCAAGAACTCCCAGGTTTGGACACAGGTTTTCCCCGTCTTAAAAACCATGTTGCGGTGATGAGTCATTCCTTTTAGATGTTCCACACTCTTCCCCTACAATTTTTTCCATATTTTGCTACATACATGTCATGACCGGGTGTGTATTTAGGCTTCTGTCTGTTTCCTTTTTTTTAAAGATTGGGACCACATTTGCGTCTTCCATCCCCCTCAGGAAACTCCCTGTTTCGATAGATGTATTGAATATTGTTGTTGGGGTACACATAGGCCTTGCTCCCTCTCTCGGGACCCATGAAAAAATTTTTATCGGCCCCCTTTCCCTTTTGAGGTTCTAGCTCCACTCAAAAACCCTCTTCACTTCTTCCTGGGTTTGGGTGTCGTGTCCAGCACATATGGTGCACCCCCCCTGTCCGTCTTTCTGGAGTCCCTTCTTCTCCTTGTGAACCTTCTTGAATCTCTTTTTGAGTTTCCTCACATATTTCAGGTCATTTCTGTTGTCTCTCCTCCTTCCTTCTTGCCTGATTACTGGCCTTGAGGGTTGTTTTTTTCCCCGATTGGCTGTAAACAGCTTTGGGTAATTTGGTTTTGCTGTATGTTTTTTCATATTGAGCTGAGCCTTCCTTTTTATTGGCAAATTCGTTTTTTGGCTCTACGATGCTCTCCTTATTCCCCTGGGCCTTTCCCTTCTATTTTTCTTCCATTCCCTAGCAACTTTTTTTTGCCTTTTGCTCTTTGGTGAACCATGGCTCATCCTGGCTTTTTCATTTTTCCTGTTCCTTTTGGGTAAAAACCTTCCTCAGCCTCCTTGCACATTTTTGTTTACATATTCCATCATCTCTTTTAACTGGCTTCCCTGCCAGTTCTCTGTCCCATAAACCTCATTCGGGAAGTTCCTCATTCCTGTGTAGTCCCCTTTCCTGTTGTTTGGTTTTTTAATTTTTGCCCTGGCCTTCCTTTTCCCCCCCACTTGTAGCTCACTGTGATTCGAACTCAAAACCAAATATCGCTGGCCCCAAAGGGGGTCTTTCATTGTTGTCTTAAATATGGCATACCAAAGGGGAATCAAGTCCAGTCTTGCTGGTTCATCCTCTCCTCTCCCCCTTGTAGTGCCCCTTTACGTGTTGGTAATGAATTTTTCCCAGACCCCCTCCATCTCTTACCCCCTCCATGTATTTTGGGCCCCCATGGGCTCCAAGTTCTCCCATCGATCCCCTTTTGGGGTTTTTAAAGTCACCCTGTCAGGAGCTTTGCCTGCAGCAGACCCTTTCCGCCACTGCACCCAGTGGCCCAACCATCGCTCTATTGCTCTCGTCATACTCTTCCCTTGGCCTCCTGCTGTTCTGGGGTGGGTTAACTCACTGCAATTTATCATTTGGGGATCACCAGAGTGAAGCTATGTAATCACTTTCTTCTCCCTGTCCCCCTCCCCACTCATAAAATTTCCCATGGGTGTTTGATCGCAATGCCCCCCCCACCCCCCCTGTTCCTTCTTCTTTTCTCGGGATCTGGTATCCCGCGGGAAAAGGGATGGCATCTACATACGTAAGTTGGTTTCTGTGATCGCTATATGTTTGGGATGCCTCTGACTCTTTCATGCATCCCCCACTTTTTTGTTATTCCATAAAGGTTTTGGTCCATCCCTTCATTTCCCTTTTCCAACCGGGGTTTTGGGGGGGCCGTGGGGGTGGGAGACCGGTAGCATACTGTGGTTCTAGGTTGGGGGGTTGGGGGTGGAACTGTGGGTAGGATTGTAATTGTGTGTTGGGTGGGTGATAGGTTGGGGGGGTTCTGAGGAATTTTTGTGTGTGTGCTTGCCCTTCTCTCTTTTTTCTGCCTGACTGACCTCTGCGGGTTTCCCTCCTTTTCTCCCCCTTTTCCCAGCTCCTTTCGCTTTTTTTATCCCTCCCTCACTGCGTCCCTCTGTGTTCTGTCTCTCTCTAGGAAAACCTTCTTTTACCTTCCGAGCTTTTCAACCTGGGTTTCTCTTGGAGGACCTGTTCCGCACTGTTTCTGTCCTGAAATCAGCTTGATCGTCGGTTTTTTCCCCCTTTAAGTACCCCCCCTTTTTCTGAAAATTTTTCAATCTCATCCGTCTTCTCCCCCTATTTCCGTGATGATTTTCTCAACCCTTTCTTTTTTTCCCGCGTCTTTTGTGTGTGTCCTTTTCCTTCTCTCCCGAAACCCATGGATAATCACTGATTTTGCCCCTTTCTTCCTCCCATTCCTTCCCTCGTGACTCGGGGTTTTGTCTGTATGTGTCATTTTCTCCCTTGATTTTTCCATTTGCTTGGGAGCATGGTTGTGCCTCAGCATTAACCTTCTCCCCTCCCTCTGCACCCCTCTACTCTTCCCCTTCCCCTCCCTGGCCCTTTTTTGCGGCTGTATGACCTTGATAATTCAAACTCCTTCCCCTTTGTCCAGCCTTCCCGTTCGTTGGTATGTCTTCTCTGGTTACTACCCCTGAGATTGCTTTAGCCCGTTTAACCTCAAATTCTAGGACCTTTTCCCCGGCTACTCAGTTTCGCTTGGCCTCCCATTCTTTTTGTCTCCTTTTCCCCAAATCTTTTCCCATTTCGCAGAGAGCCCTCTTCTCCATTTTTTTAGAAAGCTCTCCCAATTTTCTCTTCCCCCCTTTTTGCCTTTCCTTTTCCCCTGTTCCCCCATCCATTCCTCCCCTACCCGTTACCACTGTCATTGATCCTGATTTTGCGAGTCCCAAACCCTTTTTTTTAGTGAAAAAGAGAGAGAAAAAAAAGAAAAAAGGGGGGGAGAGTGAGGAGAGGGGAGAGAGAGAGGAAGGGAGCCTAAAGGAGGGGGAAAAAAAGGGAAAAAGGGGGGGAAAGTGAGAGAGAGGGGAAAGGTAAGAGAGAGGGGGGAGTGACAAGGGAAGAGAGAGAAAAAAAAGGGGGAAGAGAGGGGAGGGAAAGAGAGAGGAAGAGAAAGTGAGAGGAAAGAGAGAGGAAGAGAGAGAGGGGAAAAGAGGATGAAAAAGGGAGGAGAGAGAGAGAGATAGGGAGGGAGAGAGATGGGGGGGAAAGGAAGGGGTTTCGTTTACTTTACAGGAAAGGGGTGAAATTTCCGTATATATTTTTTGTGGTTGTTGTGTGTGTTGTTACAGCTTTCAATTGCCCCCAGCGCTGTTCTCACCAATTGTGTGGATATGTTTATTAAATAGTCCCTTTTTTCCCCGTATGTACTACATAGTTTGTAATGTACCCAATCTCTTGGGTTTCCCCCTGTACTCTTAGAGTTTAAAATTACGTTCAAAAATAAATACCTAGGTTCGCCCACATGCCGCTACCCTAAATTCTATTAAAATACCCGTAAAGTGTTTTCTAATTCTGATAGCTCAGGGGAGTGACCCCCAATTCCCGCTAGAACGGTACTATTTACCCCAGCAACTCAAATAGGTGAATATTTTGCGGTTGGCAGTGCTTAAAGTTGCAGGGCTTCCCTTCCCCCAAAATTGAAAAATTTGATGTTCCGGAATTTTTCCCCTAATTTTCCCGTATGCACTATAGTCTCTATCTTTCTAATTTTTTCACTCATCACTGTATTTTTCTGACAATCTATACATATCTCTTACTCCCCGGGCTTTAGTCGCCTTATTCTTCAAATCCCCACTGCGTTTTAGGGAAAACTATTTAGGCTGACACAAACCCTTCACCCTTCCAACGGCCCCCATAAACACTCCCACTAAATTTCCCTTTGTTTTTTTTTTGTGACACTTTATTTCCTTTTTTTCGGGGCTTTAAATGATTAATGCAAACCCTTTTGCTGCACGCACCTAATCCCACACTCTATTCCTTACGGCACAGTCAAAAAATTACCACCAAAAAACGAGCTCAAACCGCGTGACCCTCCCCTTTTTGGTGTGGTGTGTGTGTGTGTGTTTGGTGTGTGTGTTGTGTGTTGTGGGGTGTGTGTGTGTGTGTGTGTGTGTGTTGGGGTTGTGTTTGTGAATTACAAATACAGTATACATAAAAATTTTAAATAAGCAGGAAATAGATGGAGACTCGAACCGTGGTCCTGTATATAGAAGACCTAAACAGTACAGTTAAACCACCCAAATTACTTTAGAAGATTCTACAGACATTACTTGCGATTTTTTGTATAAGCGGCACTAACTTGACCTACTGTCTCTTTCCCCAGCCTGGAAACTTACATGGTAATCTATTTTTCAGACTTTATAGCCATATTTTTTTAAATACAAAAAATTAAAATATAAAAAAATTTCGTAAGTTAGCCTTTAACAACACTCAATAGAATATACAAAGCATTGCAATACCCAAGGGGGGGTATGCGAGTATGTAACTCAGGGGGTTTTTGGGGGAAAAACCAAGGTGTGGGGGTGTGGGTAGTGTAACTCAGGGATGTGGGAAAAACCATGGTGGGGTATTTGGGTATGTAATTCAAAGCCCCAAAAAAACCCCCCCAAAAAAAAACCCCCCCCCCTTTTTTTTTTTTCCCAAAAACCCCCCCCCAAAAAAAAAAATTTTTTCCCCTTAAAAAAAAAAAGGGGGAAAAAAAAAAAAAAAAAAAATTTTTTCCCCCAAAAAAAAAAAAAAACCCCCCCCCCCCCCAAAAAAAAACCCCCCAAAAAATTCCCAAATTTAAAAAAAAAAAAAAAAATTTTTTCCCCCCAAAACAAAAGGGGAAAAAAAAAAAAATTTGGTTTTTAAAAAAAAAAAATTTTCAAAAAGGAAAAAATTTTTTTTCCCCCCCCTTTTTTTAAAATTTAACCCCCCCCCCCCTTTTTCCCCCCAAAAAAAAAAAAAAATTTTTTTTTTAAAACCCAAAAAACCCCTTCCCCCCCCCCCCAAAAAACTTTTCAAAAAAAAAAACCCCAAAAATTTTGGGGGGCCAAAAAATTCCCCAAAACCGGGAAAAAAAAAAAAAAAAAAAACAAAAACCCCCCCTTTTAAAATTTTTAAAAAAAAAAAAAAAAAAAATTTTTAAAAAAAAAAAACCCCCCTTTTTTGGGGAAAAAAAAAATTTTTTTGGGGTTTTTTTTTTTCCCCCAAAAATTTTTTAAAATTTGGGGAAAAACAAAAAAATTTTTAAAAAAAGGGGAAAAAAAAAGGGGAAAATTTTTTTAAAAAAAATTTTTTTGGGGGGGGAAAAAAAAAAAAGGGGGGGAAAGGGTTTTTGGGTGGTGGAAAAAAGGGGGGATGGGGGTAATGGGTTAGTGGGAAAAAGGGTGGTGGGTTGGGGTTGTAAAGGTTATGGGGGAAAGAAAAAAGGTGGTGGGTAGGGTGGTATGTAATGGTTTAAGAAAAAAAGGTTGGGGTGGGGGGGTTTTTGGTAATTTAGGGTTGGGAAAAAAAGTGGGGTTTATGGGGGAGGTGGTAATTTGGGTTGGGTGAAAAGGAAATGGTTGGGGGGGAAGGGGGGTAAAAAGTTAGTTTTAAGATGTTTGGTGGGGGTTGGGGGGTTTTAATGGTGAAGGGGTTTAGTAATTTGGAAATTAAAATTAAGGGTTTATTGGGGTGGGATAGAAATTTAGGGTGAAAGTTTTTTTGGTGGTAGTAGGGTTGGAAATTTGTTTTAATTAGGGTTTTTTTTATTAAATTTTAATAAATGGTTTTTTGGGTGTGGTGTTTTTAAAAAATTTAAGGTTTTAAATCTTTTGGAATGATTAGGGGTTTGAAGGTTGGTGGTGGGGGTATGGTTTTAGTGGTGGTATGGTGGGTGGGGGTGGTGGTAATTTTTAGGGGTGAAGATATTGGTGGTGGTGAGGTGGTAATGTTAGGGGGTGAAGATAGGGGGTGGTGGTGTGGGGGTAATTTTTAGGGGTTGAAGAAGTGGTGGTAGGGGGATGGGGGGGTAATGTTATTTGGGAAGAAGTGGGGGGTTTAAAGGTGGTAAGTTGGGGTGAAGAAAGGGGGTATTGAGGTGGAAAATGTTTTAGGGGTTAAAAAGATAGTGTGGGGGTGTTTGGTGGAAAAGGGTTAGGGGGAAAAAAGGGGGGTTGTGTAATGGGAAATGTTGTGGTGAAGATAGTTGGTGTAAATGGTGGTAATGTTAGGGGTGAAGATAGGTGGGGGTGATAGGGGTTAATGTTAGGGGAAGTTTGTGGGGTGGTGATGGGGGTAATTTTAGTGGTGAAAATAGGGGTTTGGTGGTGATGGGTAATTTAGGGGGAAGTTTGGGGTGGTAGGGGATGGTGGAATTTTATTTGGGTGAAAAATAGGGGGTGGAATGATGGTGGTAATTTTTAGTGGTAAAATGGGTGGGGGTGGTAATGGGGGAAATTGAAGTGGTAAGATATGGTTTGGGGTTTGTAGGGGAATGTTAGGTGAAGATATTTTTTTAGGTAAAAATTTGGAAAATGTGATGTGGAAGTGGGGGGGGGAAAAGGTTTGGAATTTTAAGATTTGAAGCAGGGTTAGGATGGTTATAAAAAAGGGTGGAAGATATTTTGGGATTGGGGGAATTTTAATGGAAGATGGTTGGAGGGTTGTTTAGGGGTAAGTTTAGTTTTTATTAGGGTTAAATTTTGAAAAATTTTTTTATATTTAAATTGTTATTTAAAATATGGGGTAGTTTTGGGGGGTAAGTTTTTAAGGATTTGGGTTTTTTTATGGAAAGTTAATAAAATTTTTTAAGGGGGAAAGTTAGTTAAAAAATTTTTAATATTTTAGGTTAAGTTTATTTTAAATTTTCCCAAATTGGGGTAAAATTATTTATTAATTAAATTAATTAAATTGGGTTGGTTTGATGGGAAAATTTTATTAAATTTTTTTTAATAATTTATTAAAAAATTTAAATTTATATTTAATTTTTTAAAACCCGTTTTTATTTAATGTTATTTTGCCAAAAATTTATAAATTTAATTTATTAAATTTTTAAATTTTGGGGGAAAGGGTTGGGGTAAGAATTTTAATTAAAATATTTTCCCAATTTTATTTATTTATTAAAATATTTTTAAGGTTAAATTTTATTTAATTATAATTTTATTTAATTTATTTAAATTAATAAATTTAATTTAAACCATATTAGTTTTATTTAATAATTGGGTTAAATATTTTATATAAATTAAATAAGAAAATTATTTTTGGTTAAAAATATTTTAAAAATTTAAGATTTAATTAAAAAAAATTTTATTTATTTTAATTTTTTAAAAGGGTAAATATTATATGGGGGAAAATTTTATTTAAAAAATTTTTATTTAATTATTATTAATATAATTTTTTTTAAAAATTAAAATTAAATGTATTAAATTAAATTTTAAAAAAACTTTTAGGATTAGCCCCTTTAATAACAATCTTCCCCTTTTTTGGGGATAATTTTAAAAATTTAAAGTTTAACCACTTTTAATAATAGGACCGCCATCCCCCAAAAATAACCAATTTTACCCCATATTACCAAACTTAATTTTAATAACCCTTGAAAATTGGGGGGAGGGGTTGGAATAAAAATAAAAATTGGAAGAGTTGGGGGTAAATATTAATTGAGGGGTAAAAAGGTAAAAAATTTATGGATTTAATTTCTTAAAATAAAGGGAACCCAATTAATAATTTAATTTGTAATTTTGAAAAAATTTTGGGTTTATTTTTGGGGGTAAAAGTTAAAAGGGAGAAAAGGGTGGTTAAAAGGGGTCATTAGTTAAGATGTTTATAGTGGAATGAAAGAACTTTTCCCGTGTAACATGACGGAACTGGTTCCCTTGGGGAAAATGCGTTTTACGGTTCCGTTTGACAGACGGTCCCGCCCCTTTGGTGACATGACGGGAACTGTTTCCTTGTGTGACAAACGGTACGGGAACCTTGGGGTGACATTCGGTTTCTTTTTCCTTGGGGAAAACCCATTTCCGGTACAGTAGGGGGCCCTTTTTCAGGGCGGAACGTTTTCCTTTTTAGTGGCCCTTTTTGGGGCAGTTAACTGTTTTCCTTTGTGTAACATAAATTGGAATGTTTTCCCCTTGTTGGGAAAAGACGGAAACCTGGGGTTCCCCTTTTGGGGGAAAACATGACAGGACTTTTGGCCTTGTGTAACAGGGCAGGAAACTGTTTTCCTTTGGGGCCCCCTGGAAAGGTACGGGCCTTGTGGCCCGGGCGGTACTGTGTTCCTTTTGTGACATGGCGGTACGGGGTTCCCCTTGTGGCCCAGGGCGGGTTACGTTTTCCTTGTGTGACATGCGGGAAAACTTTTTCCTTTGGGTTGTGACATGAAAAGGTAACTGTTTTCCTTTGGTGTGACTTTGTCGGGTTTACTGTTTCCCTTTGTGTGACAGGCAGGTACTGTTTTCCTTTTGTGGACAGGGCGGAAACGGTGTTCCTTGTGTGACAGGGCCGGGTACGTTTTCCCCTTTTGGGACATGACAGGTATTTTGTTTTTTCCTTTGTGCCCATGGCAGGAAACTGTGGGGGCCTTGTGGGGACTTTGGCAGTAATGGTCCCCTTGTGTGACTTTTCCCGGACTGTTTTCCCTTTGGGTGTGACTTTGGAAGGGGTTTCTTTTTCCCCTTGTGTACAGGGCGGTACTTGTTCCTTGGGTGAAGCTGGAGGGGGTTTTGGGGGAAATGAAAGTTATGGTAAAGGAAAGGGGGTTGTGGTTGGGGGAATGGTGGGAAAATTGTTTTTGGTGAAGGATAGGGGTGTTTTTGCTGGGGAAATGTTTTTTGAAGCCGGGTTGTGTTTTGTAAGGGAAAAAGGGGTTTTTGGGAAGGATATTTTGGGGTTAGGGGAATGGGGAAAATTTTTGGGGTGGAAGGAAATTTGGGGTTTTTGTAAAGGGTGGTAAATTTAAGGTGAAAAGGGGGGAAGTAAAGGTGGAATGTTATGGTGAAGATGTGGTTGGGGTGGGGTGGTAATGTTAGGGGTTTAAGATAGGTGGGTAGTGATGGGGTAAGTTAGGGGAAAAAGGTGTTGGGGGGGTTTTAATGTTAAATTTGGGGAAAGATATGGGGTTAGTAAAGGGTGGTAATTTTAGGGGGTAAAAGATAGGGGTTTGGTAGTGAGGTGGTAATGTTAGTGGGACGGGGGTTTAGTGAGGGTTTTTAAATTTTTTTAAGTGGTGAAGAATGGTTTTGGTGGGTGGTAATTTTAGTGGTGAAGATAGGGGTTTGGGGGGATGGGGTAATTTTTAGGGGTGAAAAAGGGGTTGGTGGTGAGGTGGAAATGTTAGTGGTGAAGATGTGGGGGTATGAGGGTGGTAATTTTAATTAAAGTGGGTGGTAGGGGATGGGGGAAATTTTGTTAGGGGGAAAGATGGGGTAGTGATGGTGGAAAAGTTAGGGGTGAAGATAGGGGTTTGGTGGTGATGTGGTAATTTTAGGGGTGAAAAATAGTGGGGGTTTGGTGATGGTGGTAATGTTAGGGTGAAATAGGGGGGTGGTAGTGTTTGGTGGTAATTTTTAGTGGTGAAGATATGGTGGTGGGTGAGGGTGGTAATGTTAGTGGGGGTTAGGGGTGGGGGAAAATGATAAAAAGGTTTAATTTTGGTTGAGGGTGAAGTAGTGGTGGTGGAAAAGTGGTAATTTTAAGGGGTGAAGATATGGGGGGGTGTTTGGGAAAAGTTAGGGGGAAGATAGGGGTGGTGGGAAAAGGTTGGTAATTTTTAAAGGGTGAAGTAGTGGGGTGTGATGGGGTAATGAAAAGGGGGAAAAATTGGGGGGTGGTTTAGTGGAATTTTAGTGGTGAAAATAGAGGTGGGGTGATTGGTAATTTTAAGGGGTGAAGAAAAGGGTTGGGGGTTTGTAAAAATTTTTTTAGTTTTAAGTAGGGGTTTGGTATGATGGGGAAATGTTGGGTGGGAAGAAAGGGGGTGGTAGATGGTGGTAAGAAAGTGGTGAAGATAGTGTGTTTTGAATGTTTAATTTAGTTGAAATATTGGTTAAAGAAATTTTAGGGTAAAGATGGGGTTTTGGTTGTTTGAGGTGGAACAGTAAGGGAGAAAAATAGTGGAGGAAGGAGGGGTGAAAATTTTAAAGGGTTTGAAGATAGGGGTGGTGGGAAGGGAAATTTTAAAAGGGGGGGTGGTAAGGGGAAAAAAATTTTAAGTGTGAAATAGGGGAGGTGGTAAGGAAAAAAGATGAGGGGTGAAAGGGGGGTGGTTAAAAGGTTGGAAAATTTAAGGGGAAAAAGAGGGGAAAGTGATGGGGGTAAATAAAATATAGTAGGAAAAGGAAGGGGAAATTTTGGTTGGTTTGGTTAAGGTGGAAATGGGGTTTTGAAGATAGGGGGGGTAAAAAAGGGAAATTTTAAGGGTGAAGAAAGGGGGGAAAGAAGGTTTGGAAAAGAAAGTGGTGAAATAGTGGGGGTGAGGGTAAAAGTGGGTTTAATAAGATTATAATTAAGTTTTTAAAATTTGTTTTGGTATAAAAAATTATTAAATTGGGGGTTATTCTTTATTTTAAGAAATTTTTGTTTAAATTAATTAAAAAATTTATTTAATTTTAATTTATTAAAAATTGGGAGGAAAAATAAAAAATTTATTTTAAAATTTTAGTTTTAAAAATTTGGGTTTTAGGATTAAATTTATAAAATTGGCCCCTAAACAGTGGTTAAAAATTAATAATTGGAAAATTTAAAGGGGATCCCCTATTTTACATCTTTATTCCCAATAACTATTATCCTCACATTTTTAAATTATTTAAAATTACCAATTTAAAAAGGGGCCCCCCATTATTATTTATCATTAACCAAAACCAATTGTCCTAACTATTTTTTACGATCATTTTTTCCCAATAACCCTTTTTCCCTCCCTTTTTTCCCACTTTTCCCCTTTCCCTTTTACCAGTAAACAAAAAAATATACCCTCCAAAAACCAAAACCAAAAACCCCCAAATCCAGAAAGGGTTTCCAATAGAAAAAAAACCTTCCCATTAAAAACCGAGAACGCCACCCCGTCCCTGTTTCCTAGAATCCCAATCCATTTCCATGGGCAATGTAAACCCCCCCGGGAACGTATAACCTTGATGCCCCTGACGGTACGCGCCTTTGTTAACAGCCCCAAACCCGTTACCCCCCTTTGAGAGACAAACTGGAAACTTGAAAATTACTTGTTTTTGACAAAAAGGGGAACGGGTCCCTGTTTGACTTTCCCGGTACTGTGTTCCTGTGTAGCATGCCCAGGTACGGGGGCCTTGTGTGAATGACGGGTACGGTTGTGCCTTGAAAAACCCTTACAGGAACGTGTTCCAAAGTGGACATAAATGGTACGTTTTCCGTGAGACAAAATTTGGAAACTTTTTTTCCTTTGGGGGTGAAAAGCCCTTTTTACTGAGTTTTTTGGTGCCCAGCCCGGCACTGTGCCCTTTTTGTGACATGATTTGGTACGGGTTTTCCCATGTGTGAAAAATGACGGAAAAAAAATGCCCTTGGTGACATGACTGGTACGGGGTTTTCCTTTGTGTGATATGACTGGTCCCAGTTTTTCCTTTGGACTTGCCCTTTTACTGGTCCTTTGTGTGACTTTACTGGTACGGGTTTTCCTTGTGTGACATGGGGGTTATTGTTTCCTTGGGGTATGACGGTACTACGCCCCCTTTGGGGTGGACTTTGCCGGGTTACTGGGGTTCCTTGTGTGCCCTGCCTGGTACTGTTTTTCCCTTGTGACATACTGGAACGGGTTTTCCCCGGGTGTGACAAATGGTATGTGTCCCTTGTGGACATGACGGGTTACTGTTTCCCTTTGTGGACATGGCGGTACTGGTTCCTTGTGTGAAAATGACGGTACTTTTTCCAGTTTTGACATGATTGGTACTGTGACCCTGTGTGACATGACTGGTACGGTTTCCTTGTGGGACATACTGGTACTGTGTTCCTTTGACAAACGGGTACGTGATCCGTGTGACATGATTTGGGAAACGGGTGCCCTTGAAGATATGCCGGTACTGTGTTCTTTGTGTGACATAAATGTACTGTTTTCCCTTTGGGTGCCCCCGACTGGTACTTTTGTTGTTCCTTGGTAACATGACGGGTACGTGTTCCGGTGTTTATGCCTGGTAAAAGTTTTTTCCCTTGTGTACATGACGGTACTGTTTTCCCCTTGTGGGGACATAAAGGGAAACTTTTCTTTTTGTACAAGACGATAATGTTAAATTGTGTGGCATGACTGGTACTGTTTTCCTTTGTGGACAAAAACGGGTAACTTTTAATTTTTGTGAAAAATGACTGGACTGGTTTCCTGTGAAAGAAATGCCCGGAAACTGGTCCTTGTGTGACATGACAGGTACGTTCCCTTTGGGTTTTAAACATGACGGGACGGGTGTTCCTGTGGGGACTACTAAAAACTGTTTTCCCTTTGTGTGACATGACAAGTACTTGGTCCCTTTGGGTGACTTTCCCTGGTACTGTATTTCTTGTGTGAAAATACTGGTACTTTTCTCCTGTGTGACATGAATGGTACGGTTTTTCCTGTGTAGCATGACGGGTACTGTTGCCATGTGACATGACGGGTTTACTGTTTCCCTTTGTGTAAAAAAGAAGGTACTGGTTCCTAGTGGGACTTTCCCGGGAAACTGTGTGCCTTGTGGACAAAATTGGGTTTACGGGTTTTTCCTGTTTGAAATGATTTTTACTGTTTTTCCCCTTTGTGTGACATGACCGGCACGTTTTCCCTTTGGGTGTCCCGGGGTTTGGGGGTACTTGTTTCCATTTGAAAATGACGGGTACTATTTTCCCTTTTGTGTGAAAAGACTGGTACTGTTTTTCCTTGTTGTAGACGGTACTGTGTTCCTTGGTAACATGACTGTACTTTTTTCCCTTGTGTACATAAATGGTATTTAGTTTCCCTTGTGTGACATGGGGGGAAAAAGGGGGTTCCTTGTTTTGGATATGACTGGTATTTTAACTTCCTTGGGGTGAAAATACGGGTACTGGGGGTTCCTTGTGTAAAAAGACGGGTACTGTTTTCCCCCCTGGTGAAAAGACTGGTACTGTTTTTCCCCGTGTGAAAAGCCCGGTAGTGTTCCTTGTGTGAAGGGACGGGTACTGTTTTTCCTTGTGGAAAAGGGCTGGTACTGTGTTTTCCTTTTGTGACAGACGGGTTACTGTGTTCCAGTTTTTGGACTGATTGGTATTTGGGGATCCTGGGCCCATGACGGAAACTGTTTTCCCTTGTGGGGACTGACTGGTACGTTTTCCCTTTGTGTGCATGACTGGTACGTGATCCTTGTGACATGACTGGTGCGTCCCCTTTGGTATGAAAATCCTGGAAACTTTTTTCTTTGTGGGGACATGACTGGTACGTTTCCTTGGTGACCTGACTGGAAACTGTTTTCCCTTGTGAACATGATTTGGTACTGTGCCTTTGTGTGATTTTCCCTGGTAAAAGTGTTCCTTGTGTGACATAAACTGGTACTTTTTTCCTTGTTGAAAAGACTGAACTGTTTTGTGTACATCACGGGTACTGCTTTTTCCTTGTTGCCCATGACTGGTACGTTTTTCCTTGGGGTCACATAAACGGGTACTGGGGTTTTCCTTGGGTCACATAAATTGGGGTACGGGGTTCCTTGGGGGACATGACTTTTTACTGGTTCCTTGTGTGACATGACTGGAACTGGTTCCTTGTGTGACATGACTGGTACTGTGTTCCCTGGGTTACATGACGGTACTGTGTTCCCTGTGTAAACTTTACTTTTACGTGTTCCTGTGTGGACATGAATTACGGGGTTCCCCTTGTGCGACTTTACGGGAAGGTTTTTCCTTGAAATGAAAATAAAGGTAATTTTTCCTTGTTTTACATGACGGGTACGGTATTCCTTGGCCCCCTGACGGGTACGGGTTTTTTCCTTGTGTGACATGACTGGTACGTTTTTCCTTTGTGTGACATACGGGTACTGTTTTCCTTGTGTGAGGGAAACGGGTTTACGTGTTCCTTGTGTGACAGGGACTGGTCCCTGGTTCCTTGTGGGGGAAACGAAATTTGGTACGTTTTCCCTTTTGGTGAAAAGACTTTTTACTGTTTTCCTTTGTGACGAAAACTGGTACTGTTTTCCTTGGGTGATAAGACGGGTGCTGGCTCCTTGTGTGAAAATGACTGGTACTGTGTTCCTTTGGAAACATAAAAGGAACGGTTTTTTTTGGGTGTAACATGACTGGAACTGGTTCCTCGTTTACATGACGGGAAGGGGTGCCCCTTTGTGACATGACTGGACTTTTTTTTCCTTTTAAAACAGAATGGAAACTTTTAATCCTGTTTAAACATGTTTTTGTACGTGTTCCTTGTGTGACATGACGGTACGTTTCCAATGTGCCCTGACGGGTTCCCGTTTTTTCCCCTTTATACAGCCCGGGGTACGTGTTCCTTCGTGTACATGACTGGTACCTGGGGTTCCTTTGTGTGCCCAGACTGGTACCTGTTTCCTTGTTTTTTAAAATGCCCGGAAAGGGTTTTTCCCTTGTTTTACATGACGGAAAATGTTTTCCCTTTTGTTTATATAACTGGCTTTTTTCCTTTTTTTACATGACGGTTTACTGGGGTTCCTTTGTGACTTTACTGGTACTGTGTTCCTTGTGGACATGACGGGTTTTAAACTGTGCCCTTTTTGTGACATGACTGGTACTGTGTTCCTTGGGGAAAATAAAACGGACGGTTCCTTGTGTAAACATACTGGTACCGTGTTTCCTCGTTTGACATACTGGAACTGTTTCCTTGTGTGCCCTTACGGTCCCGTTTTTCCTTGTGTGAAAAGACGGGAAACGTTTCCTTGTGTGACATGCCCGGGGTACTGGGCTCCTTGTGTACAGACTGGTACTGTTTTTCCTCGTGTACTGACTGGTACTGTGTTCCTTGTTTGACAGACGGGGTACTTTTGTTCCCGGTTACATGCCCTGGACAGGCCCTAGTTTAGATGACTGGTGCTGTGCTCCTTTGTTGACAAATGGAACTGTTTCCTTGTTTGACTTTCCTGGTAAAAAGTTTTCCTTGTGTGACATAAACCGGGAAACGGATTCCTTTTGTGACAAAACGGTACGTTTTCCCTTTGTGGGGCCCAAGGACTTTTAACGGGTTTTTAATTTTGGTTGACATGACTGGTATGTTTTTCCCTTGTGTGACATGCTGGTACTGCTCCTTGTGGGGAAAACCCGGGATTTGTTTTTGGGTTTTGGATGACGGCCTGTGTTTCTTTGTTAAAAGGGACGGGAAACGGGTTTTCCCTTTTTGGGGTAACAAAAATTGGAAACTGTGTTTCCCTGTGGACATACGGGTACTGAGTTCCGGTTTAAAATTAAACTGGAACTGTGATCCTGTGTGACATGCCCCGGTACTGTGTTCCTTGTGTCTAAACGGGGAAACTGTGTTCCTGTGTGACATGACTGGTCGGGAAATCCGTGTGACATGCCCGGTATTTGGTGCCCCCTTGTTTTAAAAAGCCTTATCCCGTTTCCGGGTGTGACTTGACGGGTTTACTGGGGCCCCCAAATTGTGACAGGGGACTGGTACTGTGCCCTTTTTTTACATGACTTTACTTTTTTTTCCTTGTGTGACATACGTACTTTTTCTCCGGTAAACAAATTTCCCTAATGGGGTTCCTTTGGAACATAAACGGGCCCTGTTTTCCCTTTGTGGAAATAAACCGGTACTGTGATCCGTGGACATGACTGGTATTTTGGGGGTTTCCTTTTGGACATGACGGGTATTTGTTTCCTTGGGTGACTAAAGCTGGTACTTTTTGTTGTGTGACTTTATGGTCCCTTGTTTCCCCGGGGTGACATGAAATGGGGGGGTTTTTCCTGTGTGACATGATTTTGTATTTGTGTTTCCTTGTGTAACATGACTGGAAACTTTTTCCTTGTGGGGACATGACTTTTAACTGTGTTCCTTGTGTAACATGACGGGTACGTTTTTCCTTTGGTGGACTAAACCGGGAAACCTGTTCCTTGTTTCCCCTTTGACGGTACTGGGGTTCCCTTTGTGTGACATAAACGGTCCCGGCCCCTTTTGTCCCTTTTGGTACTGTTTTCCTCGTGGACATGATTTTTTTATTGTGTTCCTTGTTGAAAATGACGGGTACTATTTCCCTCGTGTGACATGATTTAACGGTTTTTCCTTTTGGGAAAAGACTGGTGCGGGGGCTCCGGGTGTGACTAAACGGGTTACTGTTTTCCTTTGTGTGAAAAGACGGTCCCGTTTTCCCTTTTTGGTGTGACATGACGGGGACGTGTTCCTCGGTGAAAAGACGGTACTGTTTTTCCGGGGGGGTGTGACATGACGGGAAACTGGGGGCCCTTGTTTGAAAAGACGGAAATTGTGTCCTTGTGTAAACATGAAGGGTACTTTGTTCGTTGTGTGACATAAACTGGTCTGTTTTCCCTTTTGGTAACATAGGAACTGGGGTTCCGTGCGACTTTCCCGGACGGTTCCTTGGGGAAATGACGGGTACTGTGTTTCCTTTGTGTGAAAAGGACCGGTCTGTTTTTCCATGTGGACATGACTCGTACTGTGTTCCTTTTGGGACATGACGGGTTCCCTTGGGGTTAAAAACCGTTTCCTGACTTTTTACTGTCCCTTGTGTAAATTGCCTTTATATGTTTTCCTTGTTTTGACTTTGCCCCTGGTACTTTGTTCCTTGTGTGACTTGAGGGTACTGGGGCTCCTTGTGTGACATGACTGGTACTGTTTTCCTTTTGTGCCCATACTGGTACTGGGGTTTTCCTTTTTGATATAACGGGTACTGTTTTTCCTTGTGTGACATGACAAGAACTTTTTTCCTTGTGTAAAAATGCCCTGGTACGGGTTTTTTTCTTCTGTGACAGACATACTGTGTTCCTTGTGTGACATGATGGTACTGTGCTCCTTGTGTGCCCTAAGGTAATGTTTTCCCTGGTGACTGAAATGTTTTTGGGTTTTTCCTTGTGTGACTGACTGGTACTTTTGTTCCTTGTGTGACATGCCCGGTACTGTTTTTCCTTGGTGACAAAATTTGGAAGTTTTTCCCTTGTGTGAATGACTGGTTTTGTTTTCCTTGTGTGACATAAACGGAAATGTTTTTCCCTTGGGGTGCCATGACGGGGTACGTTTTCCCTGTGTCATGACTGGTACTGGTGTTTTCCTTTTTGGTACAAAAATTGGAAAGGGTTTTCCTGTGGGGACATGACGGGTTGTTTTCCCTTTGGGTGTGAAAATGCCCGGTTTTACTGTGTTCCTGGTGACATACGGGTACGGTGCTCTTTGTAAAAACATGACTGGTACTGTTTTTCCTTGAAAAACCCATGACTGGTATTTGGTGTTCCCTGTGTGACATAACTGGTTGTTTTCCCCCGTGTGACATAACGGGTTACTGTTTTCCCTTGATGATAGGGACGTTACTTTTTCCCTTGTGTGACAGACGGGTACGGGTTTTCCCTTGTGTACAGCGGGTACTGTGTTCCTTGTGTGACATGACTGGAAATGTGCTCCTTGTGTGAAATGACGGGTTTCTGGTTCCTTTGTGACAGGGACTGGTATTTTTTCCTTGTGTGCAGACGGTACTTTTTTCCCTTGTGGGAAAATACTGGTACGTTTTTCCTCGTGTGAAAATGACTGGAACTGTTTTTTTTTGGGTTGTGACATACGGTACTGTTTCCCTTTTGGTGACATGCCCGGTTACGTGTTCCTTGTGTGACATGACTTTTAACTGTGTTCCTTGGTGACATGACGGGTACTGTTTTCCTTGTGTGAAAAGACGGGGTTACGGGGTTCTTGGCGAAATGACTGGTATTTGGAACCCTTTGGGGGTTTGACAGGGACTGGTTAATTGTTTCCTTGTGTACATGCCGGGTACTGTTTTCCTTTTGGGGACATGACGGGTTACGGGGAAATCCTGTGTGCCCATGATGACTGGTACTCTGCTCCCTGTGTGATATGCCGGTATTTGTGTTCCTTGTGTAACTGACGGGTACGGGTGTTCCTTGTTTTTAACATGACTGGTCCCGTGTCCCTTGTGTGATATGACGGGGTATTTTTTTCCTTGTGTAAACAACGGGTATTTGTTTTCCTTGGTGCATAAAGGGGGTCCCTGTGTCCCTTGGGGTGATTTTACTGGAAAGGTTTTAACCTTTGAAAACCAGGGAACGGAACTGTTTCCCTTGTGTGATATGACGGTACGTGTTTCCTTGTGTAAAAAAGACGGTACTTTTCCTTGTGTAAACATGACGGGACTGGGCCTTGTGTAACATGACTGGTACTGGGGTTCCTTGTGAAACAGGGGACTGGTACTGTTTTCCCTGTGTGACTTTAAACTGATACGGTGTCCCTGTGTACATAAACGGGGTTACGGTGTTCCTTGGGGGTAACATAAAGGGGTCCCTGTTCCCTGGTTGATTGACGGTACAGGGTTTCCTTGTGTAACTGACGGGTACGTGTTCCTTGTGTGACTTTCCTGGTACTTTTTCCCCCTTGGTGGATATGACGGGTACTGTTTTTTCCCTTTTGAAAAAATGACGGGGTCCCTGGGGCCCCTTTGTGTGATATAAACTGGTACTGTTTTTCCTTGTGAAACCCATGACGGGTTAACTGTTTTTCCCTTGTGTGAAAAGACTGGTACTGTGTTCCTTTTTGAAAACATGACTGGTACTGTGTTCCTTTTTTTGTAACAAACTAAAAACTGTGCCCTGTGTGAAAAGATGATACTGTGTCCCTTTTGTGACAGCCTGGTACTGGTTTTCCCTTTTTTGCAGTTTTTTTTTCCCCCCCTCAAGTTATTTTTTCCTTTTTAAAGAAATGTTTTTAACGTAAGAAAAGCCATCCCAACAAAGATTGCAAAATTTAAACACAAGCCATCCTCAACAAAGATTGCAGACCCTCAAGACACAACCATCCTCAACAAAAGTTTGGGAAACCCTAAAGGGCCAAAACCCCTTCCTCAACAAAGATTGCAAACTAAAGGGCACAAGCCACCCCAAAACAAAGATTCCCAAAAACTAAAGGTACAAGCCATCCTAAACAAAGATTGCAAAACCTCAAGGCAAAGCCATCCTCAACAAAGTTTGCACACTAAAGGGGTTTAAAACCCAAACCTCAACAAAGTTTTGCACACTAAAGGGCACAACCCCTCCTAAACAAAGTTTGCCCACCCCGGGGCACAAGCCCATCCTCAACAAAGATTGCACACTCAAGGCAAAAGCCATCCCCCAACAAAGATTGCACACTAAAGGGCAAAAAGCCATCCTCAAAAAAAGATTGCAAAACTAAAGAAAACAAGCCACCTCAACAAAACCCGGATGGAATAGTGGTGTAAGCATTAAAAGGTGCTCCATGTGGTGGGGTTTGGGAAAAACCAATACCAGGTATTTTGCACGAAAAGGTAAATGTTTTTTGAAATTAATATTGGAAGAATTACCGAAAATTTTATTTTAAAGTAAAAGGACAAAAGAAAACTCGGCATTCCCCAACCGCGGGCTAATTTTTCCTAGCGGGTGTATTACTGGCCCTAAAGGGCCCTAACAAAAGGGCCCCAAATAAAATCGTTCCCCACCCCCCCCGGGAAGATGGGGGAGTATATACTCAACCCCAAAACGGCTTAATACCAAGATGTTTGGGCCTTTTTAAAAACGACCATCACCCCGAACCCCATCAAACCAAAAACAGTGGGAGACCCCAAATGTTTTTCCTCTGGATAAAAAAAACAAAAACCAAACGCACTAGTAAAATGGAAGAAACTTCGAAAGTTGATCCCACAGAAAAACCAAACCGGCACCATGAAAGGTTTTTAACCTATAAACCCAAAACACAATATTCTTTCCACTCAGGATAGGCAGAGCACCACACATACTACCCGGGATTTTTCCCAAACACTTCCATGCCCGGGGGCCCTTCACCCCGCAAAGCTTCGGGTGACTTTCCTAACCGCACCAAAAACCTTTTCCCATCCAAAAACAAGAAACAAAGGGTAGTTTTGGAAATAACTTCCCTTTTTCCCAAAAGTACCTACCACACAAGCACTGACGTTCAAAACGAAGTCAATCAAAAACTTTAATTTTCCCCTACCCCCCGGGGGAGTTTTTCGTTAAACCTTTACAAACCTCTACATTAATTTCAACTTTTTTTTCCCTTCCAGCAACAGTCCCGACAAACAAACCAAAGGTAGGGGAATGGGGCCCCCCCATAGCCCGCCTTTTCCCCAGCTTGTTTTGGGAAAAACCCTGGAAGTAAACATTTTTCCCCAAACATCCCCACCACCACGCCCACTTGGTTGGGTTATGTGGACGACGCCTAAAAAAAACTCCCAAAGTTTTGATGTCCCGGAATCTTCAAAACGGCCCAACGAGTTGAACCGGGGCCGATCCATTTTTACCCCCAAAAGAGCCCCAATGACAAAAAACCTTTTTCCCTAGACCCCCCTTTTCCGGGGTTACAAGGGGAAGACAAAAAACACGATTTTCCCCTCATTTTCAAATCTAGTCGAGAAGAAAAAACCAAAAAAAAAAAGGGCATCTTTAAGGGTTTTTTTTCCTAAAGTAAAATACGAATTTGATCTAGATTTTTCCTTAAACGAGGAATGTACATACATCCATCAAATTTTCCACTAAACCCCATTTCCCCTTCCTTTTTTTCAAACAAAAACGCAAAAAAAGTCTTTCAATAAATCAATTCTCCCCCAAAACCAACACCTAACAAAGCCAAGGCACTAAAACTTTCTAAAGTACTCGTTTCAAGCTAAACTAGAGTGCATCTAACTAGGGAAAAATTTGGGAAGCACTTTTGAACCAGTCAAGCGGGGACTTTAACATTTTTCCCTTTGTGGGGGAAAGTGACAGAATTTACGTATTTAAAACAAGAAACCTCGGTTGTGTGTACTGGTCCCAGCACGGGTGGTGCACCCCACCTTTTCCGTCTTTTGGAGCCCCTTCGTCCCCCTCTGTGAACACTTCTTTGAAATCTCTTGTTGAGTTCCCCCACATATTTCACGGTCATTTCTTGTTGTCTCTCCTCCTTCCTTCCTTAGCCTGATTACCTGGTCCTTGACTGTTGTTTTTCTTCCTGATGTGGCTGTACAACAGTTTCGGGTCAGATTTGGCTTTTGCTGCTATGTTGTTTTCATATTGACCTGAGCCTCCCTTCTTATCTGTGCATATTCGTTTCGGGCTCTACGACGTTCTCCTTATTCTCCTGGGTCCTTTGCCTTCTATATTTCTTCCATTCCCTAGCACACTTGGTTTTTGCCTCCTGCATCTTTTGGGTGAACCATGGGCTCATCCTGGCTTTTTCATTTTTTCCCTGTTCCCCTTTGGGTACAAACCTCTCCTCAGCCTCCTTGAAACATTGTTGCTACATATTCCATCATCTTCATTAACTGGCTTCCCTGCCAGTTCTCTGTCCCACTGAACCTCATTCAGGAAGTTCCTCATTCCTGTGTAGTCCCCTTTCCCTGTAGTTTGGTTTCATTTTGTCCTGGCCTTCCTGCTTCCCCCCCCACTTGTAGCTCTACTGAGTATTCGAAGCTCAAAACCAAATGATCGCTGGCCCCAAGGGGTCTTTCTTTATGTGATGTCCTCAATATCTGCACTACTCAAGGTGAATACTAAGTCCAGTCTTGCTGGTTCATCCTCTCCTCTCTCTCTTTGTAGTGTCCCTTCGTGTTTGGTACATGAAATTTTCCAGTACCACCTCCATCATCTTAGCCCTCCATGTATCTTGGCCCCCATGTGGCTCCAAGTTCTCCCAGTCGATCTCCTTGTGGTTAAAGTCACCCATGATCAGGAGCTTTGCCCTGCATGCATGAGCTCTTCTCGCCACTGCAGCCAGTGTGTCAACCATCGCTCTATTGCTCTCGTCATACTTTGCCTTGCCCTCCTGCTGTTCTGTGGTGGGTTATACATCACTGCAATTATCACCTTGGGACCACCAGAGTGAAGCTATGTAATCACTTTCTTCTCCGCTGTCTCCTCTCTCCAGCTCATCAAAATTCCATCGGTGTTTGATCAGCAATGCCACTCCTCCACCCCCCCTTTTCCCTTCTGTCTTTTCTCAGATCTGGTATCCCGCTGGAAAGATGGCATCTGCTATCATACCTGTAAGCTTGGTTTCTGTGATCGCTATGATGTCTGGTGATGCCTCTGACTCTTTCATGCCACTCCTCCCACTTGTTTGTTATTCCATCAGCGTTTGTGTACCATACCTTCAGTTTCCTTTCCAACACTGTGGTTTGGGGGCCTGTGGGGGGGGGAGACTGGTAGCATCTGTGGGATTCTATGGTTGGGGGTTTGGGTGGAAGCTGTGGGTATGGATTGTATTGTGTGTTGGGATGGTGTGATAGGTTGTTGGGTTTGGGATAGTGTGTGTGTGCTTGCCCTTGCTGCTCTGTTCTGCTCTGACTGACCTCTGCTGGTTCCATCCTTGTCTCCTTTCCTAGCCCCTTCGTTTTTTTATCCTCTCCCTCAGCTGCTGTCTCTCTGTTTGTGTTCTGTCTCTTCTAGGAACACCTTCTTGTACTCTCCGACCCTTTTCAACCGTGGTTTCCTCTTGGAGGACCCTGTTCCGCACTGTTTCTGTCCTGAGAATCAGCTTGATCGTCGGTTTCTCCCCTTCAAGTACCCCCTATTCTCTGAAAATTTACAATCTCATCCATGTCTTCTCCCCTATTTCCGTGATAAATTTTCTCAATCTCCTTTCTTTCTTCCTGCCGTCTTTCAGTGTGTGTCCCTTCCTCTCTCTCCCGAAGCCCCTGGATAATCACTGATTTTGCCCTTTCCTCCCCCCATTGCCTCTCTCTCTGTTGACTCTGGTTCCTGTCTGTATGTGGTCATTTTCTCCCTTGATTTTTCCATTGGCTCTTGGTAGCATGGTTGTGCCTCAGCATTAACCTATCTCCCTCTCCATCTGCACCCATCCAGCTCCCCACCCCCTGGCCCTTCTTTGCAGCTGATATGACCTTAGCCCTAATTCATACTCCTTCCTTCCTTCCCCCCCAGCCTCCCTTCGTATGTATGTCTCCTGTTACACCCTAACTTGCTTCAGCCGTTTACCTCAATTCAGACCTTACCCTGGCTACTGCAGTTTCCCACTGTCCTCCCCCAAATTTTTCGTCTCCTCTCACCTCTTTTTCCCATTTCACAAGAGCTCTTCTCCATTTTTTCAGAAAGCTCTCCTAATTTTCTCTCCCATTCTTGCTACTTTCTTTTCCAGTTCCTCCATCCATCCCCCCCTACCAGTACCATTTGTCATCTGATCCCTGATTCCTCGAGTCCCAACCATTTTTTTTTTATAGTGAAAGAGAGAGAGAAAAAAAGAAAAAAGGGGAGAGAGTGAGAGAGAGGGAAGGAGAGAGAAGAGAGAAGGGGAGCCTAGAAGGGGGAAAAGAAAGGGGAAAAAAGGGGGAGAAAGTGAGAGAGAGGGAAAAGGTAAGAGAAGGGGGGGAGTGACAAGGGAAAGAGAGAGAGGAAAAGAAGAGGAAGAGAGGGGAGGGAAGAGAGAGAGGAAGAGAGAAAGTGAGAGGGGAAAAGAGAGAGGGAAGAGAGGAAGAGAGAGAGGAAGAGAGGATGAGAGAGAGAGAGAGAGAGAGGAAGAGAGGATGAGAGAGAGAGAGAGAGAGAGAAGAGGGGAGAGAGAGAGAGAGAGAGAGAGATAGAGGAGAGAGATGGGGGGAAAGGAAGGGTTTAAGTGTCCCCTTCACAAGAAGGTGTGAAATCCTGTATATATGTTGTTTGTGTGTGTGTGTGTTTTGTTTTGTGTGTGTGTGTGTGTGTGTTTCTACAGCTATTCAATTGCCTAACAGCAGAGTTGTTCTCACCAAGTGTGTGTGCATATGTTTATGTAAATAGTCCTATTTTCCCACGTATGTACTACATATGTATTGTATATGTACCCGATCTCTGGTTCCCACTGTACTGTCTTATGAGTTTAAAATTTACGTTCAAAAATAAATGCACTAGGGTTCGCCTACATGCCGCTACCTCTAAATTCTATTAATACCAGTAAATGCTGCTTTTTCTAATTCTGATAGCTCGAGGAGAGGGACCCCCAATTCCAGCTAGAGACAGGAACTATTGACCCCATGCAACTCAAACTAGGTGAATATTACTTGCGGCTGGCAGTGCAGTAACGTTGCCAGTCTGTCCTGTCCCAGAAGTTGAAGAAGTTTGATTGTTTCTCGGTATTTTTTCCACTAACTTTCCCGTATGCACTATAGTCTCTAGCTCTTCTAATTTTTTTCACTCACTCACTGTATTTATGACACATCATACATATCTCTTATCTCCCTGGTCTTGAGTCGCACTTATTCTTCAAATACCCCCCGGCGTTATTATGGCAACCCCTATTTAGGCCTGACACAACCGTTCACCCCTTCCAACGGCCCCAATAAACACTCAGCCACTAATTCCTTTGTTTTCTTTTCTGTGATCACTTATATTTCCTTTTTTTTCGCGTCTTAAGTGATTATATGCACTCTTATGCGTGCACACACCTATATCCCACCTCTATTCCTTAAACGGCACAGTCAAGAAATTACCACCAAAACACGAGCTCAAACCGCGTGACTCCTCCACAGTGTGTGTGTGTGTGTGTGTGTGTGTGGTGTGTGTGTGTGTACTCACCTATTTGTACTCACCTATTTGTGGTTGCAGGGGTCGAGTCCTAGCTCCTGGCCCCGCCTCTTCACCGGTTGCTACTGGGCCCTCTCTCTCCCCGCTCCATGAGCTTTATCAAACCTCGTCTTAAAACTGTGTATGGTTCCTGCCTCCACTACGTCATTTTCTAGGCTATTCCACTGCCTTACAACTCTATGACTGAAGAAAATACTTCCTACTATCTCTCTGACTCATTTGTGTCTTCAACTTCCAATTGTGGCCTCTTGTTTCTGTGTCCCCTCCCTGGAACATCCTGTCTTTGTTCACCTTGTCTATTCCACCGCAGTATTTTATATGTCGTTATCATGTCTCCCCTGACCCTCCTGTCCTCCAGTGTCGTCAGGCCGATTTCCCTTAATCTTTCTTCATGGACATTCCCCTTAGCTCTGGAACTAACCTTGTCGCAAACCTTTGTACTTTCTCTAGTTTCTTGACGTGCTTTATCAAGTGCGGGTTCCAAACAGGTGCTGCATACTCCAGTATGGGCCTGACATACACGGTGTACAGTGTCTTGAATGATTCCTTACTAAGGTATCGGAATGCTGTTCTCAGGTTTGCCAGGCGCCCCATATGCTGCAGCAGTTATCTGATTGATGTGTGCTTCCGGAGACATGCTCGGTGTTATACTCACCCCAAATCTTTCTCCTTGAGTGAGGTTTGCAGTCTTTGCACCTATCCTATACTCTGTCTGTGGTCTTCTGTCCCCTTTCCCCCTATCTTCATGACTTTGCATTTGGCAGGATTAAATTCGAGAAGCCATTTGCTGGACCAGGTGTCCAGTCTGTCCAGGTCTCTTTAAAGGGTCCTGCCTGGTCCTCATCAGTTTTAAATTCTCCTCATTAACTTCACTTCATCTGCAAACAGGGACACTTCTGAGTCTAACCTTCCGTCATGTCGTTCACATATACCAAAAATAGCAATGGTCCTAGACCGACCCCTGTGGGACCCCGCTCGTCACAGGTGCCCACCCGTGATACATCATTACGTACCATGACTGTTGTTGCCTCCCTGTCAGGTATTCTCTGTCCATTGCAGTGCCCTTCCTGTTATATGCGCCTGATGCTCTAGCTTCTGCACTAATCTCTTGTGAGGAATGTGTCAAAGGCCTTCCTGCAGTCCAAGAAGATGCAATCAACCCACCCCTCTCTCTCTTGTCTTACTTCTGTGTGTGTGTGTGTGTGTTGTGTGTTTGTGTGTGTGTGTGTGTGTGTGTGTGTGTGTGTGTGTGTGTGTGTGAATATACATATACAGTATACATAAATTCTAAATAAGCAGAGGAATAGATGGAGACTCGAACCGTGGTCCTGGTATATAGAAGACCTAACACAGTACAGTTAAGCCACGAAATTACTTTAGAAGATTCTACAGACATTACTTGCGTGACTTTACCGTATAAGCGGCACTAACTTAGACTCTACTGTCTCTTTCCTCAGCCTGGAAACTTTACATGGTATATCTATTATCAGACTTTATAGCCATATATTCTTTAAATACAAGAATGATTAAAATATAAAAATTACGTAGAGTTGAGCCTTGAACAACACGTCAAGTATGAATATACGAAAGCATTGACTAATACCAAGGTGCGGGTATGTGGGTAGTATAATTCAGGGCTATGTGGAGAATACCAAGGTGCGGGTATGTGGGTAGTGTAATTCAGGGCTATGTGGAGAATACCAAGGTGTGGGTATTTGGGTAGTGTAATTCAGGGTTATGTGGAGAATACCAAGGTGTGGGTATGTGGGTAGTGTAACTCAGGGCTATGTGGAGAATACCAAGGTGTGGGTATGTGGGTAGTGTAACTCAGGGCTATGTGGAGAATACCATGGTGCGGGTATGTGGGTAGTATAATTCAGGGCTATGTGGAGAATACCAAGGTGCGGGTATGTGGGTAGTGTAATTCAGGGCTATGTGGAGAATACCAAGGTGTGGGTATTTGGGTAGTGTAATTCAGGGTTATGTGGAGAATACCAAGGTGTGGGTATGTGGGTAGTGTAACTCAGGGCTATGTGGAGAATACCAAGGTGTGGGTATGTGGGTAGTGTAACTCAGGGCTATGTGGAGAATACCATGGTGCGGGTATTTGGGTAGTGTAATTCAGGGTTATGTGGAGAATACCAAGGTGTGGGTATGTGGGTAGTGTAACTCAGGGCTATGTGGAGAATACCATGGTGCGGGTATTTGGGTAGTGTAATTCAGGGTTATGTGGAGAATACCAAGGTGCGGGTATGTGGGTAGTGTAACTCAGGGTTATGTGGAGAATACCAAGGTGCGGGTATGTGGGTAGTGTAATTCAGGGCTATGTGGAGAATACCATGGTGCGGGTATTTGGGTAGTATAATTCAGGGCTATGTGGAGAATACCAAGGTGTGGGTATGTGGGAAGTGTAATTCAGGGCTATATGGAGAATACCAAGGTGCGGGTATGTGGTAGTGTAATTCAGGGCTATGTGGAGAATACCAAGGTGTGGTATGTGGGTAGTGTAATTCAGGGCTATGTGGAGAATACCATGGTGCGGGTTATTTGGTAGTGTAATTCAGGGCTATGTGGAGAATACCAAGGTGTGGGTATGTGGGTTAGTGTAATTCAGGGCTAAGTGGAGAAAAACCAAGGTGCGGGTATGTGGGTAGTGTAATTCAGGGTTTATGTGGAAATACCAAGGTGTGTGTATGTGGTAGTGAAATTCAGGCTATGTGGAGAATACCAAGGTGCGGGTATGTGGTAGTGTAATTCAGGATATGTGGAGAATACCAAGGTGTGGGTATGTGGTAGTGTAATTCAGGCTATGTGGAGAATACCATGGTGCGGGTATTGGGTAGTGTAATTCAGGGCTATGTGGAGAATACCAAGGTGTGGGTATGTGGGTAGTGTAATTCAGGGCTATGTGGAGAATACCAAGGTGCGGGTATGTGGGTAGTGTAATTCAGGGCTATGTGGAGAATACCAAGGTGTGGGTATGTGGGTAGTGTAATTCAGGGCTATGTGGAGAATACCATGGTGCGGGTATTTGGGTAGTGTAATTCAGGGCTATGTGGAGAATACCAAGGTGTGGGTATGTGGGTAGTGTAATTCAGGGCTATTGGAGAATACCAAGGTGCGGGTATGTGGGTAGTGTAATTCAGGGATAGTGGAGAATACCAAGGTGTGGGTATGTGGGTAGTGTAAATTCAGGGCTATGTGGAGAATACCATGGTGCGGGTATTTGGGTAGTGTAATTCAGGGCTATGTGGAGAATACCAAGGTGTGGGTATGTGGGTAGTGTAATTCAGGGCTATGTGGAGAATACCAAGGTGCGGGTATGTGGGTAGTGTAATTCAGGGCTATGTGGAGAATACCAAGGTGTGGGTATGTGGGTAGTGTAATTCAGGGCTATGTGGAGAATACCATGGTGCGGGTATTTGGGTAGTGTAATTCAGGGCTATGTGGAGAATACCAAGGTGTGGGTATGTGGGTAGTGTAATTCAGGGCTATGTGGAGAATACCAAGGTGCGGGTATGTGGGTAGTGTAATTCAGGGATATGTGGAGAATACCAAGGTGTGGGTATGTGGGTAGTGTAATTCAGGGCTATGTGGAGAATACCATGGTGCGGGTATTTGGGTAGTGTAATTCAGGGCTAATGTGGAGAATACCAAGGTGTGGGTATGTGGGTAGTGTAATTCAGGGCTATGTGGAGAATACCAAGGTGCGGGTATGTGGGTAGTTAATTCAGGGCTATGTGGAGAATACCAAGGGTGTGGGTATGTGGGTAGTGTAATTCGGGGCTATGTGGAGAATACCATGGTGCGGGTATTTGGGTAGTGTAATTCAGGCTATGTGAGAATACCAAGGTGCGGGTATGTGGGTAGTGTAATTCAGGGCTATGTGGAGAATACCAAGGTGCGGGTATGTGGGTAGTGTAATTCAGGGCTATGTGGAGAATACCAAGGTGTGGGTATGTGGGTAGTGTAACTCAGGGCTATGTGGAGAATACCATGGTGCGGGTATTTGGGTAGTGTAATTCAGGGCTATGTGGAGAATACCAAGGCGCGGGTATGTGGGTAGTGTAATTCAGGGTTATGTGGAGAATACCAAGGTGCGGGTATGTGGGTAGTGTAATTCAGGGCTATGTGGAGAATACCAAGGTGCGGGTATGTGGGTAGTGTAATTCAGGGTTATGTGGAGAATACCAAGGTGGGGGGTATGGGGGTAGTGCAATTCAGGGTTATGTGGAGAATACCAAGGTGCGGGTATGTGGGTAGTGCAATTCAGGGTTATGTGGAGAATACCAAGGTGCGGGTATGTGGGTAGTGTAACTCAGGACATTGCTGGACACTGCCTCAAGAAAGGACACACTGGCTTCCCGGCTGTGAAGGCGCCTCATGCTGCAGATTTCTGTTCAGGTGTTCCAGTGTGTTCCTGGGGCGCTGGTCTCGGGGTTACACTGGTGTAAGTCTTTTGTCTTAGTACTCCAGTACTTACCCAACATATATGTATCTGCGGCAGTGTGTCAGATAGTCAATCTAGGCCGTTATACTTGAGATTTTTTTGTGTAGGTAATGACTTGTAATTTGTTCAATTAGGGACTTTCTACATTTATTACTTTTAATGGTGTAATTAGGCTGTGTGATTACAAATTACAGTTAATAACATTATTGATGATTATGGTGAATGTGGTGGTGGTGGTAGTGGTGGTAGTAGTGGTGGTAGTGGTAGTGGTGGTAATGTTAGTGGTGGTGGTGGTAGTGGTAGTGGTGGTGGTAGTGGTAGTGGTGTAATGTTAGTTGGTGGTGGTGGTAATGTTAGTGGTGAAGATAGTGGTGGGGGTGATGGTGGTAATGTTAGTGAAGATGGTGGTAGTGATGGTGGTAATGTTAGTGGTGAAGATAGTGGTGGTAGTGATGGTGGTAATGTTAGTGGTGAAGATAGTGGTGGTGGTGATGGTGGTAATGTTAGTGGTGAAGATAGTGGTGGTAGTGATGGTGGTAATGTTAGTGGTGAAGATAGTGGTGGTAGTGATGGTGGTAATGTTAGTGAAGATGGTGGTAGTGATGGTGGTAATGTTAGTGGTGAAGATAGTGGTGGTAGTGATGGTGGTAATGTTAGTGGTGAAGATAGTGGTGGTGGTGATGGTGGTAATGTTAGTGGTGAAAGATAGTGGTGGTGGTGATGGTGGTAATGTTAGTGGTGAAGATAGTGGTGGTAGTGATGGTGGTAATGTTAGTGGTGAAGATAGTGGTGGTGGTGATGGTGGTAATGTTAGTGGTGAAGATAGTGGTGGTGGTGATGGTGGTAATGTTAGTGGTGCTGGTGGTAATGTTAGTGGTGAAGATAGTGGTGGTAGTGATGGTGGGTAATGTTAGTGGTGAAGATAGTGGTGGTAGTGATGGTTGGTAATGTTAGTGGTGAAGATAGTGGTGGTGGTGATAGTGGTAATGTTAGTGGTGAAGATAGTGGTGGTGGTGATGGTGGTAATGTTAGTGTGAAGATAGTGGTGGTGGTGATGGTGGTAATGTTAGTGGTGAAGATAGTGGTGGTAGTGATGGTGGTAATGTTAGTGGTGAAGATAGTGGTGGTGGTGATGGTGGTAATGTTAGTGGTGAAGATAGTGGTGGTGGTGATGGTGGTAATGTTAGTGTGAAGATAGTGGTGGTAGTGATGGTGGTAATGTTAGTGGTGAAGATAGTGGGTGGTAGTGATGGTGGTAATGTTAGTGGTGAAGATAGTGGTGGTGGTGATGGTGGTAATGTTAGTGGTGAAGATAAGTGGTGGTAGTGATGGTGGTAATGTTAGTGGTGAAGATAGTGGTGGTAGTGATGGTGGTAATGTTAGTGGTGAAGATAGTGGTGGTAGTGATGGTGGTAATGTTAATGGTGAAGATAGTGGTGGTAGTGATGGTGGTAATGTTAGTGGTGAAGATAGTGGTGGTGGTGGTGATAGCAGAAGCCTTGTTGTTGTGGTGATAGTGGTGATTGTACTGTTGATGAAGCTTGTGATGGTGATTGTGGTAGTGGTGATTGTAATGGTGACTGTGGTTCTGGTGATTTGTGATGGTAATTGTGATAATGGTGGTGGTGTAGTGGTGATAATGGTGGTGGTGGTGATAGTGGTGATAATGGTGGTGATGGTGATAGTGGTGATAATGGTGGTGATGGTGATAGTGGTGATAATTGGTGGTGATGGTGATTGTCATAATGGTGATGGTGATTGTGATAATGGTGGTGATGGATATTGGTGATGGGGGTGGTGGTGATTGTGATAATGGTGGTGATGGTGATGTGGATAATGGTGGTGGTGGTGATAGTGGTGATAAATGGTGATGGTGATAGTGGTGATAATGGTGGTGGTGGTGATAGTGGTGATGATGGTGGTGGTGGTGATAGTGGGTGATAATGGTGATGGTGGTGATAATGGTGGTGGTGGTGATAGTGGTGATAATGGTGGTGGTGATAGTGGTGGTGATGTGTGGTGATAGTGGTGATAATGGTGGTGATGGTGATTGTGGTGATAATGGTGGTGATGGATGATTGTGGTGGTGGTGATAGTGATGGTGGTGGTGGTGATACTGATAGTGGTGATGATAGTGATGGTGATTGTGGTGATAATGGTGGTGGTAGTGAAAGTGGTGATGATAGTGATGGTGATTGTGGTGGTGATAGTGGTGATAATGGTGGTGATGGTGATAGGGTGATGGTGGTGGTGATAGTGGTGATGATGTTGGTGATAGTGTGATGATGGTGTTGGTGTGATGGTGGTGGTGGTGATAGTGGTGATAATGGTGATGATAGTGGTGATGGAGGTGATAGTGGTGATAATGGTGATGAAGTGATGGTGGTGGTAGTGATAGTGGTGATGGTGGTGATAGTGGTGATGGTGGTGGTGATAGTGGTGATGGTGGTGGTGAATAGTGGTGATAATGGTGAATAGTGTGATAATGGTGATGATAGTGGTGAAGGTGGTGGTAGTGATAGTGGTGAATGTGGTGTGATAGTGGTGATAATGGTGATGATAGTGGTGATGGAGGTGGTAGTGAAGTGGTGATGGTGGTGGTGATAGTGGTGATGGTGGTGGTCATAGTGGTGGTGATAGTGGTGATAATGGTGGCGTGGTGATAGTGGTGATGGTGGTGGTGATAGTGGTGATGGTGGTGGTCATAGTGGTGGTGAATAGTGGTGATAATGGTGGCGTGGTGATGGTGGTGGTGATAGTGGTGATAATGGTGGTGGTGGTGATAAGTGGTGATGGTGGTGGTGATGGGGTGGTGGTGATAAGTGGTGATGTGGTGGTGGTGATGGTGATAATGGTGGTGGTGGTGATAGTGGTGTGATAGTGGTGATAATGGTGGTGGTGGTGATAAGTGGTGATGGTGGTGATAGTGGTGATAATGGTGGAGGTGTGATAAGTGGTGATGGTGGTGGTGGTGATGTGGTGATGGTGGTGGTGGGTGATAGTGGTGATAATGGTGGTGATAGTGGTGATGATGGGGGTGTAGTGATAGTGGAAATGATGATGGTATGTGGTGATAGGGGTGTAATGTGTTTGGTGGTGTAGTGGTGATAATGGTGGAGGTGGTGATAAGTGGTGATGGTGGTGGTGGATAGTGGTGATAATGGTGGTGGGTGGTGATGTGGTGATGGTGGTGTGATAGTGGTGAGGGTGGTGGTAGTGATAGTGGTAATGATGGTATTGTGGTGATAGTGGTGAAATGGTTTTGGGTGGTGATGGATGTACCGGTAGTGGTTGTAGTAAGGGTTATTATTATTGTTGTGTTGGTGTGGGTGTGTGTGTGTGTGTGTGTGTGTGTGTGTGTGTGTGTGTGTGTGTGTACTGACCTATATGTAATGCAGGGGGTCGAGTTTCCTTTTTCAAGGGCTACTTCACAAACCAGCTGCGATTCCTGTGATTCAACTGTTTTAAACACTCATCTGTGACCTTGTGTACCTGTTTCCTGCCTCTTCAACACTGTTCATCTCTACCCTATCAATCGTTCTGTGTGTTTTGTATATCGTGTTCCTTGTGTGACATGACTGGTACTGTGTTCCTTGTGTGACATGACTGGTACTGTGTTCCTTGTGTGACATGACTGGTACTGTGTTCCTTGTGTGACATGACTGGTACTGTGTTTCCTTGTGTGACATGACTGGTACTGTTCTTTGTGTGACATGACTGGTACTGTTCCTTGTGTGACATGACTGGTACTGTGTTCCTTGTGTGACATGACTGGTACTGTGTTCCTTGTGTGACATGACTGGTACTGTGTTCCTTGTGTGACATGACTGGTACTGTGTTCCTTGTGTGACATGACTGGTACTGTGTTCCTTGTGTGACATGACTGGTACTGTGTTCCTTGTGTGACATGACTGGTACTGTGTTCCTTGTGTGACATGACTGGTACTGTGTTCCTTGTGTGACATGACTGGTACTGTGTTCCTGTGTGACATGACTGGTACTGTGTTCCTTGTGTGATATGCCTGGTACTGTGTTCCTTGTGTGACATGACTGGTACTGTGTTCCTTGTGTGACATGACTGGTACTGTGTTCCTTGTGTGACATGACTGGTACTGTGTTCCTGTGTGACATGACCGGTACTGTGTTCCTTGTGTGACATGACTGGTACTGTGTTCCTTGTGTGACATGACTGGTACTGTGTTCCTTGTGTGACATGACTGGTACTGTGTTCCTTGTGCGACATAATTGGTACTTGTTTCCTTGTGTGACATGACTGGTACTGTGTTCCTGTGTGACATGACCGGTACTGTGTTCCTGTGTGACATGACTGGTACTGTGTTCCTTGTGTGACATGACTGGTACTGTGTTCCTTGTGTGACATGACTGGTACTGTGTTCCTTGTGTGACATGACTGGAAACTGTGTTCCTTGTGTGACATGACTGGTACTGTGTTCCTTGTGTGACATGACTGGTACTGTGTTCCTGTGTGACATGACTGGTACTGTGTTCCTTGTGTGACATGACTGGTACTGTGTTCCTTGTGTGACATGACTGGTACTGTGTCCCTTGTGTGATATGACTGGTACTGTGTTCCTTGTGTGACATGACTGGTACTGTGTTCCTTTTGTACATGACCGGTACTGTGTTCCTGTGTGAATGACTGGTACTGTTTTCCCTTGTGTGCATGACTGGTACGTGTTCCTTGTGGTGACATGACTGGTACTGTGTTCCTGTGTGACATGACTGGAAACTGTTTTTCCTTTTGGTGACATGACTGGTACTGTGTTCCTTGTGTGACATGACTTGAAACTGTTTCCTGTGTGCCCATGACTGGTACGTGTTCCTTGTGTGACATGACTGGTAACGTGTTCCTGTGTGACTTTGACTGATACTGTGTCCCTGTGTGACATGACTGGTACTGTGTTCCTTGTGGACATGACTTTACTGTTTTCCTGTGTGACATGACTGATACTGTGTCCCTGTGTGACATGACTGGTACTGTGTTCCTGTGTGACATGACTGGTACTGTGTTCCTGTGTGACATGACTGGTACTGTGTTCCTGTGTGACATGACTGGTACTGTGTTCCTGTGTGACATGACTGGTACTGTGTTCCTGTGTGACATGACTGGTACTGTGTTCCTGTGTGACATGACTGGTACTGTGTTCCTGTGTGACATGACTGGTACTGTGTTCCTTGTGCGACATAATTGGTACTGTGTTCCTGTGTGACATGACTGATACTGTGTCCCTGTGTGACATGACTGGTACTGTGTTCCTTTTTGACAGTTCTTCGCCCCTCTAGTCTTAGTTTCCTTTAAGAAGAATGTATTTACATAAGACAAGCCATCCTCAACAAAGATTGCAGACTCAAGGCACAAGCCATCCTCAACAAAATCCTGATGGAATAGTGGTGTAAGCAGTTGATGGTGCTCCCATGTGGTTGAGGTTGCACCAATACCAGGTACTTGCTACGAGAAAGGTAAATGTTTCTGTATTAATATTGGTAGAATTACCGACAATATGTTAAGTAAAAGGACAAAAGTATAACTCGGCATTCTCACCGCAGCTAATCTTCCTAGCAGGTGTATTACTGCCCTAAAGGACCTTATTAATGCTCCAAATATAATCGTTACCACCGCCCACAAAGATAGTGGAGTAGTTATACTCAACACCAACGGCTATAATACCAAGATGATGGGCTTTTTAAACGACCAGTCTACATACGAACTCATCAGCACACAACAGTGGGAGACACCAATGATTTCCTCTGGATAAACAAACGAATACTCAAACGCACTAGTGAAGGGAAGAAACTTCTGTAGTTGATACACAGCAATCCTAAACCGGCACACATGTATGGTTTACCTATGACCCATAAACACAATATTCGTCTCACATCAGGTATAGGCAGAGCACCACACATACTAGCCGGAGTTCTTGCCAAACATCTTTCATGCCTTCTGGGGACCATCAGCCCCGCTAAAGCATTCAGGTGACTTCTCAACCGCACCAGAAACCTTTCCATCCGAAACAAGAAACTAAGTAGTTTGGAAATAACTTCCCTGTTTACTAAAGTACCTACCACACAAGTCACTGACGTTCTACGAAGTCAATCAAGACTTTAATCTTCTACCTCCCGGAGATTTCGTTGACCTGACTAAACTCTACATTATTTCAACTTGCTTTTCTTCCAGCAACAGTCCCGACAAACAAACCTATGGTATGGGAATGGGGTCCCCCATGAGCGCCGTCTTTGCCAGCTTGTATATGGAACACCTGGAAGCTAAACACTTCGCCAACATCACCACCACCAGCGTCACTTGGTTACGTTATGTGGACGACGTCCTCAAAATAACTCCCAAACGTTTTGATGTGCGGAATCTTCAGACAGACTCAACGCAGTTGAACCGGCGATCCAGTTTACACTCGAAGAGTCCAATGACAAGCTACCATTTCTAGACGTCCTTTCAGGTTTACAGGAAGACTACAAACACGATCTCACTCACTTCTATTCTAGTCGAGATAGTAAGACCAAAAAAAAAAGGCATCATTATCGGATTTTTCCTAAGAGTATAATAGCGAATTTGTAGTCTAGAGTTTCTTGACGAGGAATGTACATACATACATCAAATCTTCACTGATCCACAGTTTCCTTCCTGTTTCAACAAAAACTGCAAGAAAAGAGTCTTTCAGATCATCAATTCTCCACGCACCAACACCTAACAAAGCCAAGTGCACTGAACATTTCTAAAGTACTCGCTCAAGCTAACACTAGAGTAGCATCTAACTAGGGCAAAATTGAAGCACTTTGAACCAGTCAATGCAGGGACTTACAGTATACCTTGTGGAGGATGTGACAGAATTTACGTAGGTGAAACAAGAAACCTCGAAACACGTCTCAATGAACACTTTAATGCATATAGGAACGAAAACTTGAATAACGTCTGAGCATAACACCGGAATTCCACCAACCACCTGATGAAATTCAACGGCACCCGACTAGTGATCAAAGAACTCAACTTCCGTAGACGTAAATTCCTTGAATCATCATTAATCACTATTTCTATAACAATTAAACAGAATAAAGTCAACTTCATCTCTGAAGTATTAACAAGTCTCCTCATCACAATAAACCTGCCATCACACAGTTGCTGCTGCTGATACTATTACTACTATTACTATCACAAACACTACGACTACTATTTCCACCACAAATATCAAAACTCCTACTACTTCTAGTATTACTACAACGATTATATTGTGCCTTACACTTCACTTTAGAGCTCTAAAGCCTATATATATCCTCTATGTCCATGTATTGTTTATGACTTGATAAAGCTCCTGGAGAGCGAAACGTTGCCACAGTAAAATGTCACATTAGTTGTACTTGTGTCGTTTTAATTAACATAAATGTTTCCACCATAAACATATCTATCAAAGACCTCACTACGGAACCTAGACCCACACCACTAACTTCCCAGCAGGCGTTTATATCCCTTGTGGATACTGTCCAAAGAAATATATAGGAGAAACAGGCAGAAGTCTTTCCGTCCGCCTAAACGAACATGGAAATACCAGCAACAGAGACGACTTAAGGTACGCCTGTGTCCTCCACAGGGACTCCAAGGAACATTTACTGAATTGGGGTTTAATAATGATGATCTGATACGAAATATAACAGTATCAAAGACAATGCACTAATATCAAAACATCAAAGAAATACAGACATGTATACATAGGGCTCCTGACCATCATAAGGTGATCAGTTATGAAGGTGCCTTCACTAGTTTAACTTTAATAACAAAAGCATACAGTGGGATCAGATCAACTATGTCCTAAACGAAACAAGGTGGGAAGATATCCATGTTGTTTACAACATGGATTCGAACCTTTGCCTAGAAAGAATAAACTCTTTGGCACTTGAGGTATGTTCAAGGCACATTCCTTTAAGAAGGAAGATGTAAACTAGAGAGAGACGCTCCCTATACAGGCGAAGGTGAAGAGTCACAGAGTTGCTGAGAGGGGCCAGTATATCTCAAGTACGAAAGGAGACTGGTCAGAGAAATGGCAAATATCGAACTTAAGCTTAATGAATCATACAGGAGACAAGAAATACTTCTTTTTCTCGTGCAAAATCTAAGGCAAAAACAACATCCAGTATTGGACCCCAACTTAGACGAGATGGGACCTACACAGATGACACCAAGGAAATGAGTGAGATATTGAAGTCCCGGTATGACTCAGTGTTTAGTGAGCCGTTAATCAGACTAAGAGTCGACAGTCTAAATGATTTTTCTATGGCTGACACTCAAAATTTTGTTAATTAAAAAAAATCTGATATCCTAACATCATAAGACTTTGAAAAAACAATAAATGACATGCCCATGCGCTCTGCCCCATGCCCATGTTAATCAAGAACTGCAAGGAGCCCCTGTCACGTGCCCTAAGTACAGTGAACCCCCGCTTAACGATCACCTCCCAATGCGACCAATTATGTAAGTGTATTTATGTAAGTGCGTTTGTACGTGTATGTTTGGGGGTCTGAAATGGACTAATCTACTTCACAATATTCCTTATGGGAACAAATTCGGTCAGTACTGGCACCTGAACATACTTCTGGAATGAAAAAATATCGTTAACCGGGGGTCCACTTCTATGGAGAGGGAGCATGGACACGGGGGTCATCCCACACACTAAAAACAACAGACATAGCCCCACTCCACAAAGGTGGCAGTAAAGTAATAGCAAAGAACTACAGACCGATAGCACAAACATCCCACATCATAAAAATCTCTGAAAGGGTTCTAATAAGCAAGATCACCACCCACTTAGAGACCCATCAGTTGCACAACCCAGGGCAACATGGGTTTATAGCAGGACGCTCCTGCCTATCCCAACTACTGGACCACTATGACAAGGTCTTGGACGCTCTGGAGGATAAACAAAATGCAGATGTAGCATACACAGACTTTGTGAAAGACTTCAACAAGTGTGATCATGGTGTAATAGCACAGAGAATGTGTGATAAAGGAATAACAGGAAAAGTTGGTAGATGGATCTTGAACTTCCTAACAAACAGAACACAAAGAATAATAGTAAACAAAGTCAGAGACGGCTATAGTAAAAAGCTTTGTCTCACAAGGTACAGTATTCGCTCACATCCTGTTCCCCATCCTATCTGACAAGGAGATGTAAGCCACCGTACCGTGTCTTCCTTTGGGGATGAATATGCATGACAGTGACATCCATCGAAGATATTGCAAGTCTCCAAGCTGACATCAACCAACTATATAAATGGCAGCAGAAAACAATATGAAGTTCAACGAGGACAATCTTCAATTACTCCGCTATGGACAACTCGAGGAAATTAAAATTATATCGGAGTACAAAACAAATTACAACCACACAATACAACGAAAATCTAATGTGAAGGACCTGGGAGTGATAATGTCAGAGAAACCCACTTTCAAATATCACAACAATGTATCTACCTCATTTGCTAGAAAAATGATGGGATGGATAATGAGAACCTTCAAAACTTGGGACGCTAAGCCCATGATGATTCTCTTCAAATTGCTTGTCCTCTCTAGGCTGGAATATTGCTGTACACTAACTGCCCCTTTCAAGGCAGGCGAAATTTCTGACCTGGATAATATACAGACAACTTTCACGGCACATATATGATAAAGCACCTAAATTACTAGGAGCGGTTGAAGTTCCTTAATTTGTACTCCCTGGAACGCAGGCGAAAAGATACATTATAATATATACTTGGAAAATCCTAGAAGGATTAGTACCAAATCTGCACAGGCAATTCACTCCCTATGAAAGCAAAAGACTCGGCAGGAGATGCAACATCCCCCCAATGAAAAGCAGGGGTGCCAGGAGTATGCTAAGAGACAGTACAATAAGTGTCAGGGGCCCGAGACTGTTCAACTGCCTCCCAGCATACATAAGGGGGATTGCCAATAGATCCCTGACTGTCTTCAAGAAAGCACTGGACAGGCACTAAAGTCAGTACCTGACCAGCCGGGCTGTGATTCCAAAGTCGGTTTATATGCGGCCAGCAGTAACAGCTTGGTTGATCAGGCCCTGAACAATCAAGCTGTTACTGCTGAGGGTGTTACTGTTGAGGGTGTTCCGAGACCTGGTCATGGACCAGCTTTATGAAAGGAGACAAATATACAGACCAGTTTACCAATCTCGTAGCCCTTGTTTCTAGCTTACCCACATTTCGTAAACAGAAATGTTATCCCACAGTAATTGGTCACAATATTTGATACTTGGATAACGGGTCGTGTGTCATGTAGAGTACCCATCCAGGGCGTCCTGCACCACCTTCATGTAACGTTTACCCATCCAGGGCTTCCTGCACCACCTTCATGTAACGTTTACCCATCCAGGGCTTCCTGCACCACCTTCATGTAACGTTTACCCATCCAGGGCTTCCTGCACCACCTTCATGTAACGTTTACCCATCCAGGGCGTCCTGCACCACCTTCATGTAACGTTTACCCATCCAGGGCGTCCTGCACCACCTTCATGTAACGTTTACCCATCCAGGGCGTCCTGCACCACCTTCATGTAACTTTACCAAACCAGGGCGTCCTTGCACACACTTCATGTAACGTTTAACCCATCCAGGCGTCCTGCACCACATTCATGTAACGTTTACCATCCAGGGCGTCCTGCACCACCTTCAAAGTAACGTTTACCCTATCAGGGCGTCCTGCACCACCTCATGTAACGTTTACCATCCAGGGCGTCCTGCACCACCTTCATGTAACGTTTACCATCCAGGGCGTCTGCACCACCTTCATGTAACGTTTACCATCCAGGCGTCCTGCAAACCTTCATGTAACGTTTACCCATCCAGGGCGTCCTGCACCACCTTCATGTAACGTTTTACCCATCCAGGGCGTCCTGCACCACACTTCATGTAACGTTTACCCATCCAGGGCGTCACTGCACCACCTTCATGTAACGTTTACCCATCCAGGGCGTCTGCACCACTTCATGTAACGTTTACCCATCCAGGGCGTCCTGCACCACCTTCATGTAACGTTTACCCATCCAGGGCGTCCTGCACCACCTTCATGTAACGTTTACCCATCCAGGGCGTCCTGCACCACCTTCATGTAACGTTTACCCATCCAGGCGTCCTGCACACCTTCATGTAACGTTTACCCACCAGGGCGTCCTGCACCACCTTCATGTAACGTTTACCCATCCAGGGCGTCCTGCACCACCTTCATGTAACGTTCACCTTGTACTCAGTGAAGAGGCGATCATTTACATTGTACTCAGTGAAGACAGGCGATCATTCACACTGTACTCAGCAGAGAGGCAATCATTCACACTGTACTCAGCAGAGAGGCAATCATTCACACTGTACTCAGCAGAGAGGCAATCATTCACACTGTACTCAGCAGAGAGGCAATCATTCACATTGTACTCAGTAAAGAGGCGATCATTTACATTGTACTCAGTAAAGAGGCGATCATTTACATTGTACTCAGTAAAGAGGCGATCATTTACATTGTACTCATTTAAAGAGGCGATCATTTACATTGTACTTCAGTAAAGAGGCGATCATTTACATTGTACTCAGTAAAGAGGCGATCATTTACATTGTACTCAGTAAAGAGGCGATCATTTACATTGTACTCAGTAAAGAGGCAAATCATTACATTGTACTCATGAAGAGGCGATCATTTACATTGTACTCAGTAAGAGGCGATCATTTACATTGTACTCAGTAAAGAGGCGATCATTTACATTGTACTCAGTGAAGAGGCGATCATTTACATTGTACTCAGTGAAGAGGCAATCATTTACATTGTACTCAGTAAAGAGGCGATCATTTACATTGTACTCAGTAAAGAGGCGATCATTTACATGTACTCAGTAAAGAGGCATCATTTACATGTGTACTCAGTGAAGAGGCGATCATTTACATTGTACTCAGTAAAGAGGCGATCATTTACATTGTACTCAGTAAAGAGGCGATCATTTACATTGTACTCAGTAAGAGGCGAATCATTTACATTGTACTCAGTAAGAGGCGATCATTTACATTGTACTCAGTAAAGAGGCGATCATTTACACTGTACTCAGTAAAGAGGCGATCATTTACACTGTACTCAGTAAAGAGGCGATCATTTACATTGTACTCAGTAAAGAGGCGATCATTTACATTGTACTCAGTAAAGAGGCGATCATTTACATTGTACTCAGTGAAGAGGCGATCATTTACATTGTACTCAGTGAAGAGGCGATCATTTACATTGTACTCAGTAAAGAGGCGATCATTTACATTGTACTCAGTGAAGAGGCGATCATTACATTTACCAGTAGAGGCGTTACTTCCAGTAAGAGGCGATCATTAACATTGTACTCAGCAAAGAGGCGATCATTACATGTACTCAGTAAAGAGGCGATCATTACATTGTACTCAGAAGAGGCGATCATTTACATTGTACTCAGTGAAGAGGCGATCATTTACATTGTACTCAGTAAGAGGCATCATTTACATTGTACTCAGTAAGAGGCGATCATTTACATTGTACTCAGTAAGAGGCGATCATTTACATTGTACTCAGTAAGAGGCGATCATTTACATTGTACTCAGTAAGAGGCGATCATTTACATTGTACTCAGTGAAGAGGCGATCATTTACATTGTACTCAGTGAAGAGGCGATCATTTACATTGTACTCAGCAGAGGCGATCATTTACATTGTACTCAGTAAAGAGGCGATCATTTACATTGTACTCAGTAAAGAGGCGATCATTTACATTGTACTCAGTGAAGAGGCGATCATTTACATTGTACTCAGCAGAGGCGATCATTCACACTGTACTCAGCAGAGGCGATCATTCACACTGTACTCAGCAGAGGCGAATCATTAACACTGTACTCAGCAGAGGCGATCATTTACATTGTACTCAGTGAAGAGGCAATCATTTACATTGTACTCAACAGAGAGGCGATCATTAACACTGTACTCAGCAGAGGCGATCATTAACACTGTACTCAGCAGAGAGGCGATCATTAACACTGTACTCAGCAGAGGCGATCATTAACACTGTACTCAGCAGAGGCGATCATTCACACTGTACTCAGCAGAGGCGATCATTAACACTGTACTCAGCAGAGGCGATCATTAACACTGTACTCAGCAGAGGCGATCATTAACACTGTACTCAGCAGAGAGGCGATCATTAACACTGTACTCAGCAGAGGCGATCATTAACACTGTACTCAGCAGAGGCGATCATTAACACTGTACTCAGTAAAGAGGCGATCATTCACACTGTACTCAGCAGAGGCGATCATTAACACTGTACTCAGCAGAGGCGATCATTAACACTGTACTCAGCAGAGGCGATCATTAACACTGTACTCAGCAGAGGCGATCATTAACACTGTACTCAGCAGAGGCGATCATTAACACTGTACTCAGCAGAGGCGATCATTAACACTGTACTCAGTAAAGAGGCGATCATTCACACTGTACTCAGCAGAGGCGATCATTAACACTGTACTCATAGAGGCGATCATTAACACTGTACTCAGCAGAGGCGATCATAAACACTGGACTCAGCAGCGGCAATCATTCACACTGTACTCAGCAGAGGCGATCATTAACACTGTACTCAGCATGAGGCGATCATTAACACTGTACTCAGCTGAGCAATCATTAACACTGGTACTCAGCTAGAGGCTCGATCATCTAACACTGTACTCAAGTAAAGAGGCACAATCATTCTCACTGTACTCAGCAGAGGGCGATCTATTAACACTGTACTCGCAGAGGCGGCGATCATTACACTGTACTCAGTAAGTAAAGAGGCAATCATTCACACCTAGTATCAAGCAGAGGCGATCATTAACCACTGTACTCAGCAGAGGCGATCATTAACACTGTACTCAGCAGAGGCGATCATTTCACACTGTACTTCAGCCTAGAGGCGATCTTTAACCTATACTCAGCGAGGCGGATCATTAACATGTACTCAGCAAGAGGCGAATCATTAACACTGTTCTCGCAGAGGCGAATCATATAACACTGTACTCAGCAGAGGCGATCATTAACACTTTACTCAAGCAGAGGCGATCATTAACACTGGACTCAGCATGAGATCATTAACACTGTACTCAGCAGAGGCGATCATTCACACTGTACTCAGCAGAGGCGATCATTTTAACTCTGATTACTCAGCAGAGGCGGATACATTACACTAGTTACTTCAGCAGAGGCGATCATAACACACTGTACTCAGCAGAGGCGTCATCTAACACTGTACTCAGCAGAGGCGATCTCTTAACACTGTACTCAGCAGAGGCATCATTCACACTGTACTCAGCAGAGGCGGATCAATAAACACTGTACTCAGAAGAGGCAGATCATTAACACTGTATCTCAGCAGAGGCGATCATTAACACTGTACTCAGCAGAGAGGCACGATCATTAACACTGTACTCAGCTCAGAGGCAAATCATTCTCACTGAATACTCAGGCAGAGGGCGATCATAACACTGTATCAGCAGGAGGTCGATCATTAACACTGTACTCAGCAGAGGCAATCATTCATCACTGTAATTCAGCAGAGGCGTGAATTACACTGTACTCTGTAACGACGGCAATCATTCACACTGTACTCAGCAGAGGCGATCATTAACACTGTATCAGCAGAGGCGATCATTAACACGTATCAGTAACAGAGGCATCATTCACACTGTATCAGCAGAGAGGCGATCATTAACACTGTACATCAGCAGAGGCGGATCATTAACCACTGTACTCAGCAGAGGCGATTCATTCACATGTTCAGCAGAGGGCGATCTCATTAAACACTTGTACTCAGCAGAGGCGATCTTAACACGTACTCAACAGCGAGGCGATTCATTAAACACTGTACTCAACAGAGGCGATCATTAAACACTGTACTCGCAGAGTGCGATCATTAACACTGTATCTGCAGAGGCGATAATTAAAACTGTATCAGCAGAGGCGATCATTAACAGCTGTACTCAGCAGAGGCGATCATTAACACTGTACTCAAACAGAGGCGAATCATTAAATCATGTACTCAACAGAGGGCGTCATCTACACTTGTACTCAACAGAGGCGATCATTAACACTGTACTCAGAGAGGCGATCATTAACACTGTACTCAGCAGAGGCGATCATTAACATGTTACGCAGCAGAGGCGTGTCATTAACACTGTATCAGCAGAGGCAATCATTAACACTGTACTCAGCAGAAGGCGATCATAACACACTGTATCGCAGAGGCGATCATTAACACTGTACTCAGCAGAGGCGGTCATTAACACTGTACTCAGCAGAGGCAATCATTCACACTGTACTCGCAAGAGGCGGTCATTAAACACTGTACTCAGCAGAGGCGATTCATTAACACACTGTACTCGCTAGAGGCGTTCATTAACACTGTACTCAAGCAGAGGCAATCATTCACACTTTACTCAGCAGAGGGCGTTCTTTAACACTTGTACTCTCAGCAGAGGCAATCATTCACACTTGTACCTCAGCAGAGGCGATCATTAACCACTGTACTCAGCAGAGCAATCATTCACACTGTACTCAGCAAGACGCGGTTCATTAACACTGTACATCTGCAGAGGGCGATCATTTAAACACTTGTATCAGCAGAGGCATTCATTCACACTGTACTCAGCAGAGCGCTGTCATTAACACTGTATCAGCAGGCTGGCGATCATTACCTGTACTCAGCAGAGGCGATCATTAACACTGTTACTCAGCAGAGGCGATCATTAACACTGTACTCAGCAGAGGCAAAATCAATTCACACTGTACTCGCAGAGGCGCATCATTAATACTGTACTCAGCAGAGGCGATCATTAAAACACTGTACTCCGGCAGAGGCAATCATTCACACTGTACTCAGTGAGGCGTATCATTAACACTGTACTCTCAGTAAAGAGGTGCAATCATTCCACACTGTACTCAGCAGAGGCGATCATTAACACTGTTATCATGCAGAGGCGATCATTTAACACTGTACTCAGTAAAGAGGCAATCATTCACACGTACTCAGCAGAGGCGTCATTAACATGTACTCAGCAGAGGCGATCATTACACTGTACTCAGCAAGAGGCGATCATTCACACTGTACATCCGCAAGGCGATCATTAACACTGTGTACTCAGCAGAGGCGATCATTAACACTGTATCAGCATGAGGCGATCATTAACACTGTACTCTCAGCAGAGGCGATCATTAACACTGTACTCAGCAGAGGCGTCAATCATTTAACACTGTATCAGCAGAGGCGATAATTAACACTGTCTCAGCAGAGATCATTAAACACTGTACTCAGCAGAGGCGTATATCATTCACACTGTACTCAGCAGAGGCGATCATTAACACTGTACTCGCAGAGGCGATCATTAACACTGTACTCAGCAGAGGCTCGATCATTAAAACTGTAACTCGAGAGGAGATCATTAACACTGTACCTCAGCAGAGGCGATCATTACACTGTACTCAGCAGAGGCTCATTCACACTGTACTCAGCAGAGGCGATACTTAAGACACATGTACTCGCAGAGGCGATCATTAACACTGTGTTACTCAGCAGAGTGCGATCATTAACACTGTAATCAGCTGAGGGCGATCATTAAAACACTGTATCAGCAGAAGCTCAATCATTCAACTGTACTCAGCAGAGGCCGATCATATATAAACTGTACTCAGCAGAGGCGTCATTAGAACACTGATTACTCAGCAGAGGCAATCATTCACACTGTACTCAGCAGAGGCGTTTCATTAAACACTTGTACTCCAGTAAGAGGCAATCATTCACACTTGTACTGTCAGCAGAGCCAGAATCATTAACACTGTACTCAGCAGAGAGGCGATCATTAAACACTGTACTCAGTAAAGAGGCAATCATTCACACTGTACTCAGCAGAGGCGATCATTAACCCACTTGTATCAGCAGAGGCGATCATTAACACTGTACTCAGAGAGGGCGTTCATTAACACTGTACTCAACAGAGGCGATCTTAACACTGTATCAGCAGAGGCCGATCATTAACACTGTACTCAAGCAAGAGGCGTCTTAACACACTGTACTCAGCAGAGGCGATCATTAACACTGTACTCAGCAGAGAGGCGATGCATTAACACTGGATCTCAGCAGATGGCGTTCATTAACACTGTACTCAACAGAGGCGATCATTCAACACTGTACTCAGCAGAGGCGATCATTAACACGTACTCAGCAGAGGCTGATCAATTAACAATGTATCAGCAGAGGCGTACATTAACACTGTATCTCAGCACAGGCGATATCATTAACACTGTACTCACGGAGAGGCCGGATCATGAACTCTGTACTCAACAGAGGCGATCATTAACACTGTACTCCGCCGAGGCGTCATTAACACTGTACTCAAGCAGAGGCGATCATTAACACTGTCAGACTCACAGAGGGCGATCATTAACACTGTAATCAGCAGAGGCGATCATTAACGCTGTACTCAGCAGAGCGCGGTCATTACACACTGTACCATCAGAGGCGGTCCATTAAACTGTACTCAGCAGAGGCGTCATTAACACTGTACTCAGCAGAGGGCGTCATTACATCTGCTACTCAGAAGAGGCGGTCATTAACACTTGTACTCAGGCAGAGGCGGTCATTAACACTGTATCAGAGAGGCAATCATACACACTGTACTCCAGCAAGAGGCGGTCATTAACACTGTACTCAGCAGAGGCAATCATTCACACTGTACTCAGCAGAGGCGATCATTAACACTGTACTCAGCAGAGGCAATCATTCACACTGTACTCAGCAGAGGCGGTCATTAACACTGTACTCAGCAGAGGCGATCATTAAAAAACCACTGTCTCAGCTCAGAGGCAATCATCACACTGTACTCAGCAGAGGCGGTCAATTAACAATGTACTCCAGCAGAGGCGGTCATTAACACTTGTTACTCAGCAAGGAGAGGCAAATCATTCTCAACTGAACTTTGTACAGAGGCGATCATTAACACTGTACTCAGCAGAGGCAATCATTCACACTGTACTCAGCAGAGGCGGTCATTAACACTGTACTCAGCAGAGGCGATCATTAACACTGTACTCAGCAGAGGCGATCATTAACACTGTATCAGCGAGGCGATCATTAACACTTGTACTCAGCAGAGGCGATTGCATTAACACTGTACTTCAGCTGAGCGATCATTAACACCTGTACTCAGACAGGAGGACCGATCATTTACACTGTACTCAGAGAGAGGCGATCATAATCACTGTACTCAGAAGAGGCGATTCATTAACACGTACTAAGCAGAGGCGAACTCATTTAACACTGTACTCAAAGCAGAGGCGGTCATTAACACTGTACTCAGCAGAGGCAATCATTCACACTGTACTCAGCAGAGGCGATCATTAACACTGTACTCAGCAGAGGCATTCATTCACACTGTACTCAGCAGCAGGCGGTCATTTAACACGTTCTCATCAGAGGCGATATTAACACTGGACTCAGCAGAAGGCGATCATTAACACTGTATCATGCGAGGCGATCATTATTAACACTGTACTCAGCAGAGGCGATTCATTAACCACTGTACTCATGCAGAGGCGATCATTAAACACTGTACTCAGCAGAGGGCGTCATTAACACTGTCACTCAGCAGAGGCAATTCATTAAACACTGTACTCAGCAGAGGCGATCTTTAACACTGTACTCGCAGAGGCGATCATTAAGACTGTACTCAGCATGAGGCGATCATTAACACTCTGTTACTCAGCAGAGGCGATCATTAACACTGTACTCAGCAGAGGCGATTCATTAACACTGTACTCAGCAGAGGCGATCATTAACCACTGTACTCCAGCAGAGGGCGATCATTAACACTGTACTCAGGCTGAGGCGATCATTAACACTGTACTCAGCAGAGACGATCATTAACACTGTACTCAGCGAGGCGATCATAAACACTGTATCAGCAGAGGCCATCACACATCTGTACTCCGCAGAAGGCGATATTAACACTGTACTCAGCAGAGGGATCATTAACCACTGTACTCAAGCAGAGGCGATTCATTAAAAACACTGTACTCAGCAGAGCGATCATTAACACTGTCTCAGCAG
>NC_069470.1:399745-449745 GCF_026875155.1 Cherax quadricarinatus | reverse complement strand
TAAAGCTATGTATGGATCCTGCCTCCACTACATCGCTTCCCAAACTATTCCACTTACTGACTACTCTGTGGCTGAAGAAATACTTCCTAACATCCCTGTGATTCATCTGTGTTTTCAGCTTCCAACTGTGTCCCCTTGTTACTGTGTCCAATCTCTGGAACATCCTGTCTTTGTCCACCTTGTCAATTCCTCTCAGTATTTTGTATGTCGTTATCATGTCCCCCCTATCTCTCCTGTGTGTGTGTGTGTGTGTGTGTGTGTGTGTGTGTGTGTGTGTGTGTGTGCGCACATCTATATGCTTGTGTACTCAAATGGTTGTGTGGAGACATAGGCTTGTGTGTTCACAGCTCTGGGACTACTCTTGTTGCAAACCTTTGCAGCAGGTCAATTTCTTGACCTGCTTGACCAGGTGTGGGTTAGAAAAACTGGTGGTGCGTACTCCAGTATGGGCCTGACGTACACGGTGTACAGAGTCTTGAACAATTCCATATCGAGGTTAAGTAAGGTTCGTCAGGACACAGGACAAATGTTTCCTGACGCGGGTCTTAGTCAGATGATGACCCGCCTTTGGAGCTTTTGGTCATGTGACCGAGGCCTTCCACTGGCTTACCGGTCCACCCCTTTAAAAATTTAATTCTCCTCATTAACTTCACATATACACGGAAGTGTCCATGCAAACAGGGACACCTCTGAGTCTATACCTTCCATCATGTAATTCACATATACCAAACAGCACTGGTCCTAGGACTGACCCCTGGGGGACACCGCTCATCACAGGCGCCCACTGTGATACCTCGTCACGTACAATGACTTTTTTTTTTTTTATTCGCCGGTATTCTCCCGGCCCGGGCTTTTCCAAGTAGTGGTGACCCGGCCTTGGCTCCCTATCTGGGGAGTGTCTCGAGACGTAAGTCTCCCATGGGAGGAGGTACAAGTACCCCCTCATCTTTGGGACCAAGTGTCCCCAGGCCTAGGACTCGTTGTTGCCTCCCTGTCAGGTATTCTCTGATCCATGCTAATGTGCTTTGTGAACACAGCATGTGTGTACTCTCCAAATTGTAGTTGTAGGGGGCGAGTCTCAGCTCCTGGCCACGAGGCCTGTGTGCACACCCATTATGCTCTTGTCTGCACCACCACTGTCACCACCACTGTCACCACTGTCACCACCACTGTCACCACCACTGTCACCACCACTGTCACCACTGTCACCACCACTGTCACCACCACTGTCACCACCACTGTCACCACTGTCACCACCACTGTCACCACCACTGTCACCACTGTCACCACCACTGTCACCACCACTGTCACCACCACTGTCACCACCACTGTCACCACCACTGTCACCACCACTGTCACCACTGTCACCACCACTGTCACCACCACTGTCACCACCACTGTCACCACTGTCACCACCACTGTCCCCCACCACTGTCACCACCACTGTCACCACCACTGTCACCACCACTGTCACCACTGTCACCACCACTGTCACCACCACTGTCACCACTGTCACCACCACTGTCACCACCACTGTCACCACCACTGTCACCACCACTGTCACCACCACTGTCACCACTGTCACCACCACTGTCACCACCACTGTCACCACTGTCACCACCACTGTCACCACCACTGTCACCACTGTCACCACCACTGTCACCACCACTGTCACCACCACTGTCACCACCACTGTCACCACCACTGTCACCACTGTCACCACCACTGTCACCACCACTGTCACCACTGTCACCACCACTGTCACCACCACTGTCACCACTGTCACCACCACTGTCACCACCACTGTCACCACTGTCACCACCACTGTCACCACCACTGTCACCACTGTCACCACCACCGTCACCACCACTGTCACCACCACTGTCACCACCACTGTCACCACCGTCACCACCACTGTCACCACCACTGTCACCACCACTGTCACCACCACTGTCACCACTGTCACCACCACCGTCACCACCACTGTCACCACCACTGTCACCACCACTGTCACCACCGTCACCACCACCGTCACCACCACTGTCACCACAACAACAACAAAACACCAAGAATAACAAAAACAATGTCTACCAACTCCAAGAAAAACAACAACAGATTAACAACAACAATAATAATAATAATAATAATAATAATAATAATAATAATAATAATAATAATAATAATTTATCTCCAAAATCTCAAGGTTGTGACATGAGGCAAAAAAGTTGACATAGATACGTCAATTGTCTTGAGAAAATATTAAAAGGTGAGGGTCGCTGAGGTAGACAGGCAAGACAGACAGGAAGCAACCAGACAGGCAAGACAGGAAGCAACCAGACAGGCAAGACAGACAGGAAGCAACCAGACAGGCAAGACAGGAAGCAACCAGACAGGCAAGACAGACAGGAAGCAACCAGACAGGCAAGACAGGAAGCAACCAGACAGGCAAGACAGACAGGAAGCAACCAGACAGGCAAGACAGGAAGCAACCAGACAGGCAAGACAGACAGGAAGCAACCAGACAGGCAAGACAGACAGGAAGCAACCAGACAGGCAAGACAGACAGGAAGCAACCAGACAGGCAAGACAGACAGGAAGCAACCAGACAGGCAAGACAGGAAGCAACCAGACAGGCAAGACAGACAGGAAGCAACCAGACAGGCAAGACAGGAAGCAACCAGACAGGCAAGACAGACAGGAAGCAACCAGACAGGCAAGACAGACAGGAAGCAACCAGACAGGCAAGACAGGAAGCAACCAGACAGGCAAGACAGACAGGAAGCAACCAGACAGGCAAGACAGACAGGAAGCAACCAGACAGGCAAGACAGACAGGAAGCAACCAGACAGGCAAGACAGACAGGAAGCAACCAGACAGGCAAGACAGACAGGAAGCAACCAGACAGGCAAGACAGACAGGAAGCAACCAGACAGGCAAGACAGACAGGAAGCAACCAGACAGGCAAGACAGACAGGAAGCAACCAGACAGGCAAGACAGACAGGAAGCAACCAGACAGGCAAGACAGACAGGAAGCAACCAGACAGGCAAGACAGACAGGAAGCAACCAGACAGGCAAGACAGACAGGAAGCAACCAGACAGGCAAGACAGACAGGAAGCAACCAGACAGGCAAGACAGACAGGAAGCAACCAGACAGGCAAGACAGACAGGAAGCAAACAGACAGGCAAGACAGACAGGCAGACAGGAAGCAACCAGACAGGCAAGACAGACAGGAAGACAGGAAGCAACCAGACAGGCAAGACAGACAGGCAGACAGGAAGCAACCAGGCAGGCAAGACAGACAGGCAGACAGGAAGCAACCAGACAGGCAAGACAGACAGGAAGCAACCAGACAGGCAAGACAGACAGGCAGACAGGAAGCAACCAGACAGGCAAGACAGACAGGCAGACAGGAAGCAACCAGACAGGCAAGACAGACAGGAAGCAACCAGACAGGCAAGACAGACAGGAAGCAACCAGACAGGCAAGACAGACAGGAAGCAACCAGACAGGCAAGACAGACAGGCAGACAGGAAGCAACCAGACAGGCAAGACAGACAGGCAGACAGGAAGCAACCAGACAGGCAAGACAAACAGGCAGACAGGAAGCAACCAGACAGGCAGACAGGAAGCAACCAGACAGGCAGACAAGAAGCAACCAGACAGGCAAGACAGGCAGAAAGAAAGCAACCAGACAGGCAAGACAGACAGGAAACAACCAGAATGGCAAGACAGACAGGCAGACAGAAAGTAACCAGACAGGCAAGACAGACAGGCAGAAAGAAAGCAACCATACAGGCAAGACAGACAGGCAGCCAGAAAGCAACCAGACAGGCAAGACAGGCAGAAAGAAAGCAACCAGACAGGCAAGACAGACAGGCAGCCAGAAAGCAACCAGACAGGCAAGACAGGCAGAAAGAAAGCAACCAGACAGGCAAGACAGACAGGCAGACAGAAAGCAACCAGACAAGACAGGGAGACAGGACGCAACCAGTCAGGCAAGACAGACAGGCAGTCAGAAAGCAACCAGACAGGCAAGACAGGCAGACAGGAAGCAACCAGACAGACAAGACAGACAGGCAGACAGGAAGCAACCAGACAGGCAAGACAGACAGGCAGGACGCAACCAGGCAGGCAAGACAGACAGACAGGAAGCAACCAGACAGGCAAGACAGACAGGCAGACAGGAAGCAACCAGACAGGCAAGACAGACAGGCAGACAGGAAGCAACCAGACAGGCAAGACAGACAGGCAGACAGGAAGCAACCAGACAGGCAAGACAGACAGGCAGACAGGAAGCAACCAGACAGGCAAGACAGACAGGCAGACAGGAAGCAACCAGACAGGCAAGACAGGCAGACAGGACGCAACCAGACAGGCTAGACAGGCATACAGGACGCAAGCAGACAGGCAAGGCAGACAGGCAAGACAGACGGAGACAGGAAGCAACCAGACAGGGAAGACAGACATGCAGATATGAAGCAACCAGACAGGCAAGACAGACATGCAGACAGAAAGCAACCAGACAATTAAACAGTAAATAGGCAGGTAGGTATGAAAGCCGATGGTAAATCAGACAGGTAGACAGACAAGAAGGCAGGCAGGCAGGAAGGCAGGCAGGCAGGCAAGCAGGAAGGCAGGCAAGCAGGAAGGCAGGCAGGCAGGCAGGCAAGCAGGCAAGCAGGCAGGCAGGCAGGCAGGCAGGCAGGCAGGCAAGCAGGCAGGCAGGCAGGCAGGCAGGCAGGCAGGCAGGCAGGCAGGCAAGCAGGCAAGCAGGCAGGCAGGCAGGCAGGCAGGCAGGCAGGCAAGCAGGCAGGCAGGCAGGCAGGCAGGCAGGCAGGCAGGCAAGCAGGCAAGCTGGCAGGCAGGCAGGCAGGCAGGCAGGCAGGCAAGCAGGCAGGCAGGCAGGCAGGCAAGCAGGCAGGCAGGCAAGCAGGCAGGCAGGCAGGCAGGCAGGCAGGCAGGCAGGCAGGCAGGCAGGCAAGCAGGCAGGCAGGCAGGCAGGCAGGCAGGCAGGCAAGCAGGCAGGCAGGCAGGCAGGCAGGCAGGCAGGCAGGCAAGCAGGCAAGCAGGCAGAGAGGGTTTAGCGCTTCACAGCAAATATTAGCTATGGAACTGTTGCCCACACTGTGTACACTGCCATGGTAATGTACACACTGTGTGTACACTACCATGGTAATGTACACACTGTGTGTACACTACCATGGTAATGTACACACTGTGTGTACACTGCCATGGTAATGTACACACTGTGTGTACACTGCCATGGTAATGTACACACTGTGTGTACACTGCCATGGTAATGTACACACTGTGTGTACACTACCATGGTAATGTACACACTGTGTGTACACTGCCATGGTAATGTACACACTGTGTGTACACTGCCATGGTAATGTACACACTGTGTGTACACTGCCATGGCAATGTACACACTGTGTACACTACCATGGTAATGTACACACTGTGTGTACAGTGCCATGGTAATGTACACACTGTGTGTACACTGCCATGGCAATGTACACACTGTGTACACTGCCATGGTAATGTACACACTGTGTACACTACCATGGTAATGTACACACTGTGTGTACACTACCATGGTAATGTACACACTGTGTGGAAACAGTCATGGTAGTGCTCACACTGTGTAAGAAGTCATTACAGTGTACAATGTGTGGGAACAGTCATATTAGTGTACACACTGTGTGGGAACAGTCATGGGAGTGTACGCACAGTGAGTGGGAACAGTCATGGTAGTGTACACACTGTGAGTGGGAACAGTCATGGTACTGTACACACTGTGAGTGGGAACAGTCATGGTAGTGTACACACTGAGTGGGAGCATTCATGGTAGTGTACACACTGAGTGGGAACAGTCATGGTAGTGTACACACTGAGTGGGAACAGTCATGGCAGTGTACACATTGTGAATGGGAACAGTCATGGTAGTGTACACACTGAGTGGGAGCAGTCTTGGTAGTGTACACACTGAGTGGGAACAGTCATGGTAGTGTACACACTGAGTGGGAACAGTCATGGTAGTGTACACACTGAGTGGGAACAGTCCATGGTAGTGTACACACTGAGTGGGAACAGTCATGGTAGTGTACACACTGAGTGGGAACAGTCATGGTAGTGTACACACTGAGTGGGAACAGTCATGGTAGTGTACACACTGAGTGGGAACAGCCCATGGTAGTGTACACACTGAGTGGGAACAGTCATGGTAGTGTACACACTGAGTGGGAACAGTCATGGCAGTAGTAGCAATAGTAGTAGTAATAGTAGTAATAATAGTAGTAATAGTAGCAATAGTAGTAGTAACAGTAGTAGTAGCAGTAGTAATCCCAACCCTTAGCCCTAGCCTGACTCCACCCTCCCCTGTTAACACTGTTCCTACCCTGACTCCACCCTCCCCTGTTAACACTGTTCCTACCCTGACTCCACCCTCCCCTGTTAACACTGTTCCTACCCTGACTCCACCCTCCCCTGTTAACACTGTTCCTACCCTGACTCCACCCTCCCCTGTTAACACTGTTCCTACCATGGCTCCACGCTCCCCTGTTAACACTGTTCCTACCCTGACTCCACCCTCCCCTGTTAACACTATTCCTACCCTGACTCCACCCTCCCCTGTTAACACTGTTCCTACCCTGACTCCACCCTCCCCTGTTAACACTGTTCCTACCCTGACTCCACCCTCCCCTGTTAACACTGTTCCTACCCTGGCTCCACCCTCCCCTGATAACACTGTTCCTACCCTGACTCCACCCTCCCCTGTTAACACTGTTCCTACCCTGACTCCACCCTCCCCTGTTAACACTGTTCCTACCCTGACTCCACCCTCCCCCTTAACACTGTTCCTACCCTGACTCCACCCTCCCCTGTTAACACTGTTCCTACCCTGACTCCACCCTCCCCTGTTAACACTGTTCCTACCCTGACTCCACCCTCCCCTGTTAACACTGTTCCTACCCTGACTCCACCCTCCCTGTTAACACTGTTCCTACCCTGACTCCACCCTCCCCTGTTAACACTGTTCCTACCATGGCTCCACGCTCCCCTGTTAACACTGTTCCTACCCTGACTCCACCCTCCCCTGTTAACACAATTCCTACCCTGATTTCCACCCTCCCCTGTTAACACTGTTCCTACCCTGACTCCACCCTCCCCTGTTAACACTGTTCCAAACCCTGACTCACCCCTCCCCTGTTAACACTGTTCCTACCCTGGCTCCACCCTCCCCTGTTAACACTGTTCCTACCCTGACTTCCACCCTCCCCTGTTAACACTGTTCCTACCCTGACTCCACCCTCCCCTGTTAACACTGTTCCTACCCTGACTCCACCCTCCCCTGTTAACCCACTGTTCCTACCCTGACTCCACCCTCCCCTGTTAACACTGTTCCTACCCTGACTCCACCCTCCCTGTTAACAATGTTCCTACCTGACTCCACCCTCCCCTGTTAACACTGTTCCTACCCTGACTCCACCCTCCCCTGTTAACACTGTTCCTACCCTGACTCCACCCTCCCCTGTTAACACTGTTTCCTACCCTGACTCCACCCTCCCCTGTTAACACTGTTCCTACCCTGACTCCACCCTCCCCTGTTAACACTGTTCCTACCCTGACTCCACCAACCCCTGTTAACACTGTTCCTACCCTGACTCCACCCTCCCCTGTTAACACTGTTCCTACCCTGACTCCACCCACCCCTGTTAACACTGTTCCTACCCTGACTTCCCCCTCCCCTGTTAACACTGTTCCTACCCTGACTCCACCCTCCCCTGTTAACACTGTTCCTACCCTGACTCCACCCTCCACTGTTAACACTGTTTCTACCCTTGACTCCACCCTCCCCTGTTCACACTCTTCCTACCCTGACTCCACCCTCCCCTGTTAACACTGTTCCTACCCTGACTCCACCCTCCCCTGTTAACACTGTTCCTACCCTGACTCCACCCTCCCCTGTTAACACTGTTCCTACCCTGACTCCACCTTCCCCTGTTAACACTGTTCCTACCCTGACTCCACCCTCCCCTGTTAACACTGTTCCTACCCTGACTTCCCCCTCCCCTGGTAACACTGTTCCTACCCTGGCTCCACCCTCCCCTGTTAACACTGTTCCTACCCTGACTCCACCCTCCCTGTTAACACTGTTCCTACCCTGACTCCACCCTCCCCTGTTAACACTGTTCCTACCCTGACTTCCCCCTCCCCTGTTAACACTGTTCCTACCCTGACTCCACCCTCCCCTGTTAACACTGTTCCTACCCTGACTCCACTCTCCCCTGTTAACACTGTTCCTACCCTGACTCCACCCTCCCCTGTTAACACTGTTCCTACCCTGGCTCCACCCTCCGATGTTAACACTGTTCCTACCCTGACTCCACCCTCCCCTGTTAACACTGTTCCTACCCTGACTCCACCTTCCCCTGTTAACACTGTTCCTACCCTGACTCCACCCTCCCATGTTAACACTCTTCCTACCCTGACTCCACCCTCCCCTGTTAACACTGTTCCTACCCTGACTCCACCCTCCCCTGTTAACACTGTTCCTATCATGACTTCCCCCTCCCCCGTTAACACTGTTCCTATCCTAACTCCACCCTCCCCTGTTAACACTGTTCCTACCCTGACTCCACCCTCCCCTGTTAACACTGTTCCTACCCTGACTCCACCCTCCCATGTTAACACTGTCCTACCCTGACTCCACCCTCCCCTGTTAACACTGTTCCTACCCTGACTTTCCCCCTCCCCCGTTAACACTGTTCCTACCCTAACTCCACCCTCCCCTGTTAACACTGTTCCTACCCTGACTTCCCCCCTCCCCTGTTAACACTGTTCCTACCCTGACTCCACCCTCCCCTGTTAACACTGTTCCTCCCCTGACTCCACCCTCCCCTGTTAACACTGTTCCTTCCCTGACTCCACCCTCCCCTGTTAACACTGCTCCTACCCTGACTCCACCCTCCCCTGTTAACACTGTTCCTACCCTGACTCCACCCTCCCCAGTTAACACTGTTACTACCCTGACTCCACCCTCCCCTGTTAACACTGTTCCTACCGTGACTCCACCCTCCCCTGTTAACACTGTTCCTTCCCTGACTCCACCCTCCCCTGTTAACACTGTTCCTACCCTGGCTCCACCCTCCCATGTTAACACTGTTCCTACCCTGACTCCACCCTCCCATGTTAACACTGTTCCTACCCTGACTCCACCCTCCCCTGTTAACACTGTTCCTCCCCTGGCTCCACCCTCCCATGTTAACACTGTTCCTACCCTGACTCCACCCTCCCCTGTTAACACTGTTCCTCCCCTGGCTCCACCCTCCCATGTTAACACTGTTCCTACCCTGACTCCACCCTCCCCTGTTAACACTGTTCCTACCCTGGCTCCACCCTCCCAAGTTAACACTGTTCCTACCCTGGCTCCACCCTCCCATGTTAACACTGTTCCTACCCTGGCTCCACCCTCCCATGTTAACACTGTTCCTACCCTGACTCCACCCTCCCCTGTTAACACTGTTCCTACCCTGACTCCACCCTCCCCTGTTAGCACTGTTCCTACCCTGACTCCACCCTCCCCTGTTAACACTGTTCCTACCCTGACTCCACCCTTCCCTGTTAACACTGTTCCTACCCTGACTCCACCCTCCCCTGTTAACACTGTTCCTACCCTGACTCCACCCTCCCCTGTTAACACTGTTCCTACCCTGACTCCACCCTCCCCTGTTAACACTGTTCCTACCCCGACTCCACCCTCCCCTGTTAACACTGTTCCTACCCTGACTCCACCCTCCCCTGTTAACACTGTTCCTACCCTGACTCCACCCTTCCCTGTTAACACTGTTCCTACCCTGACTCCACCCTCCCCTGTTAACACTGTTACTACCCTGACTCCACCCTTCCCTGTTAACACTGTTCCTACCCAGACTCCACCCTCCCCTGTTAACACTGTTCCTACCCTGACTCCACCCTCCCCTGTTAGCACTGTTCCTACCCAGACTCCACCCTCCCTGTTAACACTGTTCCTACCCAACTCCACCCTCCCCTGTTAACACTGTTCCTACCCTGACTCCACCCTCCCCTGTTAACACTGTTCCTACCCTGACTCCACCCTCCCCTGTTAACACTGTTCCTACCCTGACTCCACCCTCCCCTGTTAACACTGTTCCTACCCTGACTCCACCCTCCCCTGTTAACACTGTTCCTACCCTGACTCCACCCTCCCCTGTTAACACTGTTCCTACCCTGACTCCACCCTCCCCTGTTAACACTGTTCCTACCATGGCTCCACGCTCCCCTGTTAACACTGTTTCCTACCCTGACTCACCCTCCCCTGTTAACACTATCCTACCCTGACTCCACCCTCCCCTGTTAACACTGTTCCTACCCTGACTCCACCCTCCCCTGTTAACACTGTTCCTACCCTGACTTCCCCCTCCCCTGTTAACACTGTTCCTACCCTGGCTCCACCCTCCCCTGTTAACACTGTTCCTACCCTGACTCCACCCTCCCCTGTTAACACTGTTCCTACCCTGACTCCACCCTCCCCTGTTAACACTGTTCCTACCCTGACTCCCACCCTCCCCTGTTAACACACTGTTCCTACCCTGACTCCACCCTCCCCTGTTAACACTGTTCCTACCCTGACTCCACCCTCCCCTGTTAACAATGTTCCTACCCTGACTCCACCCTCCCCTGTTAACACTGTTCCTACCCTGACTCCACCCTCCCCTGTTAACACTGTTCCTACCCTGACTCCACCCTCCCCTGTTAACACTGTTCCTACCCTGACTCCACCCTCCCCTGTTAACACTGTTCCTACCCTGACTCCACCCTCCCCTGTTAACACTGTTCCTACCCTGACTCCACCAACCCCTGTTAACACTGTTCCTACCCTGACTCCACCCTCCCCTGTTAACACTGTTCCTACCCTGACTCCACCCACCCCTGTAACACTGTTCCTACCCTGACTTCCCCCTCCCCTGTTAACACTGTTCCTACCCTGACTCCACCCTCCCCTGTTAACACTGTTCCTACCCTGACTCCACCCTCCACTGTTAACACTGTTTCTACCCTTGATTTCCACCCTCCCCTGTTCACACTCTTCCTACCCTGACTCCACCCTCCCCTGTTAACACTGTTCCTACCCTGACTCCACCCTCCCCTGTTAACACTGTTCCTACCCTGACTCCACCCTCCCCTGTTAACACTGTTCCTACCCTGACTCCACCTTCCCCTGTTAACACTGTTCCTACCCTGACTCCACCCTCCCCTGTTAACACTGTTCCTACCCTGACTTCCCCGTCCCCTGGTAACACTGTTCCTACCCTGGCTCCACCCTCCCCTGTTAACACTGTTCCTACCCTGACTCCACCCTCCCTGTTAACACTGTTCCTACCCTGACTCCACCCTCCCCTGTTAACACTGTTCCTACCCTGACTTCCCCCTCCCCTGTTAACACTGTTCCTACCCTGACTCCACCCTCCCCCTGTTAACACAGTTCCTACCCTGACTCCACTCTCCCCTGTTAACACTGTTCCTACCCTGACTCCACCATCCCCTGTTAACACTGTTCCTACCCTGGCTCCACCCTCCGATGTTAACACTGTTCCTACCCTGACTCCACCCTCCCCTGTTAACACTTTTTCCTACCCTGACCCACCTTCCCCTGTTAACACTGTTCCTACCCTGACTCCACCCTCCCATGTTAACACTCTTCCTACCCTGACTCCCACCCTCCCCTGTTAACACTGTTCCTACCCTGACTCCACCCTCCCCTGTTAACACTGTTCCTATCATGACTCCCCCTCCCCCGTTAACACTGTTCCTATCCTAACTCCACCCTCCCCTGTTAACACTGTTCCTACCCTGACTCCACCCTCCCCTGTTAACACTGTTCCTACCCTGACTCCACCCTCCCATGTTAACACTGTTCCTACCCTGACTCCACCCTCCCCTGTTAACACTGTTCCTACCCTGACTTCCCCCTCCCCCGTTAACACTGTTCCTACCCTAACTCCACCCTCCCCTGTTAACACTGTTCCTACCCTGACTTCCCCCTCCCCTGTTAACACTGTTCCTACCCTGACTCCACCCTCCCCTGTTAACACTGTTCCTACCCTGACTCCACCCTCCCCTGTTAACACTGTTCCTACCCTGACTCCACCCTCCCCTGTTAACACTGCTCCTACCCTGACTCCACCCTCCCCTGTTAACACTGTTCCTACCCTGACTCCACCCTCCCCAGTTAACACTGTTACTACCCTGACTCCACCCTCCCCTGTTAACACTGTTCCTACCGTGACTCCACCCTCCCCTGTTAACACTGTTCCTTCCCTGACTCCACCCTCCCCTGTTAACACTGTTCCTACCCTGGCTCCACCCTCCCATGTTAACACTGTTCCTACCCTGACTCCACCCTCCCATGTTAACACTGTTCCTACCCTGACTCCACCCTCCCCTGTTAACACTGTTCCTCCCCTGGCTCCACCCTCCCATGTTAACACTGTTCCTACCCTGACTCCAACCCTCCCCTGTTAACACTGTTTCCTCCCCTGGCTCCACCCTCCCATGTTAACACTGTTCCTACCCTGACTCCACCCTCCCCTTTTAAAACACTGTTCCTACCCTGGCTCCACCCTCCCAAGTTAACACTGTTCCTACCCTGGCTCCACCCTCCCATGTTAACACTGTTCCTACCCTGGCTCCACCCTCCCATGTTAACACTGTTCCTACCCTGACTCCACCCTCCCCTGTGAACACTGTTCCTACCCTGACTCCACCCTCCCCTGTTAGCACTGTTCCTACCCTGACTCCACCCTCCCCTGTTAACACTGTTCCTACCCTGACTCCACCCTTCCCTGTTAACACTGTTCCTACCCTGACTCCACCCTCCCCTGTTAACACTGTTCCTACCCTGACTCCACCCTCCCCTGTTAACACTGTTCCTACCCTGACTCCACCCTCCCCTGTTAACACTGTTCCTACCCTGACTCCACCCTCCCCTGTTAACACTGTTCCTACCCCGACTCCACCCTCCCCTGTTAACACTGTTCCTACCCTGACTCCACCCTCCCCTGTTAACACTGTTCCTACCCTGACTCCACCCTTCCCTGTTAACACTGTTCCTACCCTGACTCCACCCTCCCCTGTTAACACTGTTACTACCCTGACTCCACCCTTCCCTGTTAACACTGTTCCTACCCAGACTCCACCCTCCCCTGTTAACACTGTTCCTACCCTGACTACCACCCCCCCTGTTAGCACTGTTCCTACCCAGACTCCACCCTCCCCTGTTAACACTGTTCCTACCCAGACTCCACCCCCCCTGTTAACACTGTTCCTACCCTGACTCCACCCTCCCCTGTTAACACTGTTCCTACCCTGACTCCACCCTCCCCTGTTAACACTGTTCCTACCCTGACTCCACCCTCCCCTGTTACGCTGTTCCTATCCGACTCCACCCTCCCCTGTTAACACTGTTCCTACCCTGACTCCACCCTCCCCTGTTAACACTGTTCCTACCCTGACTCCACTCTCCCCTGTTAACACTGTTCCTACCCTGACTCCACTCTCCCCTGTTAACACTGTTCCTACCCTGACTCCACCCTCCCCTGTTAACACTGTTCCTACCCTGGCTCCACCCTCCCATGTTAACACTGTTCCTACCCTGACTCCACCCTCCCCTGTTAACACTGTTCCTACCCTGACTCCACCCTCCCCTGTTAACGCTGTTCCTACCCTGACTCCATCCTCCCCTGTTAACACTGTTCCTACCCTGACTCCACCCTCCCCTGTTAACACTGTTCCTACCCTGACTCCACCCTCCCCTGTTAACACTGTTCCTACCCTGACTCCACCCTCCCCTGTTAACACTGTTCCTACCCTGACTCCACCCTCCCCTGTTAACACTGTTCCTACCCTGACTCCACCCTCCCCTGTTAACACTGTTCCTACCCTGACTCCACCCTCCCCTGTTAACACTGTTCCTACCCTGACTCCACCCTCCCCTGTTAACACTGTTCCTACCCTGACTCCACCCTCCCCTGTTAACACTGTTCCTACCCTGACTCCACTCTCCCCTGTTAACACTGTTCCTACCCTGACTCCCCCCCTCCCCTGTTAACACTGTTCCTACCCTGACTCCACTCTCCCCTGTTAACACTGTTCCTACCCTGACTCCACCCTCCCCTGTTAACACTGTTCCTACCCTGACTCCACTCTCCCCTGTTAACACTGTTCCTACCCTGACTCCACCCTCCCCTGTTAACACTTTTAACCCCCTCCCCGCTAGGTCTTTCTCCCCCTCTCCTCCCCCTCCTCCCCCCCCTCCCTCCCCTCTCCCTCCCCCCTCCCTCAACCCTCCCTCCCCCCTCCGTCCCCCCTCCTTCCCCCCCCCTCCCCCTCCCTCTCCCCTCCCTGTACATTAACAATAACCATTGTCTACCTTCTGATAACTGACTTCCTCTCTTTGAACACTCAGATGTACTCACCTATTTGTGGTGGCAAAGGGTCGAGTCACAGCTCCTGGCTTCATTTCATCGCTGGTTGTTACTAAGTCCACTCTCTCCATGCTCCATCAGCTTCATCGTACCTCTTCTTAAAGCTGTGTATGGATGTGTGCTGTGGTACACATGATTTCATGTGCAGTCTGTGTTACACACAGACCAAGGTGCTAGTGTGCACGTGATTGATGTGCACGTTTTGGGGTACACACACACATGACCTCAAACATTATGTTTTGTTGTACATACGACTGATGTGCACACTTTGAAGATGTGTACGTATTGGTATACACGGCTTTTATGTGCGTATCCTGGTGTAAACACATGTACGTGGGCTGGTGTGCACGAGTTTCATGTATACATTGAGTAAACACACACAAACAAATGTGCACACACGCACACACACACTATGACAAGTTTTTTGACAAGGTAACAGAAGTAAGACACGAGAGAGAGGGGTGGGTAGATTGCGTTTTCCTGGACTGCAGGAAGGCCTTCGACACAGTTCCTCAGAAGAGATTAGTGCAGAAGCTGGAGGATCAGGCGCATATAACAGGAAGGGCACTGCAATGGATCAGAGAATACCTGACAGGGAGGCAACAATGAGTCATGGCACGTGATGAGTTATCACAGTGGGCACCTGTGATGAGTGGGGTCCCACAGGGGTCAGTCCTAGAACAAGTGCTATTCTTGGTATATGTATGACAGTAAGGGGCCAATCAAACCAAAGCCGGGGGGCCACTTAAAATTTTTTTTTAAAATACCTTTTAATGTCCCAGGAGTTAAAAAACCAGTTTTTTTAAATATTTTTTAAATTGTTTGGGATGTTTCCCCCCAAATTTTTAATTGTTTTTTCCCAAAAATTTTATTTGGGTTAATTTTTAAATTTATAAATAAAAATTTTAAAATTAAAAATATATTTTTGGGGTTAATTTGGGGCTCCAAAAAAATTATAAAATATAAAATTTTATTTAAAAATTTCCTTTTTACAGTTCCCCGGAAAGAAATTAGTTTACGGATTTAAAGGATTTTAGGTGCAATAAGGGGATTTTGGGAGCAGGGGGTTTGGGACTTTTGGGGCCCATTAATTAAAAAAACCTGTTTTTTTTAAAATTCCATTTATCCCCATTCCAAACCGTTAAGTGAAATTTTAAACTTATTTTACCCCCCCAAATTTTTCCGGAAAATTAAGGATACCAAACCCGCCTCAGGTTTTCAAAATTTTTACAATTTCATAAAAAATTTTAAATTTAGTTTTTAATTTGTGAAAGGATCCTTGTTTTTTGGAAATAAATTAATAGGGAATTTCCCTTGGGTTTTTTTAAAACCCCGGTTACCGGGAAGGTTACATGGGGGTTTTTTTTGGTAAACCTGGAGGGGAATATTTATTTCGGCACTTTTTAACACCTGTTCCGGGGAAAGGTTTTTCACCATTTTTAAATTGATAAAATTTGCCCGGGGTTTTTTTTAACCTTTAACACCTTTCCTAGTACTGGAAAAAAACCTTTACTTGTAAAAAACTTTTTCCCGGAATTAAAGGTTTTTTTAACCCCGGGCCTGCAACCTGGGGTTTACATTTTCATTGTTTACCCCGGAAAATTGTTTTTTGGCCCTTGTAAAAGTTCCCAAATGTGACAGGAAAAACAATAAAACATCACCTTTTTGACGGGTTAAAAGGCTGTTATTGAAACACCTGTTACCGGGTTGGGGTGGTTAAAACTGGTTTTAAATTTGTAACACCTGTTCCCAGGGACGGGGTTACACGGTTTGTTACTTGTAAAACCTGAAAACCAGGGTCGGGTTTAACATTTGGTTTTAAATTTTGTCAAAAACCCCTGTTACCGGGGAAACGGGTTTTACCTGGCTGTTACTTGTAAAAAATTTGTTACCGGGGGACAGGTTACCTGGCTTTTAAATTGAAAAACACCTGTTCCCATGACGGGTTTTCACGGGGCTGTTATTTTTAACACCTTTAAAAACCGGGGAAACAGGTTACACGGTTTTACTTGAAAACCAACCTTTTTTTTCCAGTGAGGGGGTTACACGGGCCTTGTTTACTTGTAACACCTTTTTACCAGCAACGGGTTTTCCCACTGGTTGTTACTTGAAAAAATTTGTTACCAGTGACAGGTTCCCAACGGCCTTGTTATTTTAAAAACACCTTTTTTACCAATTTCCCAGGTTACACTGGCTGAAAATTTGTAAACACCTGTTACCAGTGACAGGTTACATTTGCTTTTTATTTTGTAACACCTTTTAAAAAACCAGGGACGGTTTACACGGGCTTTTAATTTTGTAACACCGGGTTTCCAGGGAAAGGTTACACTGCGGGTTTATTTGGGACACCTTTTAAACCGGGGACGGGTTAAACACTGGTGTTACTTTTTAACACCTTTTTCCCCATTTGACAGGTTACCCCGGGCTTTTTTATTTGGGTAACACCTGGTTTCCCAGGGACAGGTTAAAATTGGTTGTTACTTGTAAAACACCTTTCCCAGTGACAGGTTACACTGGCTGTTATTTTGTAACCCCTTTTAACCGGGGAAGGGTTTACCCCGGTTTTTTAAATTTTTGTAACCCCTTGTTACCGGGGGAAGGTTTACACGGGCCCTGTTACTTGAAAACTCCTGTTACCAGGGGACAGGTTAACTGGTTTTTCCTTGTAACACCCTTTTTCCCAGGGACGGTTTTACACGGCTGTTACTTGTAAAAAACCTTTTTTTTCCCCCCCCCCCAAATTTACCCCCGGGCCTTTGTTATTTTGTAACACCTGTTACCGGGACGGGTTACACTGGTTGTTACTTGAAAACACCTTTTCCCAAAGGGCCCAGGTTTTACACTGGCTTTTACTTTTTTAAACCAGTTACCGGGTGACATTTTTACACGGGGGCTTTTAAACTTGTAAACCCCCTGTTACCAGGGACGGGGTTCACGGGCTTTTATTTTGTAACACCTTTACCAGTGACAGTTTCCCACGGGGCTGTTATTTGGGAACAGGTTCCCCGGGGAAACAGGTTTTACACTGGCTTTTCTTGTAACACCTTTACCGGGGAAACAGGTTACCGGGTTGTTACTTGTAAAAACCTGTTACCCAGTGACAGGTTAAACACATGGCTGTTATTGTAAAAACCTTTGTTACCAGGGACAGGTTAACTGGCTTTAAATTCTTTTTTAAACACCTGTTACCAGGGAAAAGGTTAAAACCTTTTTCCCTTGTAACCCCCTGTTACCAGGGACGGTTTTAACTGGGTTGTTACTTGTAACCCCTTTTTTACCAGGAACAAGGTTACAGGGTTGTTATTTTTAAAACCCCTTGTTCCCCAAGGGGACAGGTTACACGGGCTTTTAAATTTGGGTAAAAACCTGTTACCGGGGAAAAAGGTTTTACTACTGTTTTAAATTTGTAAACACCTGTTACCGGGTGCCCAGTTTACACGGGGGTTGTTACTTGTAACCCTGTTACCAGTGGGGGGTTAAAACTGGCTGTTACTGTAAAAACCTTTTTAACCAGTGACAGGTTCACTGGTTGTTTACTTGAAACCCACCTTTACAGGGAAAAGGTTAAAACGGCTTTACTTGAAACACCTTTTTCCCAGGAAAGGTTTTTACACGGGCTGTTACTTGTAACACCTGTTACCAGTGACAGGTTACACGGGTTTCCCTTGTAACCCCCTGTTACCAGTGACAGGTTAAAAACGGGTTTACTTGTAAACACCTGTTACCCAGGGAAAGGTTACACGGGTTTTAACTTTGAAAACACCGGGTTTCCCATTTTGGACGGTTCCCACTGGCGGGTTAAATTGTAAACACCTTTTAACCAAAGGGAAAAGGGTTAAAACGGGCCCTTTTTATTTTGTAACACCTTTTAAAACCAGTGACGGGGTTTAAAACTGGTTTTTTAAACCTTGTAACCCCTTTTACCAAAGTAAAACAGGTTAAAATGCTTTTAAAATTTGTAACACCTTTTTCTCGGGGAAACCGGTTAAAACTGGCTTTTAATTGAAACCCACCTGTTACCCAGGGAAAAGGTTTTACACGGGTTTAACTTTTTAACACCTTTTTCCCAAGGGAAAAGGGTTTAAAATGGCTGTTATTTGAAAACCACCCTTTTAACCAGGGAAAGGTTAAAACTGTTTACTTTTAACTCCCGGGTTAAACCAGGGACAGGTTACACGGGTTTATTTTGAAACCCCTTTGTTACCCGGGGGACAGGTTACACGGGTTTACTTTTTAACACCTGTTCCCCGGGGAAAGGTTACATGGCTGTTACTTGAAAACACCTGTTACCAGGGACAGGTTAAAAATGGCTGTTCTTGAACCCCTTTGTTACCAGGGGACGGGTTTACCGGGTTTTGGTTTAATTTGTCACCGGGTTTCCCCATGAAAAAGGTTTACCACGGGCTGTTACTTGTAACCCCCTGTTCCCAGGGACTTTTTTACACTGGTGTTACTTGTAACCCTTTTACCGTGACGGGTTCCCTGGCTTTTTTGGGGTAACCCCTTTTTCCCAAAGGGCCCAGGGTTACCACTGGCGGTTACTTTTTAAACACCTGAAACCAGGACGGGTTTTAACACTGGCTGTTACTTTAAAACTCCTTTTTTTTACCAGGGCCCGGGTTTACACTGGCGGGTTTACTTGTAACAACCTTTTAAACCAGGACCAATTTAACACTCTTTATTTTGGGGTTAAACACCTGTTAACCAGGGGGAAAAGTTACAATTTTTGGCGTTCCCCTTGGTAACACCTTTCCGGGGCAGGTTACCCCAAAGGCTTTTACTTGTAACCCCTTTTACCAGAAAATTTACATTTCCCTTTTACAGGGGGTAAATTTTTGGTTAAACCATAGCCCTTTTAAATTTTCCCTTTTAAAATTGGGTTAAACCTTTCCGGTGCAGGTTTCCCCTGCGGGTTCCCTTGTCCCACCTTTTCCGTCAGGTTCCTGGCTTTACTTTTCCCTTGAAAAAGGGCCCTTTTCCCTGGCTGTTTTTTTTTTAAATTTTCCGGGGGAAAGCATTTCCTGGTGTTCCTCTTTTTAAACCCACCGGGCCAGGGGCCCCCAGGAAATTTCCCTTGTTATTTAACTCCTTTTCCAGGGATTTTTTCCCAAATTTTTTGGACCTTTTCCTTTCCTTTAAATTTGGGTTACTTTTTCCTGTCGGGGATTCCCGTAATGGAATTTACCCCCCTTAAGGGCCCCCGTCAGTAACCCCATTTTCGGGGGAAACCTTCTCGGGCGGTTAATTTTTCCATAACTTTTAATTTCACATTCCCCAAAATTTTTTAAATTTTAAATAACAGGCACCCCCCAAACCCCTCTTCCCCCCTTATTATACGCGGAATCCTGACTTTTTCCTTTTATTTTAGGGAAATTCCCTTATGGATTCCTCCCCAGGGTACTTTTGTATTGGGTTTTTTTTGTATGGGTTTTGGGGTTCAAAGGAAATTTTTTTTTGGCCCCTTGCCAGGGACTTTTGGTTTTTGGGATTCCCTTTTTAAATGGAATTTCCCTTTTTGGGTTTTTTGGGGGTTATGGCTTGTATGGTTTGTATGATTCCCTTTTGGGCATTTTTTGGGGAAATCCCTTTTATGGATTTTGGGTAGTGGATTCCCCTTTTTGGTTTGAGGGTTTTTCCCTTTAATTGGATTTTGTATGGATTTTTTTGTCTGGCTTTTGTTTGGCTTTTTTGTGATTTGTAGGAGATTCCTTTGGGGGTTTTTTGGGGTTTGCAGGGGCGTTTTTTGCGGTTTTTTGTGTAGTTTCAGAAAATTTTTGATTTCTTGGTTTTTGGGTGTGTGGTTTTTTTCCCCGGAGGTGTGTGTTGTTGTGGGGTTTTTGTTTTTGTGTTTTTGGGGGTGTTGTTTTTGTGTTGTGTGATTTTTGTTTGTGTGTGGGGGGTGTGTGTATTGTGGTGTGTGTGTGTGTTTTTGGGGGGTGTGGTTGGGGTTTTGTGTTTTTGTGTTGTGGGGTTTTGGGTGTGTTTTGTTGGGGTATTTTTGTTTTGTGTGTGGTGGTGTGTGTGTGTTTTGTGTGTGTGTGTTGTGTGTGTTTTTTGTGATGTTTTTGGTGTGGGGTTGGGGGTTGGGTTGTTGTTTTGTGTGTGTTTTGTGTTGTGTGTGTTTTTTTGTGGGTTGTTTTTTTGGTGTGATTTTGTGTTGTGTGTTTTGTGGTTGGTGTGGTTTTGTGGGGGTTGTATGTGGGGTGTTTGTGTTTTTGTGTGTGTGTTTTTGTGTTGTTGTGTGTGGTTTTGTGGTGTATGTGGGGGGTGTGTGTGGTGTTGTGTGTGTGTTATGTGGTGTGTGTGTGGTTTTGTGTGAGTTTTTGGTGTTGTGTGTTGTTTTTTATTTTGTGTGTTTTTGGTGTTTTGTGTGTGTGTGTGTTTTGTGTGGTGTGTATGTGTTTGGGGTTATGTTTTTGGTTTTTGTGTGTTTTGTGTATGGTGTGTGTGTGTGTGGGTGTGTGTGTGTATGTTGTTGTGGGGTTTTTGTGTTGTGTTGTGTGTGTGTGTGTGTGTATTTTTGTTTTTGGGGGTTGTTTGTGGTGTGGTGGGATGTGTGTGTGTGTTTTTATGTTGTGGTGTGTGTTTTGTTTTGTTGTGTGTGTGTGTGTGTGGTGTGTGTTGTTGTATGTGTGTTGGGGTGTGTGTGTGTGTGTGTGTGTGGGTTGTGTGTGTTGTTTTGTTTGTTTTGGTGTGTGTGTGTTGTTTGGGGTTTTGGTGTGTGTGTGTGTGGTGGTTTTGTGTGTGTGTATGTGTTTTGTGTGTTGTGGGGGTGTGTGTGTGTATTTTGTTGGTGAGGTTATGTTGTGGGTGTGTTTTTGTTTTGTTTTTGTGTTGGTGTTATGGGGGTATGTTGTTGTGTGTGAGTGTTTTTGTTGTGGGGTGTGTTTTGTGTTTTGTGTGTTTTTAATGTTGTATGGGTGTGTTTTGTGTGTGTGTGTGTGTTTTTTGTTGGGGTATGTGTGTTGTGTTTGGGGTTTTGTTTTGGGGTGTTTGTGGTGTGTGGGGTGTGTGTATGTGTTTTAATGTGTGTTTTGGTGTTGTGTGTTGTGTGTGGTTTTGTGTGTATGTGTGGTTTTCTGTGTGTTTATGTGTTTTATGTGTGTTATGTTGGGGTGTGTGTGGTGTTTTGTGTTTTTGTGTGGTTGTGGGGGTGTTTTGGTGTGTGGGTGTGTTGTGTGAAGGTGTGTGGGGTGTGGTATTTGTGTTGTTTTTATGTGTTTTGTGTTTTGGGGTGTTTGTGTTTTTTGGGGGTGTATGTGGGGTTTTTTGTGTGGGGTTGTGTGTGGGGTTGTGTGTGTGTGTGTGTTGTGTTTTTGTGTGTGTGTGTGTGATGGGGGTGTTTTGTGTTTTGTGTGTGGGGTTTTTATGTGGTTTTAAAAGGGGTGTGTTTTGTGTTGTGTGTGTGTGTTGTGTTTTATGTGTGTTGTGGTGTGTGTGTTGGGGGTATGTGTGAAATGTGTGTGTGTGTGTGTGTGTTTTTGGGTAGTGTGTTGTGTGTGGTGTGTTGTGTGTGAATTGGGGGAAATTTTGTGTTGTGTTGGTGTTGTGTGTGATGGGGGTTTGTATGTTTGGTAAGTGTGTGTGTGTGTTGTTGTGTGGTTTTTGGTGTGTATGTGTGTGTGGTGTTGGTGTTTTGGTGTGTTTTGGGGTTTGTTTTGTGGGGTGTGTGGGGTTGTGTGTGTTTTGGTGTGTTTTTTGTGTTGGGGGTGTGTGTGTGTGTGGGGTAAATTGTTGTGTTATGTGTGTGGTGTTGTGTGTGGTGTTTTTTGTGTTGTGTTTTGTTTTTTGTGAGGTGTGTTTTATGTGGGGTTGTGTGTTTTTGTGATTTTGGTTGTGTGTGTTGATTTTTGTGTGGGTGTTGGGGGTTGAAAGGGGTTTTGTTTTTGTGGTTGCTGTCCGTTTTTTAGTGGTTTTTGGGGTAGGTTTTGGTGCATTGAGAATTGGTTGTAAGGGTTTGGGAGTGTTGTTATGGAATATTTGTTATTTTTATTGATTTTAAGTGTGGGATTTTTAGTTTGGTTATGTTTTTGTTGTTTGTTGGTTGTGTGTTTATTTTGTGTTGTGTTTTTGTTATGTGGGGTGGAGGGGTTGGTTGATATTTGTATTTTTTGTTCTGATGTTTTTTGGGAGGGGTTGGGTTTTTTAATTTTTGATTTATTAACATATTTTAGTGTTTTTGGTTTGGGTTTTGTGTTATTTTAGGGTCGTTAGGTGTGGGTGATGGTTGTGTTATTTTTTTTTTTTTTATATTCTTTTTAGTTTTTTTTTCGGTTTGGTTTTGGGGTTAATTTATTTTTTGGGGGTTTTTTTTTTTTTTGGGGGTTTTATTTGTTTTTTTTAAAATTTTTATTTATTGTAAAAATTTTATATTTGAAAAGATATTTTTTTTAAAATTTTGTTTTTTTTGTATTTATTATTCTTCTTATTTTTTTTATCTTTTTTTTTTTTTTAAATTTTTTAAAAATTTTTTTGGTTCTTTTTTTTTTATTACAATATTTTTTTATTTTAAAATTTCTATAATTGTTTTTTTTTTGTTTATTTAATATTTGTTCTATTTTTTATTTTTACTTTTTTTTTTATTTTTTTTTACTTTTTTTTTTTTTTATTTGCATTTTTATTTTTTTTATTTTTTTTATTATTTTTATTTTTTTTCGTTTTAAATATTATTTTTTATATTATTTTAAATTTACATATAACCCGTTTTGGGGAGTCCTTAAAAATTTTGTGTCCCCCGAGGGTAAAAAACCCCACCCAAATTCTGTTTTGGGGGGGCCCGGGGTCCGGCACCTTTTGTCCCCTAGATTTTAAAACCTATTTTAAAAATAGGATTCACACAAACCTTTCCTTTTCCCTCCAAACTTTATCCATCCCTTGTTTTAAAAACCCCCCATTTAAATCCTTTTTTGCCCTTAACCACTTAAAATCCTTCCCCAAAACCTTTCCCCTTCCTGATAATTGGCCTTTGAAGAAATACTTCCTAACATTTTTTGGGTTGATTCCCCCTGTGCTTCCCCAACCCTTCCCCCCCCTTGCCCCCCCCTATTTTTTTCTGTGCCCAAAATCTCGGAACACCCTTTTGTCTTTGTCCCCCCTTTTTGTTTTTTCCCTTTCTCAGAATTTTGTTTTGGTCTTACCCATTTCCCCCCTATCTTCCCTGTCCTCCATTTGGCCCTTTCAGGTTGTTTTCCCCTTTAAACCTTTTCTCCTCTTTTAGGGACAAAACCTTTCTTTGGGCTTCGGGGACTATTTCTTGTTTGCAAAATTTTGGCATTTTCCTCCAATTTTCTTTACGTGCTTGGCTGGGTGTGGGTTCCAAACGGGTCCCGCATACCCCCAAATTTTTGGGGCCCCTAAGGGTAAACGGTGTACGGGTTCCTGAACGATTCCTTTTTAAGATTGGGAAATTTCTGTTTTCTGTGTGTGGTGTGTTTTGTGTGTTGTTTTTGGTGTGTTGTAGTTTGGTGGGGGTATGTGTGGTGGTGTGTTGTGGTGGTTTGTGTATGTGTGGTTTTGGTGTTTTTATGTGTGTTGTGTGTTTTTGGGGTTGTGTGTGTTTTTGTTTGTTGTGGGGTTTTGTGGTGTGTGGTGTGTGTTTTTGTGTGGGGGTATTTTGGTGTGTGTTTTGGTGTGTGAAATGTGTGTGTGTGTGTTGTGTGAAATGTGTGTGTTTTGAAATTGTGTGTGGGGTGCATGTTTTGTGTTTTGTATGTGTTGTGTGTTGGTGTTTTGGTGTGTGTTGTGTGTTTTTGGGGTGGGGTGTGTGGGTGTGTGTTTTTACTCACCTATTTTGTACCACCTTTTTTTGGGGTTTGGGCGGGGTCGGATCCAGCCCCGGGTTTCCCGCCTTTTTCCCCGGGGTTGCTATAGGCCCTCTCTCTCCCCCTCCATGAGCTTTATCAACCTGGGGAAAAGGGGTTTGGTTCCTGCCTCCACTACGTCATTTTTTTGGGTATTCCACTCCCTTAAAAACTCTGTGTTGTTGGGGTGTGTTTTGTGTGTGGGTGTTGTGTGTGTGTGGTGTGGTGTGTGTTTTGTGTGGTGTGTGTGTATGGGGTGTGTGGTGTATGGGGTGTGTGGTTTTGTGTGTGTTTTGTGTGTGGTTAGAAACATTGTTATGGTAGGAGATTTGGGGTTTCAAATTTGGGAAACCAAAAAAATTAGCTTACTTTCCCAATAAATTTAATCACTTCGTGTTTAAAGGGAGTCTTTGATATCATATTTAAATTAATGGTATATTTAAAAAAGGGATTGTCATTATAATTATTTAAAACGTTCGGAGTGTTTTAAAAAAAAAGGTGAAAATAAAAAAAAAAGGTTATTTTTTTATTTAAAGCGAGGAGGCAGGGCAAGTGTCCCCCTGCCACGGGGTTAATAAACTTTTTTTTTACCGTACATGTACAAGGTATACCCGTAATGTTTCAAGGGTTAATATTAATACTTTTAAAAATGTTTACCCTACATGTTTCAAGGTATACCGTACTTTTACAAGGTATACCAGGGAATGTACAAGGGATACCAGAAAATGTAAAGGTTTACCAGTACATGTACAAGGTATACAAGAAAATGTACAAGGTAAACCGTACATGTACAAGGTTTTTACCAGTACATGTAAAAGGTATACCGGGAAAATGTACAAGGTTTTACCATACATTTTACAAGGTAACCAATACAGGGACAAGGTTTACAAATACATTTTAAAAAGGTTTTACCCATACATTTTTCCCAAATATACCCCGTACATGTAAAAAGGTTAAAAACCAGGGACCAAAGCCAAGGATACCAGTAATGCACAAGGGATACCAGTACATTTTAAAAAGGGTATACCCGTACATTTTAAAAAGGTAAACCCGTACATTAAAGGGTATACCCCCTACATTACAAAAGGGATAAAACCCGTACTGTACAAGGTAATTTCCCGTACATAAAACAAGGTTTTTACCAGTACATGTACAAGGTATAACCAGTAATGACAAGGTTTTTACCGTACATTTTAAAGGTAATTTTCAAGTAAAATGTACAAAAGGGTTTTCATTTTTTAAAAGTACAAAGGTATTTCCAGGACATGTTAAAAAAGGTATACCAGTACCCTGTTTCAAAAATTTTACCAGTACATGTACCAAAGGATTTCCAGTACTTGTACCCAAAGGGTTTTCAGACCAAAGCTGACATTTATTTACATACTACTTTAAAAGAAAAGTCGCTTGTTTAAAAGTTGAGCATTTTTTTCCCCAAATTAGGTTCCCGGTTTTTGTCCCAGGATGGGGGGGCCCACAAACCCGTCCCCTAACACCCAAGGTTTCCCACCCACCAAACCAGTCCACTAACACCCAAAGGGTGCCCCCCCCCACAAAAAGTCCCCTTAAAAAACCATTCGACCCACACCCCGTCCACTAACACCCAGGATGGCGACCCACCCCCATCCCCTAACACCCAGGGTACGACCCCACCAGTCCCCACTAAAAAACCCGGGGGGCGACCCCCAAAGTTTCCCCTAACACCCAGGATGCGACCCCCCACCAGTCCACTAACACCCAGGAATTTCGACCCCACACCAGTTGCCCTAACACCCCGGATGCCCCCCACACCAATCCACTAACACCCCAAAGGGACCCCTTTACTGATGGGTGAACATAAAAAACAGTTTCAAAGAAACGCGCCCCCCAAAGTTTTTCTACCCCGACCCGGGGAAACGAAAACCCCAAACATCGCCGTGTGTAGAGGCTTTTTGCCACCAGAGCCCTGTAGATTTATTTCGCGGTTTTAGATGAGGGTTTGGGGGTTTCCCCCACAACAATCTATTTTTTTTAAAATTAAAAAAGTTGAATTTATACATTTTACATGGATGTTTTTTTGGGTTTGGGGGTTTATAGGGGCCACTGACCGTATACACCCTTTTCCAGCCTTTTATAAACAAGGTTAGGGGATATAGCTGACTGAATTTGGATGTGTAAAAGCCCTTTGGGCAAAAACGAGAGCTGTCCTGGGGTGAGTGTTATTTTGCCCCCGGTTGTTTTGGTTATAATTTTTAACAGAGTTGCTTTTTGTGGTATCAATAAAATGAGGAAGAAAAAAGCCCACCCAGACTAAACAGTCATGTTTCATGGAGTTTTTAGACCCAGGGCCCGGAAAAATATTTTTATCTGAGGACAAAACCATAATACTTTTTTTGCCATGGAAGGTTTTCCCCTGAACCCCTATCATATGAAAATAACCATTTTAATATAGTTTTTTCTTTTTAAATAAGAATGTTTTTTCCCGTAATGGCTTAAATTTTAAGAATTTTTTAATCAAATGCGTTTTATAAAAAAGCACAAAAAAAACCCAAATGAATAGCCTACAGGGGAAGTGCTGGGCCCCTGAGGCAAAAAATGGAACATACTTTAGAACAGTTTTCGTAAAAACCCCCAGGGTTTTTATTTTTACACACCTATGGGTAACATTGGGTAAACCCCTTTGATGTATGATCCAGGATTATCATATCTGATTTAGTCAAAGGGGTGGTTTCAGCCTTTTTTTAAAAATAGGTTTTTGAAGAGTGTGGAAACGTAACCAAAAAAACTTAATGTGGGGAACCTGGAAGGGGGAGGGATTTCATGGGAGGTCTGGGAAAAAAAAAGGATAACATGGAGGTCTGGAAGAGAAAATGTTAACATGGGTCCCCGGAAAAGAAAAGGGTTTAAAAAATGGAGGGCTGGAAAAGAAAAAGGGGAACATGGGGGCGGGAAAAGGAAAAATGTTTAAAATGAGGGCTGGAAAAGAAAAAGGGTTAAACATGGAAAGGGCTGGAAAAGAAAAAAGTTTTAAAATGGAGGTCTGGAAAAGAAAAAGGGGTTTAACCCTTTGGGGGTCGGAAAAAGAAAAGGGAAAAACCCTGGAAGGGCTGGGAAAAGAAAAAGGATAAAACGGAGGTTTTGGAAAGAAAATGAAACATGGAGGTCTGGAAAAAGATTTAAATTTTAAAATTGAGGCCTGGAAGAGGGAAAAAAACAAGTGTAAAATTTGGGGCACCTCCCATATGTTTTCTGGGATTTTTTTTGGTTCCCCAAGGGATATGTGTCACTGGTATTGTTGTCGGGTATGAGACGAAAGGGCGCTGGGAAAGAAGTGTGGCCCCCCGGGATAAAAATGGGGGTCACCTTGGGGAAATAAAATTGATCGTGTTACATAAAAAATTCATTTCTGTTTTAAAAACTTTTTAAATTTTTGCGAAACAATTTTTTTTTTCCCGCAGGGTTTTTTTTCCCAGTGCTGGGCCGGTTTTGTAAGTTTTCTGACGTGGGCCCCTGGGTTTTACCCTTCCCCAAACACTTGCAATGTTAGTTTTTTACTCACTGCAAAAAGAAACTCGGGTTAAACCCCTTAGCGAAACTTTTTGTGATTGTTGTCAAAGTATTCCCAAGAAACCCCCAGGGACCAAATATGTGACAGGGTGCCATAAAACCCAAAGATCACCAGGCTACCAGTATGGGGGACAGGCGTCATAAAAAAACCCAGAAAATCACCCCCGCCCCAGTATTGGGGAGGTTGCTATAATATCCCAAGAAACACCAGGCCCCCAGTTTGGGGACAGGTTTTTTCATGATATTCCAGAAAATTTACCGGGCCCCCGTATGTTTACAGGTTGCCATAAAAAACCCAGAATCACCAAAACCCCGTATGGAAAGGGTTTTCCCTAAAAACCCAGAATTTACCAGGCACCCGTTTTTTGACAAAGGGTTTTCATGATATTCCAGAAATCACTAGGCACCGGGGATGTGACAGGGGTTTCCTTAAAAAACCCAGAAATCACCAGGCACCCTATGTTTACAAGGTTTTTCCCCATAATTATCCCCAGAGATCACCAGGGCCCCTTTTTTTTGTGGGAAAATTGGGCCCTAAAAATTTCCCCCGGATCACCAGGCACCAGATGTGACAGGTTGTCATTTCTTTCCCGGGTTCACCCCAAGGGACCATTAAAGTGACGTTGCCATAAAAAACCCAGAGAAAACACCCCCGGGGACCAGTGTGTGATGAACTGCCTTGATCACCCAGGGAGCACCAACCAGAGTCATAATGGGGGTTTAAAATTTAACCCCCGAACCCCAGACAGTTTATTGGTTTAAAAATAATTGGGTTTTACTGAAAACACGCGTGCAACACCTGGGCGTCTTTATTCTGGAAACGTTTCACCAGCCAGTAGCTTCCTCAGTCTAGTACAGAGGAGAATGGTGGAATACGAGAAGGCGTTTGAGTTAATCAGTGTCTCAGCCTGGAGTCGTGTTTAGTCCATCAATCTTGGTGAAAGTCCAGCATATGCGTGGAGATAGGGATTATATATTACAGATAAGTGAGGTGAGGCAGTCGGAGGCGGCGTTACCATGGGAAAAACCCACAGCATATGCGCCTTACTGTACGTTAGAAGCTACGTCTCAGTTGCTGGAATTCATCAGACACATTCCAGGATGCTGGAGATGGGTTCAACAACTCTGGTCACAGGGCACCAGCACATGCCAATTATTCTTAGAATTTAGCTCTAGTTACCGTACACTAGTGTTGACAATTTGAAGCCTATCACATTATGATATTAGTGAAATAAACAGGTAAATAATATTAAAGAAATTACTTACAGGTACCCGGCCAGGGATAAATAATTTATCTGTTGTGTTAAATATGTGTGAAGTTGTCTGAATAATGTTTGCCTTACGTTAACATTATTTAACAGTATTTAACTTTATCTCTCTCACCTGTTCAGATAATTCTAACTGAAGGCTCGATCCAAGTGCTTGATGATGCACACTGATATAATTATTCCAGAAGTATGAAATGTAAGAAGATACAACATCATAAGAACATAAGAAGGAACACTGCAGCAGGCCTACTGACCCATGCGAGGCAAGTCCAAGTCTCCTACCGGCTTAAGCCAATGCCCCAACCTAGTCAGGGCAGGTCACATTCACTTAAGGAAGGAACACGACAACTTTTAACTAGTGATACCAACACACTAAGGGAAGATAGTATACCGGTTCCCTTCCCTTCGCGCTCGTGTGTAACTAGTTAATGATCCAAGTCAGACCCAAACGTCGCCATACGTATGTGCTGGTTGTGTGTGTATTAATAAGCATATTTTACGAACAGTTTAGGTATTTTAAATGGGTTTAAAATACGACTTATGTGGCCGGGAGAAGAGAATATGACACTAAGGGGCCGTGACGCATAGATGGGGATGCAAGGGGTGAGAAAGAGGGAAGAGAGGAAAGGTAGAGGAGAGAGATAGAAACAGAGGAAAGGAGAGAGAGGAGAGGTAGAGAAGAGAGATAGAAACAGGAAAGGAGAGAGAGGAGAGGTAGAGAAAGAGAGATAGAAACAGAGGAAAGGAGAGAGAGAGAGAGGTAGAGAAGAGAGATAGAAACAGAGGAAAGGAGAGAGAAGAGAGGTAGAGAAGAGAGATAGAAACAGAGGAAAGGAGAGAGAGGGGAGGTAGAGAGGAGAGGTAGAGAGGAGAGGTAGAGAAGAGAGATAGAAACAGAGGAAAGGAGAGAGAGGAGAGGTAGAGAAGAGAGATAGAAACAGAGGAAAGGAGAGAGAGGAGAGGTAGAAAAGAGAGATAGAAACAGAGGAAAGGAGAGAGAGGAGAGGTAGAGAAGAGAGATAGAAACAGAGGAAAGGAGAGAGAGGAGAGGTAGAGAGACAGAAAAGAGGAGTGGAGAGATGGGAGGTAAAATAAAATTCTGATCATTTTTATTTCCGTTTTAAATTGTTCATCCCAAAAGAACACAGAGAACAGAAAGAGAACTATGATAAAAGAGAAGAACAGAAGAGGAAAGAGATGAGAAATGAAAGGGAATAGATGAGAGGCGGGAGACTCAGATGCGAGAATAAATTGGAGAATAAAGTGGAGAATAAAGAGGAGAATAAAGTGGAGAATAAAGTGGAGAATAAAGAGGAATAAAGTGGAGAATTAAGTGGAGAATAAAGTGGAAAAATAAAGTGGAGAATAAAGTGGAGAATAAAGGGGAGAAAAAAGTGGAGAAAAAAGGGTGGGAGATAAAGAGGAGAATAAAGGGGAGAATAAAGTGGGAATAAAGAGGAGAATAAAGTGGAGAATAAAGTGGAGAATAAAGTGGAGAATAAAGTGGAGAATAAAGTGGAGAATAAAGTGGAGAATAAAGTGGAGAATAAAGTGGAGAATAAAGTGGAGAAAAAAGTGGAGAATAAAGGGGAGAATAAAGTGGAGAATAAAGAGGGAATAAAGTGGAAAATAAAGTGGAGAAAAAGTGGAGAATAAAGGGGAGAATAAAGTGGATAATAAAGTGGGAATAAAGGGGAGAATAAAGTGGAGAATAAAGAGGAGAATAAAGTGGATAATAAAGTGGATAATAAAGTGGAGAATAAAGTGGAGAATAAAGTGGAGAATAAAGTGGAGAATAAAGTGGAGAATAAAGAGGAGAACAAAGAAAATAAAGTGGAGAATAAAGAGGAGAACAAAGAGAATAAAGTGGGAATAAAGTGGAGAATAAAGAGGAGAACAAAGAGAATAAAGTGGAGAATAAAGTGGAGAATAAAGAGGAGAACAAAGAGAATAAAGTGGAGAATAAAGTGGAGAATAAAGTGGAGAATAAAGTGGAGAATAAAGAGGAGAATAAAGTGGAGAATAAAGTGGAGAATAAAGTGGAGAATAAAGTGGAGAATAAAGTGGAGAATAAAGTGGAGAATAAAGAGGAGAATAAAGTGGAGAATAAAGTGGAGAATAAAGTGGAGAATAAAGTGGAGAATAAAGTGGAGAATAAAGTGGAGAATAAAGTGGAGAATAAAGTGGAGAATAAAGAGGAGAATAAAGTGGAGAATAAAGTGGATAATAAAGTGGAGAATAAAGTGGAGAATAAAGTGGAGAATAAAGTGGAGAATAAAGTGGAGAATAAAGAGGAGAACAAAGAGAATAAAGTGGAGAATAAAGAGGAGAACAAAGAGAATAAAGTGGAGAATAAAGTGGAGAATAAAGAGGAGAACAAAGAGAATAAAGTGGAGAATAAAGTGGATAATAAAGTGGAAAATAAAGTGGAGAATAAAGTGGAAAATTTAAAAGGAGAATAAAGTGGGAATAAAGTGGAAAATAAAGTGGAGAATAAAGTGGAGAATAAAGTGGAAATAAAGTGGAGAATAAAGTGGAGAATAAAGAGGAGAACAAAGAGAATAAAGTGGAGAATAAAGAGGAGAACAAAGAGAATAAAGTGGAGAATAAAGTGGAGAATAAAGAGGAGAACAAAGAGATAAAGTGGGAATAAAGTGGATAATAAAGTGGAGAATAAAGTGGAGAATAAAGTGGAGAATAAAGAGGAGATAAAGTGGAGAATAAAGTGGATAATAAAGTGGAGAATAAAGTGGAGAATAAAGTGGAGAATAAGTGGAGAATAAAGTGAGAATAAAGAGGAGAACAAAGAGAATAAAGTGGAGAATAAAGAGGAAAAACAAAGAGAATAAAGTGGAGAATAAAGTGGAGAAAAAAGAGGAGAACAAAGAGAATAAAGTGGAGAATAAAGTGGAGAATAAAGAGGAGAACAAAGAGAATAAAGTGGAGAATAAAGAGAAGAATAAAGTAGAGAATAAGGAGAAGGTAAGTGAGAGAGAGAGAGAGAGAGAGAGGTGAGTACAGGTGACCTTGACTGGAGCTCAACACACAAGCTACGCACCTCGTCACACACGTGGTCTGACTGGAGCTCAACACACAAGCTACGCACCTCGTCACACACGTGGTCTGACTGGAGCTCAACACACAAGCTACCCCACCTCGTCACACACGTGGTCTGGCTGGAGCTCAACACACAAGCTACGCACCTCGTCACACACGTGGTCTGACTGGAGCTCAACACACAAGCTACGCACCTCGTCACACACGTGGTCTGACTGGAGCTCAACACACAAGCTACGCACCTCGTCACACACGTGGTCTGACTGGAGCTCACACACAAGCTACGCACCTCGTCACACACGTGGTCTGGCTGGAGCTCAACACACAAGCAAAGCACCTCGTCACACACGTGGTCTGGCTGGAGCCCCAACACACAAGCTACGCACCTCGTCACACACGTGGTCTGGCTGGAGCTCAACACACAGCTACGCACCTGTCACACACGGGGTCTGGCTGGAGTCAACACACAAGCTACGCACCTCGTCACACACGTGGTCTGGCTGGAGCTCAACACACAAGCTACGCACCTCGTCACACACGTGGTCTGGCTGGAGCTCAACACACAAGCTACGCACCTCGTCACACACGTGGTCTGGCTGGAGCTCAACACACAAGCTACGCACCTCGTCACACACGTGGTCTGGCTGGAGCTCAACACACAAGCTACGCACCTCGTCACACACGTGGTCTGGCTGGAGGCTCAACACACAACTACGCACCTGGGTCACACACGTGGTCTGACTGGAGCTCAACACACAAGCTACGCACCTCGTCACACACGTGGTCTGACTGGAGCTCAACACACAAACTACGCACCTCGTCACACACGTGGTCTGGCAGGAGCTCAACACACAAGCTACGCACCTCGTCACACACGTGGTCTGACTGGAGCTCAACACACAAGCTACGCACCTCGTCACACACGTGGTCTGGCTGGAGCTCAACACACAAACTACGCACCTCGTCACACACGTGGTCTGGCTGGAGCTCAACACACAAAGCTAACGAAACCTCGTCACAACACGTGGTCTGGCTGGGCTCAACACACAAGCTCGCACCTCGTCACACACGTGGTCTGGCTGGAGCTCAACACAAACTACGAAACCTAGTCCACACGGGGTCTGACTGGAGCTCAACACACAAGCTACGCACCTCGTCACACACGTGGTCTGGCCGGAGTTCAACACACAAACTACGCACCTCGTCACACACGTGGTCTGGCTGGAGCTCAACACACAAGCAAACGCACCTCGTCACACACGTGGTCTGGCTGGAGCTCAACACACAAGCTACGCACCTCGTCACACACGTGGTCTGGCTGGAGCTCAACACACAAGCTACGCACCTCGTCACACACGTGGTCTGGCTGGAGCTCAACACAAACTACGCACCTAGTCACACACGTGGTCTGACTGGAGCTCAACACACAAGCTACGCACCTCGTCCACACACGGGGCTGGCTGGAGCTCAACACACAAGCTACGCACCCTCGTCACACACGTGTCTGGCGGGAGCTCAACACACAAGCTACGCACCTCGTCACACACGTGGTCTGGCTGGAGCTCAACACACAAGCTACGCACCTCGTCACACACGTGGTCTGGCTGGAGCTCAACACACAAGCTACGCACCTCGTCACACACGTGGTCTGGCTGGAGCTCAACACACAAGCTACGCACCTCGTCACACACGTGGTCTGGCTGGAGCTCAACACACAAGCTACGCCACCTCGTCACACACGTGGTCTGGCTGGGGGCTAAACACACAAGCTACGCCCCTTTCGTCACACACGTGGTCTGGCTGGAGCTCAACACACAAGCTACGCACCTCGTCACAAACGTGGTCTGGCTGGAGCTCAACACAAACTACGCACCTAGTCACACACGTGGTCTGGCTGGAGCTCAACACACAAGCTACGCACCTCGTCACACACGTGGTCTGGCTGGACTCAAAAACCAAACTACGCACCTAGTCACACACGTGGTCTGGCTGGAGCTCAACACAAACTACGCACCTAGTCACACACGTGGTCTGGCTGGAGCTCAACACACAAGCTACGCACCTAGTCACCACACGTGGTTGACTGGAGCTCAACACACAAGGCTACGCACCTAGTCACACACGGGGTCTGACTGGAGCTCAACACACAAGCTACGCACCTCGTCACACACGTGGTCTAAATGGAGCTCAACACACAAGTTTCGCACCTCGTCACACACGTGGTCTGGCTGGAGCTCAACACACAAGCTACGCACCTCGTCACACACGTGGTCTGACTGGAGCTCAACACACAAGCTACGCACCTGTCCACACACGTGGTCTGCTGGAGCTCAACACACAAGCTACGCACCTCGTCACACACGTGGTCTGGCTGGAGCTCAACACACAAGCTACGCACCTAGTCACACACGTGGTCTGACTGGAGCTCAACACACAAGCTACGCACCTCGTCACACACGTGGTCTGGCTGGAGCTCAACACACAAGCTACGCACCTAGTCACACACGTGGTCTGACTGGAGCTCAACACAAAAGGGCCTACGCACCTCGTCACACACTGGTCTGGCTGGGAGCTCAACACACAAGCTACGCACCTCGTCACCACGTGGTCTGACTGGAGCTCAACACACAAGCTACGCACCTCTCACACACGTGGTCTGACTGAGCTCAACACCCCAAGCTACGCAACCTAGTCACACACTGGTCTAAACTGGAGCTCAACACACAAGCTACGCACCTCGTAAACCCCCGTGGTCTGACTGGAGCTCAACACACAACTACGCACCTCGTCACAAACGTGGTCTGGCTGGAGCTCAACACACAAGCTACGCACCTCGTCACACACGGGGTCTGACTGGAGCTCAACACACAAGCTAGGGCACCTCGTCACACACGTGTCTGGCTGGAGCTCAACACACAGCAAAGCACCTCGTCACACACGTGGTCTGACTGGAGCTCAACACACAAGCTACGCACCTCGTCACACACGTGGTCTGACTGGAGCTCAAACACAAAACTAGGGCCCTCGTCACAAACGTGGTCTGGCTGGAGCTCACACACAAGCTACGCACCTCGTCACACACGTGGTCTGGCTGGAGCTCAACACACAAGCTACGCACCTCGTCCACACACGTGGTCTGACGGGAGCTCAACACCAAGCTACGCACCTCGTCAACACGGGGACTGGAGCTCAACACAAAAAGCTACGCACCTCGTCACACACGTGGTCTGGCTGGAGCTCAACACAAAAAGCTACGCACCTCGTCACACACTGGCCCTGGCTGGGAGCTCAACACAAGCTTACGCCCTCGTCACACACGGGGTCTGGCTGGAGCTCAACACACAAGCTACGCACCTCGCCCACACACGTGGTCTGACTGGAGCTCAACACACAAGCTACGCACCTCGTCACCACGTGGTCTGACTGGAGCTCAACACACAAGCTACGCACCTCGTCACACACGTGGTCTGGCTGTAGCTCAACACACAAGCTACGCACCTCGTCACACACGTGGTCTGGCTGGAGCTCAACACACAAGCTACGCACCTCGTCACACACGTGGTCTGGCTGTAGCTCAAACACAAAGCTACGCACCTCGTCACACACGTGGTCTGGCTGGAGCTCAACACACAAGCTACGCACCTCGTCACACACGTGGTCTGGCTGGAGCTCAACACACAAGCTACGCACCTCGTCACACACGTGGTCTGGCTGGAGCTCAAAAACAAAAGTTTGCACCTCGTCCCCACACGTGGTCTGGCCGGAGTTCAACACACAAACTACGCACCTAGTCACACACGTGGTCTGACTGGAGCTCAACACACAAGCTACGCACCTCGTCACACACGTGGTCTGGCTGGAGCTCAACACACAAGCTACGCATCTCGTCACACACGTGGTCTGGACTGGAGCTCAACACACAAGCTACGCACCTCGTCACACACGTGGTCTGACTGGAGCTCAACACACAAGCTACGCACCTCGTCACACACGTGGTCTTGACTGGAGCTCAACACACAAGCTACGCACCTCGTCACACACGTGGTCTTGACTGGAGCTCAACACACAAGCTACGCACCTCGTCACACACGTGGTCTGGCTGGAGCTCAACACACAAGCTACGCACCTCGTCACACACGTGGTCTTGACTGGAGCTCAACACACAAGCTACGCACCTCGCACACACGTGGCTTGACTGGGGGCTCAAACACACAAAGCTACGCACCTCGTCACACACGTGGTCTGACTAGAGCTCAACACACAAGCTACCGCACCTCGTCACACACGTGGTCTGACTGGAGCTCAACACACAAGCTACGCACCTCGTCACACACGTGGTCTGGCTGGAGCTCAAACACAAGCAAACGCACCTCGTCACACCGTGGTCTTGACGGGAGCTCAACACACAAGTTTACGCACCTCGTCCAAACCGTGGTCTGACTGGAGCTCAACACACAAGCTACGCACCTCGTCACACACGTGGTCTGGCTGGAGCTCAACACACAAGCTACGCACCTCGTCACACACGTGGTCTTGACTGGAGCTCAACACAAACTACGCACCTAGTCACACCCCGTGGTCTGACTGGAGCCAACACACAAGCTACGCACATCGTCACACACGGGGTCTCGCTGGAGCTCAACAACAAGCTACGCACCTCGTCACACACGTGGTCTGGCTGGAGCTCAACACACAAGCTACGCACCTCGTCACACACGTGGTCTTGACTGGAGCTCAACACACAAGCTACGCACCTCGTCACACACGTGGTCTGGCTGGAGCTCAACACACAAGCTACGCACCTCGTCACACACGTGGTCTGGCTGGAGCTCAACACACAAGCTACGCACCTCGTCACACACGTGGTCTGGCCGGAGCTCAACACACAAGCTACGCACCTCGTCACACACGTGGTCTGGCTGGAGCTCAACACACAAGCTACGCACCTCGTCACACACGTGGTCTGGCTGGAGCTCAACACACAAACTACGCACCTCGTCACACACGTGGTCTGGCCGGAGCTCAACACACAAGCTACGCACCTCGTCACACACGTGGTCTGGCTGGGGGCTCAAACACAAACTACGCACCTCGTCCACACGTGGTCTGGCTGGAGCTCAACACAAAAGCTACCCCACCTCGTCACACACGTGGTCTGGCTGGAGCTAAAACACACAAGCTACGCACCTCGTCACACACGTGGTCTGGCTGGAGCTCAACACAAACTACGCACCTAGTCACACACGTGGTCTGACTGGAGCTCAACACACAAGCTACGCACCTCGTCACACACGTGGTCTGGCTGGAGCTAAACACACAAGCTACGCACCTCTTTCACACACGGGGGTTGGCGGGAAAGCTCAACCCCAACAAGCACCCCCTGTCACACACTGGTCTGACTGGAGCTCAACACAAAGCTACGCACCTCGTCACACACGTGGTCTGGCTGGAGCTCAACACCAAGCTACGCACCTCGTCACACACGTGGTCTGGCTGGAGCTCAACACACAAGCTACGCACCTCGTCACACACGTGGTCTGGCTGGAGCTCAACACACAAGCTACGCACCTCGTCACACACGTGGTCTGACTGAGCTCAACACACAAGCTAGGGCGCCTCGTCACACACGGGGTCTGGCTGGAGCTCAACACACAAGCTACGCACCTCGTCAACACACGTGGTCTGGCTGGAGCTCAACACACAAGCTCGCACCTCGTCACACACGTGGTCTGACTGGAGCTAAAACACACAAGCTACGCACCTCGTCCCCAACACGTGGTCTGGCTGGAGCTCAACAAAACAAACTACGCACCTCGTCACACACGTGGTCTGGCTGGAGCTGAACACACAAACTACGCACCTCGTCACACAGTGTCTGGCCGGAGCTCAACACACAAGCTACGCACGTCGTCACCACGTGGTCTTGACTGGAGCTCAACCAAACTACGCACCTAGTCACACACGTGGTCTGACTGGAGCTCAACACACAAGCTACGCACCTCTTTCACACACGTGGCTGGCTGGAGCTCAACACACAAGCTACGCACCTCGTCACACACGTGGTCTGACTGGAGCTCAACACACAAGCTACGCACCTCGTCACACACGTGGTCTGACTGGAGCTCAACACACAAGCTACGCACCTCGTCACACACGTGGTCTTGACTGGAGCTCAACACACAAGCTACGCACCTCTTTCACACACGTGGTCTGACTAGAGCTCAACACAAAAAGCTACCGCACCTCGTCACACACGTGGTCTGACTGGAGCTCAACACACAACCCTACGCACCTCGTCACACACGTGGTCGGGCTGGAGCCAACACACAAGCTACGCACCTCGTCACACACGTGGTCTTGAGGGAGCTCAACACACAACTACGCACCTCGTCACACACGTGGTCTGACTGGGCTCAACACACAAGCTACGAAACCTCGTCACACACGTGGTCTGGCTGGAGCTCAACACACAAGCTACGCACCTCGTCACACACGTGGTCTTGACTGGAGCTCAACACAAACTACGCACCTAGTCACACACGTGGTCTGACTGGAGCTCAACACACAAGCTACGCACATCGTCACACACGTGGTCTCGCTGGAGCTCAACACACAAGCAAACGCAACCTCGTCACACACGTGGTCTGGCTGGAGCTCAACACACAAGCTACGCACCTCGTCACACCCCGTGGTCTTGACTGGAGCTAAACACACAAGCTACGCACCTGGGTCACACACGTGGTCTGGCTGGAGCTCAACACACAAGCTACGCACCTCGTCCACACACGTGGTCTGGCTGGAGCTCAACACACAAGCTACGCACCTCGTCACACACGTGGTCTGGCTGGAGCTCAACACACAAGCTACGCACCTCGTCACACACGTGGTCTGGCTGGAGCTCACACACAAGCTACGCACCTCGTCACACACGTGGTCTGGCTGGAGCTCAACACACAAACTACGCACCTGGGTCACACACGTGGTCGGGCCGGACTCAACACACAAGCTACGCACCTCGTCACACACGTGGTCTGGCTGGGCTCAACACACAAACTACGCACCTCGTCACACCGTGGTCTGGCTGGAGCTCAACACAAAAGCTACGCACCTCGTCCACACGTGGTCTGGCGGGGAGCTCAACACACAAGCTACGCACCTCGTCACACCACGTGGTCTGGCTGGAGCTCAACACAAACTACGCACCTAGTCACACACGTGGTCTGACTGGAGCTCAAACACACAAGCTACGCACTCGTCAAAACACGTGGTCTGGCTGGAGCTCAACACACAAGCTACGCACCTCGTCCACACGGGTCTGGCTGGAGCTCAAAAAACCAAGCTACGCACCTCGTCACACACGTGGTCTGACTGGAGCTCAACACACAAGCTACGCACCTCGTCACACACGTGGTCTGGCTGGAGCTCAACACACAAGTTTACGCACCTCGTCACCACGGGCTGGCTGGAGCTCAACACACAAGCTACGCACCTCGTCACACACTGGTCTGGCTGGAGCTCAACACACAAGCTACGCCCCTCGTCAAAACACGTGGTCTAACTGGAGCTCAACACACAAGCTACGCGCCTCGTCACACACGTGGTCTGGCTGGAGCTCAACACACAAGCTACGCACCTCGTCACACACGTGGTCTGGCTGGAGCTCAACACACAAGCTACGCACCTCGTCACACACGTGGTCTGACGGGAGCTCAACACACAAGCTACGAAACCTCGTCACACACGGGTCTGGCTGGAGCTCAACACACAAACTACGCACCTCGTCACACACGTGGTCTGGCTGGAGCTGAACACACAAACTACGCACCTCGTCACACACGTGGTCTGGCCGGAGCTCAACACACAAGCTACGCACGTCGTCACACACGTGGTCTTGACTGGAGCTCAACACAAACTACGCACCTAGTCACACACGTGGTCTGACTGGAGCTCAACACACAAGCTACGCACCTCGTCACACACGTGGTCTGGCTGGAGCTCAACACACAAGCTACGCACCTCGTCACACACGTGGTCTGACTGGAGCTCAACACACAAGCTACGCACCTCGTCACACACGTGGTCTGGCTGGAGCTCAACACACAAACTACGCACCTCGTCACACACGTGGTCTGGCTGGAGCTGAACACACAAACTACGCACCTAGTCACACACGTGGTCTTGACTGGAGCTCAACACACAAACTACGCACCTAGTCACACACGTGGTATTGACTGGAGCTCAACACACAAACTACGCACCTAGTCACACACGTGGTCTGGCTGGAGCTCAACACACAAGCTACGAACCTCGTCACTCACGTGGTCTGGCTGGCAACGCTCTCCCTTCACACGCTCAAGGTCCGGGTTCGATTCCCGGGTCAGTGAAAACAGTCGACGCATTTCCTTACACCTGTTGTCCTGTTCACCTAGCAAGTAGGTACCTGGTGTTAATCGAATGGTGTGGGTCGCATCCTGGGCAACAAGATGGAAGGACCACAATTGAAATAAGAAAGTCCCGGTGAAGAGGAACTGGAGCATGAAGAATAGGAGGAACTGGAACAGGAAGAATAGTAGGAACTGGAGCAGGAAGAATAGGAGGAACTGGAGCAGGAATAATAGGAGGAATTGGAGCAGGAAGAATAAGAGGAACTGGAGCAGGAAGAACAGTAGGATCTGGAGCAGGAAGAATATGAGGAACTGGAGCAGGAAGAAGAGTAGGATCTGGAGCAGGAAGAATAGGAGGAACTGGAGCAGAAAGAATAAGAGAACTGGGCAGGAAGAATAAGAGAACTGGAGCAGGAAGAATATGAGGAAAATGGAGCAGGAAGAAAGAGGGAAATGGAGCAGAAGAATAAGGGGAACTGGAGCAGGAAGAATAAGAGGAACTGGAGCAGGAAGAATAAGAGGAACTGGATCAGGAAGAATAGGAGGAACTGGAGCAGGAAGAATAGGAGGAACTGGAGCAGGAAGAATAAGAGGACCTGGAGCAGGAAGAATAGTAGGAACTGGAGCAGGAAGAATAAGAGGACCTGGAGCAGGAAGAATAGTAGGAACTGGAGCAGGAAGAATAAGAGGAACTGGGGCAGGAAGATTAGGAGGAACCGGAGCAGGAAGAATAAGAGGAACTGGATCATGAAGAATAGGAGGAACTGGATCATGAAGAATAGGAGGAACTGGAGCAGGAAGAATAGGAGGAACTGGAGCAGGAAGAATAGGAGGAACTGGAGCAGGAAGAATAAGAGGAACTGGAGCAGGAAGAATAAGAGGAACTGGATCAGGAAGAATAGGAGGAACTGAGCAGGGAAAAATAGGAGGAACTGAAGCAGGAGAATTAAGAAGAACTGGAGCAGGAAGTATAGTAGGAAAATGGAGCAGGAAGAATAAGAGGAACTGGAGCAGGAAGAATAAGAGGAACTGGAGCAGGAAGAATAGGAGGAACTGAAGCAAGAAGAATAAGAGGAACTGAAGCAGGAAGGATAAGAGGAACTGGATCAGGAAGAATAGGAGGAACTGGAGCAGGAAAAATAGGAGGAACTGGAGCAGGAAGAATAAGAGGAACTGGAGCAGGAAGAATAGTAGGAACTGGAGCAGGAAGAATAAGAGGAACTGGAGCAGGAAGAATAGTAGGAACTGGATCAGGAAGAAATAAGAGGAAAATGGAGCAGGAGAATAGTAGGAACTGGATCAGGAAGAATAAGAGGAAATGTAGCAGGAAGAATAAGAGGAACTGGATCAGGAAGAATAAGAGGAACAGGAGCAGGAAGAATAGGAGGAACTGGAGCAGGAAGAATAGGAGGAACTGGGGCAGGAAGAATAGGAGGAACTGGAGCAGGGAAAAACAAGAGGGAAATAAAGCAGGAAGAATAGTAGGAACTGGAGCAGGAAGAATAAGAGTAACTGGAGCAGGAAGAATAAGAGGAACTGGATCAGGAAGAATAGTAGGAACTGGATCAGGAAGAATAGTAGGAATTGGATCAGGAAGAATAGTAGGAACTGGATCAGGAAGAATAAAAGGAACTGGAGCAGGAAGAATAAGAGGAACCGGAGCAGGAAGAATAAGAGAAACTGGAGCAGGAAGAATAATAGGAACTGGAGCAGGAAAAATAAGAAAGGGAAATGGGAGCAGGAAGAATAGGAAGAACTGGAGCAGGAAAAATAAGAGGAACTGGAGCAGGAAGAATAAGAGAAAACTGGGTCAGGAAGAATAAGAGGAACTGGAGCAGGAAGAATAATAGGAACTGGAGTAGGAAGAATAAGAGGAACTGGAGCAGGAAGAATAGGAAGAACTGGAGCAGGAAGAATAGAAGGAACTGGATCAGGAAGAATATGAGGAACTGGAGCAGGAAGAAAGAGAGGAACTGGAGCAGGAAGAATAATAGGAACTGGAGCAGGAAGAATAAGAGGAACTGGAGCAGGAAGAATATGAGGAACTGGGGCAGGAAGAATGAGAGGAACTGGAGCAGGAAGAATAAGAGGAACTGGAGCAGGAAGAATGAGAGGAACTGGAGTAGGAAGAATAAGAGGAACTGGAGCAGGAAAATAAGAGGAACTGGAACAGGAAGAATATGAGGAACTGGAGCAGGAAGAATAGGAGGAACTGGAGCAGGAAGAATAGGAGGAACTGGAGCAGGAAGAATAAGAGGAACTGGAGCAGGAAGAATAAGAGGAACTGGAGCAGGAAGAATAGGAGGAACTGGAGCAGGAAGAGTAGGAAGAACTGGAGCAGGTAGAATAGGAGGACCTGGAGCAGGAAGAATAAGAGTAACTGGATCAGGAAGAATAGGAGGAACTGGATCAGGAAGAAAAAGAGTAACTGGATCAGGAAGAATAGGAGGAACTGGATCAGGAGAATAAAAGGAACTGGAGCAGGAAGAATAGGAGAACTGGATCAGAAGAAAAGAGGAACTGGGGGCAGGAAGAATAGGAGAACTGGAAACAGGAAGAATAAGAGGAACTGGAGCAGGAAGAATAGGAGGAACTGGATCAGGAAGAATAAGAGGAACTGGAGCAGGCAGTATAGGAGGAACTGGATCAGGAAGATTAAGAGTAACTGGATCAGGAAGAATAGGAGGAACTGGTCAGGAAGAATAAGAGTAACTGGATCAGGAAGAATAATAGGAACTGGATCAGGAAGAATAAGAGTAACTGGATCAGGAAGAATAGTAGGAACTGGATCAGGAAGAATAAGAGTAACTGGATCAGGAAGAATAGTAGGAACTGGATCAGGAAGAATAGTAGGAACTGGATCAGGAAGAATAAGAGGAACTGGATCAGGAAGAATAAGAGGAACTGGATCAGGAAGAATAGTAGGAACTGGATCAGGAAGAATAAGAGTAACTGGATCAGGAAGAATAGTAGGAACTGGATCAGGAAGAATAGTAGGAACTGGATCAGGAAGAATAAGAGGAAATGGGTCAGGAAGAATAGTAGGAACTGGGGTCAGGAAGAATAAGAGGAACTGGGTCAGGAAGAATAGTAGGAACTGGATCAGGAAGAATAAGAGGAACTGGATCAGGAAGAATAGTAGGAACTGGATCAGGAAGAATAGTAGGAACTGGAGCAGGAAGAATAAGAGGAACTGGAGCAGGAAGAATAGTAGGAACTGGATCAGGAAGAATAAGAGGAACTGGAGCAGGAAGAAGGGCAAGTGGAAGAGAAGAGAGATTAGGAGAATCAGGGATTTACAGGATTAGGATCAGGAAGAAACGTGATGAGAGAGGATTAGTTAGAAGAAAAGAGCGAATCAAAGTGTAAGACAAGGAAGGATAATGAGGATGGGTGAGAGTAAGAAAAGAAAGAAGGAGAAGCAGATAAAGATGAGGAGGAGAAAGATGACTAGAAGAGAATTGTATATGAGACGGTGAGGAGAAAATTGACGGGGAAAAGGAACATTAAAAGGGAAAAAAATTCGGAAAAAAAGGGAAATAAAAAGGCAAAGAAGAGGGATGAAAAAGTAAAGAAAAAAAAGAGAATCAAAACAATATCAAGAAAAAACAAACATTTAAACTGATCTTTAAAAACCCAACAAAATTTTTTTAAATTCAAATCGTAAATTTATAACGTAACAAAAAATTTAAATACCAAACCAGGGGGGCGCTTCCCCTTTGGGAATTTTTTTTCCCCTTGTCCAGTTTTTAAATTTACCAGCGGGAAAAGTACTTTTTTGATGGACACTGGCCTGTTTTTTAAAAGGGTTTGTATGGGTGTTGTTTTTGGGGGGGGCCCGGGGGGGTTGTCGGGGGGGTGTCGGGGGGTGAATCGGGGGGGGTGTCGGGGGGTGTATGGGGAGAGTGTCGGGGAAAAATCGGGGGGGTGCCCGGGGGTTTTTATCTATAAGGGGGTTTAATTTGGTAGCCTGAAGACCGGTTTTAAAAGGATATACGTCTTTTTCCCGGGCTTTTTTAATTTTAAATTTTTAATAGGGGTTGGTTACACAAGGTTTTGTGTGTTTGTCCCCCGGCCCCGGGGCAGGGCCTCCCCACGGAGAGAGCTGGGAGAACTTGTGTCTTAAATGCCAGGCCGCTGTGTGAGTGAGAGCGGGGGCAAGTCGGGGCCCATTGAATGGAAAGGGGCCTATAGTTTGCCAGCCCCTTTGAGGGCGCGAAATATGAACTAAGCGGGCAGACAGAAAGGGCCCCTTCTTTGCAGACAAAACAGGCTTTCACTACCCCGGGCCCACCTACCGCGCGTCCTCCCGACGCGACAATACGGGATAAAAGAAATTTCCGGTCTCCTCCCGTAGGAACGGGGCACAAACAAAAAATAAAAACATATATTTACATATGGACAGGGAAAAAAAAAAAAAACTTCCTACGGGAAAGGGAAGAAAAAAACATGGGGGGTGTGCAAACACGGGTCAAAGGCAGTGAGCGTCGATGAGTATCACTGAAACCCCTTTCCCTGCGTCTGGACAGATACTGAAACCACGGAGACATCCCCTGGGGCTGAGCTTTGACGAAAAACGGGTTTCGGTCCCCCTTTCTGGAACGGTGAACGCCCTCGTGGGAAAGTCCTGCAGGTTTTCACCCCAACCCGGGGGCACGCCCAAACGGGGGCCCCAGGAGGCTTCGAAAAAACTCGCCCTGGGCAGGATTTCCCGGCAAGCGATTTCAGGGACACTTCCCCGACGGTACTTCCTGGCAAATCACCCCGGGCGACCCGGGAGCGAGTTGGGGAGCGATTTCCGTGGCAGAGACGACGGGGGCAAAACATCGGGGAAAGTCGAAACATCATACCCAGACTGCAGGGGGAGAGAGCAAGCTTTCAAAGGACAAACCCTTTGTGCAGCGGGCTCACTGAACGGGTTGACAGGGCGACACAGCCCTGCCGCGGGGCTGGCGGGGCTTGACGATTTCCATCCTCACAGTTGGATTTATAGCAAGGTTAGCCTAACTTTCCCCAACGTTTTTTCTCATAAAAAACTGCACTCTAAAGGGTCGGGAAAGGGAAGTGAAAAAAATCTCGTTTGGGAATCGAGCGGGTTTACGATTTTTTACGGAACCCATAAACGAGCGACGAGCAAAAAGCTTTCTGTAAAAGGGGGCCATACCTCGGGGCCCTGAGAAATCAGCGGGAAAACCCACGGGTCAACGGGGGTGAAAAAAGTGGTACAACTCAAGGGCTGACCCAGACCCACTGGACAACAAAAGAAAACTTCAAAAACAAAACCCCCTGTACATACGGTACAACATGGCTTAACTACAAAAGAAAGCTTTTCTGGCACAAAACAAACACAAAAACAAACTAAAAAGTGAGAACACTGACTTAGAGGAAATTTAAATTTAAAACACGACATAAAACTTCCTCAATCTTCTCACAATACGAAATAAATTTCAAAAACACCGATGTGACATCATGTGGAAATTTGGCTGATGTCGCAAGGTGAAAGTCCCGCAGCAGTGACGTTCCCAACCCGAAAAATCTCGAGGGGGACTTTAGGCAGACATCGTGAGGTACGGGCACAACATCGTGAGGTGACGCCCGCAACATCGTGAGGTGGGCGTCAGGGCATCGTGAGGAGACGTTCCCGGGAACATCGTGAGGTTTACCCTCAGCAGACATCGTTAGGTGAATCAGCAACATCGTGAGGTGACGTTTAGGCAGACATCGCGAAAGGGGGACGTCACAGACATCGTGAGGTGACTCCAGCCCGGGAAACGTGAAAAGGGGAAAGTCCCGCAGACAATCGGGTGAAGTCATGAAGTCGGGGACATCGTTTGGGTGGGGTCGGGTGTGAAAGCGGGGAAACAGGGCCACACAAAAAGGCCTTGGGGCATCTGGTAACCCACGTGGCTTTTTAGTTCACGGACAACGCCCACAACCCCGGACGTCGTAAAAACCACGTAGCTTCGATTTTGGCCTCGGGGGCTCGATACACACACTGGCAATGAAAACACACAAAAAAAAGCAGAAAAACACAGCAAGGGAATGGGGAGTGGGGAGTGGTGTATGGTAGAAGGGGGGGGCGGGGGTAGGGGGAGCAAGGGGAAAAGGGGGAGAACAAACCACTTCCCTCCTCTCCTCCCCCACCCACAAACACGTTGGGGAAATTTCCCCACTGGGCCAAAATCACCCCCAAAACTCACCTCGGCTTGCTGAAAAAAACCCGTGCTGACTGAACAAAAAAACAACAGCAAAACTTTCAAAGGGCCTGAAAAACGTGACATGGAAACAACAGGGAACCGTAGCGTGGGGTCCCCTTTCCCAAATTTTCCCTCACTTAAAAATCTTTGGGGAATTTTTGCAAATTTCCCGGGTGGGCCTGCTTTACCGGTCCGGTTTTCTCAAAAGTGGGAAACACGGGCAACAGGGTAACTCTGAGAGACGGATGCTTTTTTGTGTAGGGTGATGAAGTGAAGAGACTTTATAACTCTCCCCTTTTTTCCAGGAAACACAAAATGCTGGAGTACCGCTCCCCATTTATTACGGGGGGGTTTTTTTTTACCTGTAGAAACGGTGTTAATGAAAATACTTTTTTCGGGCTTCTTTCTTTAAAAATTAATAGTGGGGGGGTTAAAAACAGGCTTTTGTGGGTTTTTGCCCATGGCCCGGGCAGGGCCATGCCACGAGGAGAAACTGGGGTACTTTTGTCTTGATGCCAGGGGGCCCCAGTTTGAGTGAGAGCGGGCAAGTCCCGGGCATACTGAAAATGGCCCAAAGGCCATAGATGGCAGCACCTGATGGCCCCAAATATAACCAAAACTGGCAGACAGCCCTGGGCTTTTCCCGTGCAGAAAGTAAAGGCTGCCCTTTCATATCGGGGGGGGGCCCCGGGGGTTAACGGGGGGGGGTCTGGGGGGGTTTTTCGGGGGGGGGGTTTTGGGGGTGTATCGGGGGAGTGCTGGGGGGGTATCGGGGGGTTATCGGGGGGGTAAAGGGGGGTGTATCGGGGTGTAAACGGGGTGGAAAAGGGGGGTTCCGGGGGGGGTTTTTGGGGGGGATCGGGGGGGGTCCCGGGGGTATCGGGGGGATGTCTGGGGGGGTCTGGGGGTGTCGCTGGGGGGTTCTGGGGGGGTCTGGGGGGTGTCGGGTTTTTCGGGGGGGTCTGGGGGGGTTTTGGGGTGTATCGGGGGGTCTGGGGGTGTTTCGGGGGGGGTCGGGGGAATCTAGGGGTGTCCCCGGGGGTGTTTTAAAGTGTTGGGTGTGTGTGTTTGTGGGTGGTGTTTTGTGTGTGTTTTTCCCCCTAGTTGTGGTTGCGGGGGTTTGGGTCACAGCCCCCTGGCCCCACCTCTTCCTGGTCGCTACTAGATCCACTCTCTCCCTGCTCCATGAGCCCTTTTTCATGCCTTTTTTCCTTAAAAATGCCTCCCTCGTCCCCTTTTTTTGACTATTCCCTTCCTTTACAACTCTAGACTGAAAAAAACTTCCTAACAAACCCTGTGATTCATCTCAAACTTCAAATTACAGTTGTGACCCCCCTTGTTTTTCGTGTTTCCCCCTTTCCCAAAATATTTTGTCCCTATCCACCAAACCAAAAACCCTCAGTATTTTTTATTCATTTTCATGTCCCCCCTATCCATCCCGTTTCCCATAAATCAAGGGTTTTGGGGTCCCTCACTTGCAGGGGTCCCATTCTCCTCTTGGACCCTGCTTTTTTCTGCTTGCCTGACTTTCTACCTGCTAGCCCCCCGAGGCCTGCCCCAAAGGGGTCACTTAAAGTTGGTGTCACCTGGGGTGGCATCTTTGGTGTCACCTGGGGTGGCATCTTTGGTGTCACCCCAATGAAATCCAAGGGAGGGGGGATAGGGGTAGTAAACTCCAGTTACCTCACTGTTGCATGACCAGTGACTAATGTTTAGCAATGAGAATGTTTAAAGGCCATATGTGATGTAGTCCACTATGTTTGGGAGGTCGCTAAGGAGACCTAATTTAACCAATTATATGGTCACACCTTGCCTTGGCAAATAGCTGTCAGACACGCCTTTCGGCTTAAGTCTGAGGTCTTCTGTTCTTGACGGCGTCAGGTCAAAACACGTGGTGCACACCCCATTGTGGGAGGTTCTTTGAGGACTGTATAAGCCCAATGAACAGCGGAGCAGAGAGATTCGGGCAGAGCTGCTGCCGGTGTGCAGATCTGAGCAGGAGTCGAACGGAGCTCTGGCCTGTGTGCAGAGCTGAGCTAGAGAGTCTCTGGAGGACACTCTGTTGGAGACATTGGGCAGAGTACTGGCTTGGAGAAGTACTCGTGCTGTGTAGATCTTGGGACCTGTGGCTAGTGTGTGACTTAGTTCCTGTGGTGAACTGCCCTCTGAACTATGTTGCAAGTTATATTCTGTTTCGTCAGTTGATTGCATTCCCTGTCTCACTGCTTATATTTGCCATTCCCATTTATCTAAACACAATAATGTTCTCCTGTTCCCAGATATATTATTGTACAAGGACTTAATAATAAACTGTGTTTGAGTGGAATAGTAATATTCACTGTCCCCGTTATTCATTCTTCTATTCATTAACTTATTTCAAGTAGTGAGAGGGTGAGTAGTGTGGTGGGTGGAGTAATGAGAGGTGAAGATGTAGTCACCAGTTTACCTGGAGAGTTTACCTGGAGAGAGTTCCGGGGGTCAACGCCCCCGTGGCCCGGTCTGTGACCAGGCCTCCTTAGGTCAGTGTCCCAGGATGCGACCCACACCAGTCGACTAACACCCAGGTACCCATTTTACTGATGGGGAACATAGACAACAGGTGGAAAGAAACACGTCCAATGTTTCTACTCTGGCTGGGAATCGAACCCAGGCCCTCACCGTGTGAAGCGAGAGCGTTAACCACCAGGCCACATTACCCACCTCTTGTGACTCGCACCTCTCCTTACTCCCCCGATTACTTTCCCTTATTCCCCATTATCACTGCGTTTTCATTACTCCTCTATGTGACACATAAACCGAACTTTATTAATTATAAAATAAATAATCGTAGCAATAGAGAAAACGTAAACTCAAGCACCACTTTGAGTACAGCCAACACATCCTACATTTATTTAACTTCAACAATGAAAAAAATACATTGAAATATAAAGAATAACAGTATTTCCGATATAACCTTGAGTACAGGTAACATCTCAATAAATCTGATATTACATTTCCTCGCCTTCAGTCCTGCAAAATCATCTATCACATCATCAAAATCAATGATTTTCCCTATATAGGCTTATTTGTACTCTGTAATCCTATAATAGGCTATATAAAATCGAAGGATTTTTCTCTTATGTTGCTGCAACACTATTTTGGTCATTAGTGTCACCTTCTTTAGTGGCTCTTATGGTGTCACCCCCTAAATGGTGTCACCCGGGGCGCCCCGCCCCCCTTTACGGACGCCCCCGGCCC
>NC_069470.1:395448-399245 GCF_026875155.1 Cherax quadricarinatus | reverse complement strand
AAGCGTTAAAATTTTTCTCGGGGTTGGTTACTAGCCCACAAGCGTATATACATTATATCGCCCTTGGGTATAGCCCCCAAGCAGTAATCATTTTAATCGCCGTTGGTGTATTGCCTCCCCAAGCAGTATATACATTATACTCGCCGTTTGGGGTTAGCTCCAAAGAGTTTTCATTTACTCGCGTTGGTTACTCTCCCAAGGTAATCATTATACTCGCCGTCTGGTGTACTACCTCCACAAGCAGATATACATTTTACTCGCGTTGGTGTTTTGCCCCCCAAGCAGTTATACATTATATCCCGCCGTCTGGTGTACTAGCCCCACAAGCAGTATATACATATACTCGCCCGTCTGGTGTTACTTTGCCTCCACAAGCAGTATATACATTATACTCGCCGTCTGGTGTACTAGCCTCCACAAGCAGTATATACATTTTTACTCCCGTCTGGTGTGACTAGGCCTCCACAAGCAGTATATACATTATACTCGCCGTCTGGTGTACTAGCCTCCACAAGCAGTATATACATTATACTCGCCGTCTGGTGTACTAGCCTCCACAAGCAGTATATAACATTATATCGCCGTTGGTGTACTAGCCTCACAAGCAGTATATACATTATACTCGGGTTGGTGTACTTGCCTCACAAGCAGTATAATACTTATACTCGCCGTCTGGTGTACTAGCCTCCACAAGCAGTATATACATTTACTCGCCGTCTGGTGTACTAGCTCCACAAAACAGTATATACATTATACTCGCCCTCTGGTGTACTAGCCTCCCAAGCCCGGGATATTCATTATACTCGCCGTCTGGTGTACTAGCCTCCACAAGCAGTATATACATTATACTCGCCGTCTGGTGTACTAGCCTCCACAAGCAGTATATACATTATACTCGTCGTCTGGTGTACTAGCCTCCACAAGCAGTATATACATTATACTCGCCGTCTGGTGTACTAGCCTCCACAAGCAGTATATACATTATACTCGCCGTCTGGTGTACTAGCCTCCACAAGCAGTATATACATTATACTCGCCGTCTGGTGTACTAGCCTCCACAAGCAGTATATACATTATACTCGCCGTATGGTGTACTAGCCTCCACAAGCAGTATATACATTATACTCGTCGTCTGGTGTACTAGCCTCCACAAAGCAGTTATACATTATATCGCCGTCTGGTGTACTAGCCTCCACAAGCAGTATATACATTATACTCGCCGTCTGTGTACTAGCTCACAAGCAGTATTACATATACTGCCGTCTGGTGTATAGCCTCCACAAGCAGTATAACATTATACTCGCCGTCTGGTGTATAGACATCTCAAGCAGTATTACATTATACTCGCCGTCTGGGTTCTAGCCTCACAAGCAGTATATACTTTACTCGCGTTGGTTGTACTAGCTCCTACAAGCATTTATACATTAATACTCGCCCGTCTGGTGTTACTAGCTCCAAAGACAGTATCTATCATTATATCTGCAGTGATGTTTCTAGCCTCCACAAGCAGTTTATACATGATCTCGCCGTCTGGTGTACTAGCCTCCCAAGCAGGGTATTACATTATATCGCGTCTGGTGTATAGCCTCCACATGCAGTATATACATTACATCGCGTCTGGTGATACTAGCCTCACACAAGCAGTTTATACATTTACTCGCGTCTGGTGTACTAGCCTCCCAAGCAGTATATACATTTACTCGCCGTCTGGTGTACTAGCTCCACAAGCATATTAACATTATCTGCAGTCGGGTCTAGCATCCACAAGCAGTGTATACATTATATCGCCGTCTGTGTACTAGCCTCCACAAGCACGATATAATAGTATTGTAACCCGAACGAGGCTATATACCAAACAGGGAGTGGCCTGGTGGCTGTGGCTAAACTCCGATTCACACACGGAGGGCCCGGTTCGATCACGGCGGGTGAACACATTTCGACAGATTTCCTTACACCTGTTGATCCTGTTCACCTAGCAGCAAATAGGTACCTGGGTGTTAGCGACTGTGTGGGCGATCTGGGGGACAAGTTGGACCCAAGGAAATAGTAGCAGTCCGATGCGCACTGCTTTCTTGGGTTATCCTGGGTGGCTAACCCTGGGGTTACATATCCGAACGAAACTTATCTTATCTTATCTAGATGTTTATTTCCGAGGCACACCACACCATACTATGCTGGATCACGGTTCAATGCATAGCTTGCGGGATGCTGAGGATGGTGTGGTCACAGGGCTGGATTACATATGAACACAGAGTTGACACCGGGGTGTGGTGGTATGTGCGATTGGGCGGGTGCTAGGGGAGGGGTTGGGGGAGATGTCAGGGGGGGGAGGTGTGGGGTCAGGGGTGATTTTTTGCTGGTTGTTCTTGTTAGTTTGCATATATATCAATCATAATGCATATCATGACAATTTGATGTAGGATGATGATAATGATGATACATGATGATGGGTGACGGATGGTCACTGATAATGATGATAATGATATGGCCGATGGCATGTTGTAGATACATGATGAAACTGCTCGATTATGATGGTGAAGATGATAATACTGATAATGATAAATGATAATTGATGTAAGATCATATGATAAGAATGTTATAGATAATATGATGATAATGATGTAATGATGTGCATGATATGAAGATGATAATGATAATGATCATTGCATATCAATGATGATATGATAATGCATATAAGTAATGATAATGTGATGAATGATAGATATATGATGGATGATGATAGTTGAAATGATAATGATAATGATAATAATGATAATCAATGATGATAATGATAATGAAACATGATAATGATATTGATATGATGATATATATATGCATAATATATAAGATGTAATGAATTATAATGATAATGATCATGATAATATATATGATTAATAAGATAATGAAATGCCATAAGCATACATATAATAATGATATAATATAATATTAAGATGTATATAATATGAAAATGATGCATAATGATGATATGATACATAAGATAATGATTATAATGATGATCAAATATAATAAATAATATCAATGATGATATGAAATAATGATAATGATGATATGATATATAATGATAATGATAATATGATACATGATAATCTATAATGATAATGATATCAATGATAAAAATAATGAGATACTGATAACTGATGATAACAATCAATATATAATAACTACTTAATATAATACGATAATTGATGATAATGATACCGATGATAATGATATGTAATTGATAATCGATATAATACTTACGACGATAACTGATATGATGATACATAATACATTATATATACATAATAACGATATATATGATAATGATGATACTGATAGAATGATCTATGATATAATGATCAATAATGATAATCGTAATGATGATCATAATGATTATTAATAATAAATATGATAATGATATATCACATGATAATATAATAAATATGATAATTGATGATAATGATAATATAATATCCATATATGATATGATAATGATACATATGATAATGATATGATAATGATGATATAAAGATAATAATATCTCATACTAAATTGATAATAGATAATGTGATAATGATAATGATATAATTATGAATTATAATACATTTGATATATAAATATGATAATGGTGATCTATAATAATGATATAATGAATATAAACTGATAATGCATGATGATAATGATCATATATAATGATCGATAATGATAATGCTAGATTATGATAATTGCATTATCAATGATAATAATGATCAATGATGATAATCGATATGGATATGATCAAGCAGATCTATTATGCA
>NC_069470.1:347948-392948 GCF_026875155.1 Cherax quadricarinatus | reverse complement strand
TCTGTCTCTCTGTCTCTCTCTGGCTCTCTCTCTGTCTCTGTCTCTCTCTCTGTATCTCTCTATTCTCTACCTCTCTATCTGTCTCTGTCTCTCTCTGTCTCTCTCTCTCCTCCTCTCTCTCTATCTATCTCTCTGTCTTTGTCTCTCTCTATCTGTGTGTGTTGTGTGTGTGTGTGTGTGTGGTGCTGTGAGTGTGTGTGTGTGTGTGATGTTGTGTGTCTGTCTCTCTCTCTCTTCTCTCTCTCTCTCTCTCTCTCTATCTCTCTCTCTCTATTCTTCTCTCTCTCTCCTCTTCTCTCCTCTCTCTCTTTTCACAGGGTTTGACAAGGTTAAAGGGTATCCCTAGGCTTTATTGACAAGTATTACAGGTTAGGATTCCTAACTTCATTGGGCAAGTAGAGTCTGTTACCACATAAGCTCATTTGAAAGCATTTTTATTGTTTATGAGACATAACAAGTAGGGAACAGGAGGAATTTGGAGCCTCTGTGGGCCAGCATTTTCATTTGATTCAACTGACTTTATCTCGTTGACATCATATTGCTGTACGAAGTGTTTCCACATAGAGTCTCATCCTGGGTATATTTGATCTCAGATGTGAAGTGTTGTATCTGGAGCAAGGGTTACAGGGGTGGGGCCGGAGTGAAGTTGCTGCTGGCTGCCTTCTTGTGGCATAAAGCTTGTTCACGGGTCCTCGAAGCGGATACAAGTGTGGTACTTTGACAATATTGGCCTTGTACATAACAGTAAGGCAACACCACATCCTCTATGTTGAAGGCTCTTGCTGAAATGACCTGATCTATTTCCGGATGGGTCCAGGCGAGAGATAGACGTCTTGCTCTGTTCTCTACGTGTCAAGCAGTCGCAGATGAGGGGGGGGGGTGGCAACCAGATGTGGAGCATACTCGAGGTGTGAGTGTACTTGTGCCTCGTACGTCTTTTGCAACCCCATACTGTCAAGCAAGATAAGAGATTCGGAGAAGCAAGTGCAGTAAAGTCTCCTGTGCCTTGTTTGCAAGATTTACAACATGGTTCTCATGGTTAGTTTACCTGGAGTTTACCTGGAGGAGTTTCGGGGTGTCAATGCCCCCGCGGACCCGGTCTGTGACCTGGCCTCTGGTGGATCAGCGCCTGATCAACCAGGTTGTTTGCTGCTTGGCTGCACGCAAACCAACGTACGAGCCCAGCCGGCTGATCAGTAACGACTTTATGTGCTTGGAGTCAAATTTACCCCAAGCGATATCAACTTCTTCTCAGGTAAACCAAACACCCTCCCATCATCCTTACTACTGCAACCAGATAACCAATCAGGTGCCTAGAGACCCATCATCATTTTGCGTTTTTCTCAGGTTTGCAAATGTTACTTGCCATCTATTTCCCAAGCTGATAAAGCTCTTAGCTGTGATTGATGTAGCCTCTAGAGCAGCTCGGCATTTCTTCTCTTGGTAGTGATGTCAGTATACGTCGTCTGAAAATGCATGGGATTCTGGGGAATGAGATGAAGGTCATTGAAGTTAGACATTCCATAACAATGGTCCAGCAGCTTCCTTGTGGAACACTGCCCCAATAGGATGTCTATGTGAGATTCTACCATGAAGGTAATCAACTGGTGGAGACATAGCGTAGGCTGCAATTCCCAGTTGCTTGAAGTTTTGCTATAAGAGGCCCCTGTGCCACAAAACCGTCGAAAGCACCAGCCAATGTCCAGTGCTACACACAGTTGACTTTGGTTTCATCCAGTGATGGTGCCATACTTAGTGGAGAGGTTTAACAGATCAGCGCGAGTTACCTTTCCTGAGCCATATTGGCGGTCACAAGTGAGATTGGTAGTCAATAACTCTGTTGTTTGTCTTGGAGATTATTGTCTCCAAGGATATTACCTGTGAATGGGTCAGGAGTGACACTGGTCTGTTAGTTGCTGATTTCTGCTCTGCCTCTTCTTTTTGTGAACAGGGACTACATTTGCCTCTTTCCACAGAGAGGGCCATTTACACTGTACTAGGCAGTGCTGAAAGATGCGAGTTAGAGGTGCTGCTAGCTGGTCTGCAATCTTCTCTGCAATATTGGATCAACTTGTCTTGGGCCCACAGGCCTTTTCTGGTCACCTCTTCAAGGGGGGCTCCTTGGCGTGGTGGAAGAGGATCTTGGTCTGATGGAGAATTAGATATCTGTCGGTCTTCTTATCTGACCGAACCTAATTACCCCAATCTCCCCTCCCCATTCCTCCATCCTCCCATACTCCCTTTTTCCTTTCATCCTCCTCCTCCCCACCCCTCCCTTTTGCCCTTCCTCTTTTTGGCCTTTGGGATTTCTCCCACAGGCGCGCTAGTTTCCTAGGTAGGGGAAAGGATACCGGGGTCCATTCCCCTTCCCTTGAGGTTCTTGGCGGTGGCGTAGTTTGCCGTAGAATCGGATCGCCTGGGGATGTCTCGATCCCTCTACCCGGGATCCCGGAGTAGCTTTGGGTTGTCTTTCGGGCGACGGGTGTAAACTCTGGAAGCCACCTTTCGGATTCGGGGGTGGTGGCCCAAGGAGGTATGCTTTGTGGTGGATATCCAGCTGCCCTCTCTTTTTGTCCACCGAGGTAGCTCGGCAGATGTGAGGTTGGGTATCTCGGATTGTTAGTATTTCTAGCATGATGGGGAGGGTATGGCACGGGGTTTCCCTGCTGCATTTGCGCTACTTGCGGTGCTGAGGTCCCTTGGGCGTGGAGGGAAAATTTCTGGCCCTTTCATTCCTCCCAGGAACTATCCCTCCCCCGGTCCCCCCTTTTTTTATTCTTTTTTTTATTTTTATTTTCTTTTCTTCTTTTTTTTCTTAAAAACAAAAAGAAAGAAGAACTTAAACCATGGCAGCCCTAGTCCATGAACCTAACTACCCCTGGGCCCCTTTTGATACCCGCACCCGTTTGACCCCGCCTCATTTTTGGGGACCACTCTTCAGACACTCATCCCTTTGTACCTCTTGCCGGTGCTGTTTCCTCACCTGCTTCAGGTACTGGGGCCCCTCGACTGACTCCTTCGATTATCGGACCTTCGCTCTCCTCTGACTATGCTTCCGGCCTCTCCCTAACATTGCGGCAATTTTCAAATCCCCCGACCCGTTCCACGTCAGACCAACTCTGGTCCACGCCTAAACGCCAACGACAATTACCTGCTGATGATACTTCTCCACCTTCCGTTCTTCTCAGAAACGATCGTCACGTCCTTCACTACCTTTCCACGCTCAGTTTCAGACTGAACAATGGACTTAATTCTTCACTTTACGACCGACTTCCTCTACTGATTATCTTTCTGACCACAGTATTGGCAAGGCACTCCTCCCCTGTTGGAAAAGATATTTCTTTTCAGCCTTAAGAGGGGGTACGGACATCCCCCGTACAGAATGCTACCAGGCTCATGAGCTCTCTGTCTTTCCCTATCGACACTGTTCCTGTCACTTTTTGAAAAAATCTTCCAAAAATTCTTGTAGGGGTACTGTAATTTGCCCCATACCGTATTTCAACAAAATTTCCGGAATGTGGGATGACATTCTTGAACGCTGGAACTCAAGTTCCCCAACTAAAGGAGACATTTAACATTTTTCCCTGCCCAGGGCGGGAGATACCCTAGCAATGCCAAGCGTACGTAATAAGGCAATAGTTATTGGGATTTATACAAAAATTTAAAGAAAACGAATCCAGAGGTCATCTGCAGCTTATAATCCTTTAGTAAGGCCTCACCAGATTATGCACTCAATTCGGGTCCCTTTTACAGAAGGGGACAAAAATTCGTTAGAAAACATTCAGGTAGGATGATAAATTAAAACATAGTTTTAGAAATTTTCCTTTATGAAGAAAGAGAAGACTCTTAATTTACATTCATTGTTTAGGAAGAATGGGGGAGACCGATCAAAGTGATAATGGAAGATGGATTAAAAAGGGGGATATTAACAAGGTTTGAGGAACTTCCCCAAGAGAGAACCCGCAGTAAGGGTTTTTAAAATTAGATAAGTTTAGATTTAAAAAGGACATGGGAAAAGAAAATTGGTTTGGAAATGGGTAGTAATGAGGGAAACAGTCTACCTAGTTGGTTTTTGGGGCTAGGCTTTGGGTGTTTTCAAATTTGGTTGGAAATCATGATGGGGGGGGTTGGTTTTGAGTGGAATTTTGCACATCAGAGCTTATTTTTTGGGTAGCATTAAAAATTTGGGGTAGGTCAAATGTTTGTTAGGGGTAAAATTGAAAAAGGCCCTGCTATTTGGGGCCCAGAGGCCTGCTGCAGTTTTTCCCCCTTTCTTATGTTCTTATGTTCTTAATGTGGCTCATTTAATTTTTGCACGAGAACTCCCCTCGTTATTTTGGGGAATCGGTTACGAGTTCGAAAGGTGACCCCACACCACAACGTGTAAAAATTTGCGGCGATTTGGCCATCCAGCGAAAAATTGCAGATCTATCGCGAATGCCCCGTCTGTGGTGGCCCATGACCATTCTAATCGTCTTCAATCGATCCCCTCTTGCCTTTCTGTCATGAGGCTCACCCTTCTACTCCGCCTTGTTTAAGTCTATTTAAACAGCGAGAATCCGTTATCTCAAAAAGACGAAAGGGCTCCCTAGCCCTGGCGTTTCCCCCCCCCAAGGGAACTCCCACGTATTTTTATTCCCCTGTTTCAAAAGTCCCCCCACTTCTGGTATCACCTTTTACACCCCCCTGTGGTTACCCCTCCCCGTCATCCTGATCTAAACCTTTTGTGTCCTGGCTCAGACGTCCCCCTTCAAAGCCTAGTTTATCTGCTTCTTTCGGTTCTTTCTCAAAGCCTCAGTACGACGAGACCTGTACGACACCCCCTCCCAAACGCCCCTTACTTTTCCCAAAAATCAAAAAAAGGTCTTTAAACCTCCTACCCCTCTTCCCCTCCTCATTTTTCCCCCTGTCTCTGCCCCGGTTCTCCCCCCCCCCCACTGGCTCAGTTACAAGTGTAAAGGGTTTACCCCCCTCCTTGTACTGTACCTTCTCCCCCCGTTCCCCCCCAAGTTTCTTCCTCTTCTGCCACCTCCCCCTTTCTGCCCCTTCTGTCCCCTGCCATCTTCTCCATTCCCCTTTACCCTTTTGCCCCCTCCTACCTTGGTACAGTCAAAAAATTTTTAATCTTTACTATCCCCCCCCTACCATTTCCAATTTTTTGTCTCCCTGACGTCTCGAAAATTTCCCAAAAACCCCTTTAAGCATCCTGAATATATTTCAGGACCAAACCATCAATGGACCTGATCCCCCTTTGCTCTTTCTCCCTCTGTCCACCCGGCAACTCCCTTTTTTCACAGCGCCCGTTTCCCTTTGCGCTTGAACGTTTTCCCTGCCTCCCATGTGGACTTTTTTAACCCCTCTATCCCTAGGAACCCTTACCTGGGATTTCAAGTACTTTATATTGCCAAAAACATGGCCTATTTCAGTGGAATTACATGGCTCAGGGGTAATCGGGGTGACTTTAGATGTTCTCTCCCGGGGTTTTCCCCTGTTTGGGGTTTGCTTACAGGAAACCAAAAAAATTTCACTTCTGTTATTTCTCCCCTCTCAGGCTATAATTTATTATATTCTTCAGATCCTTTTCCTGATGGGACCTTTAATGAAAGTGCCCTTCTTCTCCGCACTGATATTCCGTACCATCAGCTATTTGTTCATACTTCGCTGCATTACACAGCAGCCCGTATCCACTTACATAGGTGGTATACGCCCTGTACTTTATATCTCTCTCCTTCTCGGGCATTATCTATTCCGGATATTGCCTTCCTTGTTTCGTCATTACCGCCACCGATTCTGTTACCTGGTGATTTTAATGCCCACCATTTCCTCTGGGGGGGTCTCACTGTGATTCCCGTGGAATTCAGTTAGAGGCTTTTCTTGCCACCCACCCCCTCCATGTTTTAAATACAGGTACTCACACCCATTTTGATCCTCGGACTCATACTCTCTCTTGCATCGATCTCTCAGTCTGCTCTTCCTCCACCGCATTAGACTTCACTTGGTCTGTTCTCCCGGACTTACATGACAGCGATCATTTCCCAATCGTTCTTACTTCCCCTTCATATTCGCCACCTCTTCGCACCCCACGCTGGCAATTTGATCGGGCAAATTGGAACCTTTACTCACACCTAACTGTTTTTAAAGAGGTTCCTTCCTCGTCCTCCATCGATGAGCTTTTACACCTCTTCTCGTCCTCCGTTTTCACCGCAGCTTCTCATTCTATATCCCAAACTTCGGGCAGGCATTCTCAGAAATGCGTGCCTTGGTGGTCTCCTGCTTGTGCTCGTGCAGTACGTTTGAAACGCGCTGCAAGGGGCATGTACCGGTACAATAGAACCACAGAGAGACTCCTTGATTTTAAACAGAAGCGTGTGATCGCTCGCCGTGTCATCCGTGACGCTAAACGCACTTGCTGGCGAGATTATGTCTCCACCATCACCTCTGCTTCCTCTATGAGTGCAGTCTGGAAAAAAGTACGAAAACTGAGTGGTAAATATTCTCCTGACCCGGCTCCTGTTCTGCGGGTTGCCGGTGTTGATATAGCAAACCCACTAGATGTTGCCAATGAAATTGGCAATCATCTGGTCCATATTTCTCAGGGACTCCATCTATGCCCCTCATTTCTTTCCTCAAAGTCTGCCAGAGAGTTAGCACCCTTGGACTTTACTTCTCTCAGAGAAGAACAGTATAATGTGCCTTTTACACTTCAAGAACTGGAGGCAACACTCTCAGCTTGTCGATCATCGGCAGCTGGGCCCGACGACATTCATATTCATATGCTACAACATTTACATCAGTCAACCCTTGCAGTCCTATTATGCCTTTACAATCTTATTTGGTCACAAGGAGTTCTTCCACAGCTGTGGAAATCCGCTATTCTCCCTTTCCACAAACCAGGCACTACAGGACATGAAACCTCCCACTATCGTCCCATTGCTCTTACCAGTGCAGTTTGCAAAGTAATGGAATGCCTAGTAAATAGACGTTTAGTGTAGTATTTAGAGACACACAACAGTCTCTCCACTCGTCAATATGGCTTTCGTAAGGGGCATTCTACCATAGACCCCTTACTACGCTTGGATACGTATGTTCGTAATGCCTTTGCGAATAACCACTCAGTTATTGCCATATATTTTGACCTTGAGAAGGCATATGACACAACTTGGAGGTATAATATTTTAGCCCAAGACAACTCCTTAGGCCTTCGAGGCAATCTACCATCCTTCCTTAAGAATTTTTTAACTGACAGGCATTTCCGTGTTCGGGTTAATAATGTGCTCTCCCCGGACTTTATCCAAGCTGAAGGTGTCCCCCAGGGATGTGTTCTGAGCACAACACTTTTTCTCCTTGCTATTAATGATTTGGCCTCTAGTCTTCCATCAAATATTTGGTCATCACTCTATGTTGATGACTTCACTATTGCCTGTGCAGGCGCTGACTGTCACCTCATTACAGTTTCTCTCCAACATGCAGTCGACCGTGTTTCCAATTGGGCCACCACACGTGGATTTAAATTTTCCAGCACTAAAACCCACCAGATTACTTTCACTAGACGCTCTGTCATCTCCGATCATCCTTTGTACCTCTATGGCTCCCTTATCCCTGAACGTGATACAGTCAAGTTTCTGGGCCTCCTCTTTGATCGTATGTTATCCTGGAAACCTCACATTACCTCTCTGAAGGCAACTTGTCACAGCCTGCTGAACCTTCTTAAAACCCTTGCTCATCTTTCATGGGGAGCAAATCGCCTACATTCCACCCTCCTTCGCCTACATTCCACCCTTATTTAATGGAAACTTGATTATGGTGACCAGATCTATTCAGCAGCATCTCCTGCTACTCTCTCTAGCCTTAACCCCATTCATCACCAAGGATTACGTTTATGCCTTGGTGCTTTTCACTCTTCCCCTGTCGAGAGCCTCTATGCAGAAGTGAATGTTCCATCCTTATCCGATCGCCGTGATGCCCATTGCCTTCGCTACTATGTATGCTCTCATGATCTCCGCAATCCTTCCATTTATGGAATGGTCACTGATATTAGTAGACATTCTTTATTTGTTCGCCGCCACTGTTTACTCCGTCCCTTCTCTCTTCGCCTTCATTCGCTCTTGTCTTCTCTTCAACTACCACCTTTCTATGTACATTTAGCATCTCACTTTTCCCTACCCCCCTGGGAAGTTCCAGCTGTTCGAGTCTGTTCTTTCTCCCTCCCTTGCTCGAAAGCCCAACTGTCTACGGTCGCTTCCCGCTCTCTTTTTCTTGACCACTTTCACTCTCATTCTCATGCCATTGCTGTGTACACAGATGGCTCTAAGTCTTCTGACGGCGTAGGATTCGCAGCAGTGTTTCCGGACAGCGTCGTACAAGGGCATTTACTGTCTTCGGCTAGTATTTTTACTGCTGAATTATATGCCATCCTTACAGCACTTATCCGTATTGCATCTATGCCTGTGTCATCATTTGTGGTTGTCTCAGACTCCCTTAGTGCTTTACAGGCTATACAAAAATTTGATACACCTCACCCCTTAGTCCTCCGTATCCAACTTTGGCTATGCCGCATCTTTACCAAGCATAAAGATATTGTTTTTTGTTGGATCCCTGGTCATGTTGACGTACAGGGCAATGAACAGGCAGACACTGCTGCGCGGTCAGCAGTACATGACCTACCAGTTTCATGTAGAGGTATTCCATTTACAGACTATTTTGCTGCAATATCTTCCCAACTTCACACCCGTTGGCAACAACGTTGATCTACTATGCTCGGCAACAAACTTCAATCTATTAAACCGAGTATAGGTTACTGGCCGTCTTCTTATCACCAGTGTCGAGGTTGGGAGACTACTCTCTCCCGTCTTCGCATTGGCCATACTCGTCTTACTCATGGATATCTCATGGGGAGGCGTCTTGCTCCTCTCTGTGAGAATTGCCAAGCTCCATTATCAGTCAGCCACATTCTGTTGGACTGCCCACTTTATCAACGAGCACGCAGAATTTACCTCTGTCGTCGTCTTCGCTCCGCTGCTCTCTCTTTACCTTCCCTTCTCGCTGATGGACCCACCTTTCATCCGGACTCTCTCATTGACTTTTTGACAACAACTGACTTACTTCACAAATTCTGATACCTTCAGCCCTTTCTACTTCAATCTCTTGCTACCCTCTACCCCCGTACTATCCCCTGCCCCGCTGTTTTCTGTAACCTACTGATCATCCCTCCTCCCTTCTGCCGCCCAATACCCTCGCTTCCTTCCCTACCCTGCAGCGCTGTATAGCCCTTGTGGCTTAGCGCTTCTTTTTTATTATAATAATAATTTTCTTGGTCAAGCGATTTAAGAAGGAAAAGCATCTTTTCCTGCTATATTGTCACCTGGAGTTTACCAGGAATTTACCTGGAGAGAGTTCCGGGGGTCAACGCCCCCGTGGCCCGGTCTGTGACCAGGCCTCCTGGTGGATCAGAGCCTGATGAACCAGGCTGTTACTGCTGGCTGCACGCAAACCAACGAACGAGCCACAGCCCGGCTGATCAGGAACTGACTTTAGGTGCTTGTCCAGTGCCAGCTTGAAGACTGCCTGGGGGCTGTTGGTAATCCCCCTTATGTGTGCTGGGAGGCAGTTGAACAGTCTCAGGCCCCTGACACTTATTGTATGGTCTCTTAACGTGCTAGTGACACCCCTGCTTTTCATTGGGGGGATGTTGCATCGTCTGCCAAGTCTTTTGCTTTCGTAGTGAGTGATTATCGTGTGCAAGTTCGGTACTAGTCCCTCTAGGATTTTCCAGGTGTATATAATCATGTATCTCTCCCTCCTGCGTTCCAGGGAATACAGGTTCAGGAACCTCAAGTGCTCCCAGTAATTGAGGTGTTTTATCTCCGTTATGCGCGCCGTGAAGGTTCTCTGTACATTTTCTAGGTCAGCAATTTCACCTGCCTTGAAAGGTGCTGTTAGTGTGCAGCAATATTCCAGCCTAGATAGAACAAGTGACCTGAAGAGTGTCATCATGGGCTTGGCCTCCCTAGTTTTGAAGGTTCTCATTATCCATCCTGTCATTTTTCTAGCAGATGCGATTGATACGATGTTATGGTCCTTGAAGGTGAGATCCTCTGACATGATCACTCCCAGGTCTTTGACGTTGGTATTTCGCTCTATTTTGTGGCCAGAATTTGTTTTGTACTCTGATGAAGATTTAATTTCCTCGTGTTTACCATATCTGAGTAATTGAAATTTCTCATCGTTGAACTTCATATTGTTTTCTGCAGCCCACTGAAAGATTTGGTTGATGTCCGCCTGGAGCCTTGCAGTGTCTGCAGTGGAAGACACTGTCATGCAGATTCGGGTGTCATCTGCAAAGGAAGACACGGTGCTGTGGCTGACATCCTTGTCTATGTCAGATTCCTAACTTTATTGGCAAGGATTCCTAACTTTATTGGCAAGCTAAGAGCTGTTACCTACATCAGCTCATTTGAAAGCATTTTTATTGTTATGAGACATACAAGTAGGGAACAGGATGAAGTTGGAGCCATCTGTGGGCCAGCATTTTCATTTGATCAACTGACTTTATCTCGTTGACATCATTATGCTGTACGAATGTGTTCCATACTCGAGTCATCCTGGGTATGTATGATATCAGATGTGTTCCAGACTCGAGTCATCCTGGGTATATATGATCTCAGATGTGTTCCAGACTCGAGTCATCCTGGGTATATAGGATCTCAGATGTGTTCCAGACTCGAGTCATCCTGGGTATATATGATCTCAGATGTGTTCCAGACTCGAGTCATCCTGGGTATATAGGATCTCAGATGTGTTCCAGACTCGAGTCATCCTGGGTATATATGATCTCAGATGTGTTCCAGACTCGAGTCATCCTGGGTATATATGATCTCAGATGTGTTCCAGACTCGAGTCATCCTGGGTATATATGATCTCAGATGGAGCCGAATAAGAAGAGTGTAAAATTTTTGGTGCCGTTATTCTGCAAAAATCATTTTGAACGTAAGGAAAAAAATATATATTGATATTAAGTAATATTAAGTCAGTGTATGACATCAATGTCCCTCCACCATTCTCAGAGGCTGAGTCACGACATCAATGTCCCTCCACCATTCTCAGAGGCTGAGTCATGACATCAATGTCCCTCCACCATTCTCAGAGGCTGAGTCATGACATCAATGTCCCTCCACCATTCTCAGAGGCTGAGTCATGACATCAATGCCCCTCCACCATTCTCAGAGACTGAGTCATGACATCAATGCCCCTGGCACAGCGTGTGTCCTCCTCTGTGTTGACTGGATCAGGGATGCTACTCCAGGGATGTTTTAGGGAGTCGACATCCACCTGGTGGATCAAAACCTGACCAACCAGGCTGTTACTGGACAAGTTGAAGGAATGAGACATGCAATATTTGTGTATTTTTACTGTGGTAACTCTTCGCCAGTCAGTGACTTATTCAGTCCATTAGACAGAAGACTGTTGGGCTGAATTCATCGACTCCACGATGAGGGACTGTTTACCTGACACTCCTACTACTGTTCCACCGTTCTTCTCTGTATTGGACTGATGAAGCCGCTGGCTGGAGAAACATTTCCATGGTAAACATTCCCAAGTGTTGCTTAAGTCCCTCATTGTTCAGGTTGTTACTGCATGCTGCACGCAACACAGTAGTCACAGCAACACAGTAGTCACAGCAACACAGTAGTCACAGCAACACAGTAGTCACAGCAACACAGTAGTCACAGCAACACAGTAGTCACAGCAACACAGCAGTCACTGCAACACAGCAGTCACTGCAACACAGTAGTCACAGCAACACAGTAGTCACAGCAACACAGTAGTCACAGCAACACAGTAGTCACTGCAACACAGCAGTCACTGCAACACAGTAGTCACAGCAACACAGTAGTCACAGCAACACAGTAGTCACAGCAACACAGCAGTCACTGCAACACAGTAGTCACAGCAACACAGTAGTCACAGCAACACAGTAGTCACAGCAACACAGTAGTCACAGCAACACAGTAGTCACAGCAACACAGTAGTCACAGCAACACAGTAGTCACAGCAACACAGTAGTCACAGCAACACAGTAGTCACAGCAACACAGTAGTCACAGCAACACAGTCACAGCAACACAATAGTCACAGCAACACAGTAGTCACAGCAACACAGTAGTCACAGCAACTCAATAGTCACAGCAACACAGTAGTCACAGCAACACAGTAGTCACAGCAACACAGTAGTCACAGCAACACAGTAGTCACAACAACACAGTAGTCACAGCAACTCACTAGTCACAGCAACACAGTAGTCACAGCAACACAGTAGTCACAGCAACTCAATAGTCACGGCAACACAGTAGACACAGCAACACAGTAGTCGCAGCAACACAGTCACAGCAACAGAGTAGTCGCAGCAACACAGTCACAGCAACACAGTAGTCACAGCAACACAGTAGTCACAGCAACATAGTAGTCACAGCAACTCAATAGTCACAGCAACACAGTAGTCACAGCAACACAGTAGTCACAGCAACACAGTAGTCAAAGCAACTCAATAGTCACAGCAACACAGTAGTCACAGCAACACAGTAGTCACAGCAACACAGTAGTCACAGCAACACAGTAGTCAAAGCAACTCAATAGTCACAGCAACACAGTAGTCACAGCAACACAGTAGTCACAGCAACACAGTAGTCAAAGCAACTCAATAGTCACAGCAACACAGTAGTCACAGCAACACAGTCACAGCAACACAGTAGTCACAGCAACACAGTAGTCACAGCAACACAGTCACAGCAACACAGTAGTCACAGCAACACAGTAGTCACAGCAACACAGTAGTCACAGCAACACAGTAGTCACAACAACACAGTAGTCACAGCAACACAATAGTCACAGCAACACAATAGTCACAGCAACACAGTCGTCACAGCAACATAATAGTCACAGCAACATAATAGTCACAGCAACACAGTAGTCACAGCAACACTAGTCACAGCAACACAGTAGCCACAGCAACACAGTAGTCACAGCAACTCAATAGTCACAGCAACACAGTAGTCACAGCAACACAGTAGTCACAGCAACTCAATAGTCACAGCAACACAGTAGTCACAGCAACACAATAGTCACAGCAACACAATAGTCACAGCAACACATTGGTCAGAGCAACACAGTAGTCACAGCAACACAGTAGTCACAGCAACACAGTAGTCACAGCAACACAGTAGTCACAGCAACACAGTAGTCACAGCAACACAATAGTCACAGCAACACAGTAGTCACAGCAACATAATAGTCATAGCAACATAATAGTCACAGCAACACAGTAGTCACAGCAACACAATAGCCACAGAAACACAGTAGTCACAGCAACACAGTAGTCACAGCAACACAGTAGTCACAACAACTCAATAGTCACAGCAACACAGTAGTCACAGCAACACAGTAGTCACAGCAACACAGTAGTCACAGTAACACAGTAGTCACAGCAACACAGTCACAGCAACACAGTAGTCACAGCAACACAATAGTCACAGCAACACAGTAGTCACAGCAACACAATAGTCACAGCAACACAGTAGTTACAGCAACACAGTAGTTACAGCAACACATTGGTCACAGCAACACATTGGTCACAGCAACACAGTAGTCACAGCAACTCAATAGTCACAGCAACACAGTAGTCACAGCAACACAGTCACAGCAACACAGTAGTTACAGCAACACAGTAGTTACAGCAACACATTGGTCACAGCAACACATTGGTCACAGCAACACAGTAGTTACAGCAACACAGTAGTTACAGCAACACATTGGTCACAGCAACACATTGGTCACAGCAACACAGTAGTCACAGCAACACAGTAGTCACAGCAACACAATAGTCACAGCAACACAGTAGTCACAGCAACACAATAGTCACAGCAACATAATAGTCACAGCAACACAGTAGTCACAGCAACACAATAGCCACAGAAACACAGTAGTCACAGCAACACAGTAGTCACAGCAACACAGTAGTCACAGCAACTCAATAGTCACAGCAACACAGTAGTCACAGCAACACAATAGTCACAGCAACACATTGGTCACAGCAACACAGTAGTCACAGCAACACAGTAGTCACAGCAACACAGTAGTCACAGCAACACAGTAGTCACAGCAACACAGTAGTCACAGCAACACAATAGCCACAGAAACACAGTAGTCACAGCAACACAGTAGTCACAGCAACACAGTAGTCACAGCAACTCAATAGTCACAGCAACACAGTAGTCACAGCAACACAGTAGTCACAGCAACACAGCAACACAGCACAGCAACACAGTCACAGCAACACAGTCACAGCAACACAGTCACAGCAACACAGTAGTCACAGCAACATAATAGTCACAGCAACATAATAGTCACAGCAACACAGTAGTCACAGCAACATAATAGTCACAGCAACATATTAGTCACAGCAACACAGTAGTCACAGCAACACAGTCACAGCAACACAATAGTCACAGCAACACAATAGTCACAGCAACACAGTAGTCACAGCAACATAATAGTCACAGGAACATAATAGTCACAGCAACACAGTAGTCACAGCAACACAATAGCCACAGAAACACAGTAGTCACAGCAACACAGTAGTCACAGCAACACAGTAGTCACAGCAACACAATAGTCACAGCAACACAGTAGTCACAGCAACACAATAGCCACAGAAACACAGTAGTCACAGCAACACAGTAGTCACAGCAAAACAAGTCACAGCAACACAATAGTCACAGCAACACAGTCACAGCAACACAGTCACAGCAACACAGTAGTCACAGCAACACAGTAGTCACAGCAACACAGTAGTCACAGCAACACAGGAGTCACAGCAACACAGTAGTCACAGCAACACAGTCACAGCAACACAATAGCCACAGCAGCACAGTAGTCACAGCAACACAGTAGTCACAGCAACACAATAGTCACAGCAACACAGTAGTCACAGCAACATAATAGTCACAGCAACATAATAGTCACAGCAACACAGTAGTCACAGCAACACAATAGCCACAGAAACACAGTAGTCACAGCAACACAGTAGTCACAGCAACACAGTCACAGCAACACAGTAGTCACAGCAACACAGTCACAGCAACACAGTCACAGCAACACAGTAGTCACAGCAACACAGTCACAGCAAAACAATAGTCACAGCAACACAATAGTCACAGCAACACAGTCACAGCAACACAGTCACAGCAACACAGTAGTCACAGCAACACAGTAGTCACAGCAACACAGTAGTCACAGCAACACAGTAGTCACAGCAACACAGGAGTCACAGCAACACAATAGCCACAGAAACACAGTAGTCCCAGCAACACAGTAGTCACAGCAACACAGTCACAGCAAAACAATAGTCACAGCAACACAGTAGTCACAGCAACACAGTAGTCACATTAACACAGTAGTCACAGCAACACAGCAGTCACAGCAACACAATAGCCACAGCAACACAGCCACAGCAACACAGTAGTCACAGCAACACAGTCACAGCAACACAATAGCCACAGAAACACAGTAGTCCCAGCAACACAGTAGTCACAGCAACACAGTCACAGCAAAACAATAGTCACAGCAACACAGTAGTCACAGCAACACAGTAGTCACAGTAACACAGTCACAGCAACACAGCAGTCACAGCAACACAATAGCCACAGCAACACAGCCACAGCAACACAGTAGTCACAGCAACACAGTCACAGCAACACAATAGCCACAGCAACGCAGTAGTCACAGTAACACAGTAGTCACAGCAACACAGTAGTCACAGCAACACAGTAGTCACAGCAACACAGTCACAGCAACACAGTAGTCACAGCAACACAGTAGTCACAGCAACACAGTAGTCACAGTAACACAGTAGCCACAGCAACACAGTCAGAGCAACACAGTAGTCACAGTAACACAGTAGCCACAGCAACACAGCCACAGCAACACAATAGTCACAGTAACACAATAGGTCAACGTATGAGCCACACTCCGGTGATCAGGAACTGATTTAGGAACTTGTCAAGTTCCTTCTTGTAAGCAGCCACGAGTTTCTTGGTAGTCTTATGCGCTATGTGAGAGTAAAAACATGGGCGTATGTCAGTGTGTGTGTAAGACACACTAGTTCTGCTCTCCAATATTAGTGTCACTCTTGTTGACAAGTAACCAATGTCGGACTTTTTCCAAATTCAGTCGTCTAAGGTTCAGTATGGTGGAACATGGTAACAGTGACCACTGTGAGTGCCACTGTGGGGATACCACGGTTGCAGTGACCACTGTGAGTGCCGCTGTGCTGATACCATGGCAGCAGTGACCACTGTGAGTGCCGCTGTGGGGATACCACGGTTGCAGTGACCACTGTGAGTGCCGCTGTGGGGATACCATGGCAGCAGTGACCACTGTGAGTGCCGCTGTGGGGATACCATGGCAGCACTGACCACTGTGAGTGCCGCTGTGGGGATACCATGGCAGCAGTGACCACTGTGAGTGCCGCTGTGGGGATACCATGGCAGCAGTGACCACTGTGAGTGCCGCTGTTGGGATACCATGGCAGCAGTGACCACTGTGAGTGCCGCTGTGGGGATACCATGGCAGCAGTGACCACTGTGAGTGTCGCTGTGGGGATACCATGGCAGCAGTGACCACTGTGAGTACTACTGTGGGGATACCATGGCAGCAGTGACCACTAACTTGCTAGTTCTGGTTTCTGCTACCAGCGATCTCTGGCAGGAGTCAGTGGTCTGTGTATTACTAAGGGGACTCGGGGCAGCAGTGACCACTGCTGATCTTCCAGTGGCAGCTGGAGTCAGGGTATGACAGTAGGTGGTACAAACAGCACAGACCACTGACTGACTGGCCCTCTACACAGTAGTTAGTGTGACTGTAAGTGACCACTACAGCTGTAGGCCACCACTACAGCTGTAGGCGACCGCTACAGATGTAGGCCACCACTACAGCTGTAGGCGACCGCTACAGCTGTAGGCGACCGCTACAGCTGTAGGCCACCGCTACAGCTGTAGGCGACCGCTACAGCTGTAGGCCACCGTTACAACTGTAGGCCACCGCTACAGCTGTAGGCCACCGCTACAGCTGTAGGCCACCGCTACAGCTGTAGGCCACCGCTACAGTTGTAGGCCACCACTACAGCTGTAGGCCACCGTTGCAGCTGTAGGCCACCACCACAGGTGTAGGCCACCGATACGGCTGCAGGCCACCACTACAACTTTAGGCCACCACTACAGCTGTAGGCCACCGCTACAGCTGTAGGCCACCACTACAGCTGTAGGCCACCGCTACAGCTGTAGGCCACCACTACAGGTGAAGGCCACCACTACAGCTGTAGGCCACCGCTACAGCTGTAGGCCACCACTACAGGTGTAGGCAACCGCTACAGCTGTAGGCCACCACTACAAGTGTAGGCCACCGCTACAGCTGTAGGCCACCACTACAGCTGTAGGCCACCACTACAAGTGTAGGCCACCACTACAGCTGTAGGCCACCGCTACAGCTGTAGGCCACCGCTACAGCTGTAGGCCACCGCTACAGCTGTAGGCCACCACTACAGCTGTAGGCCACCGATACAGCTGTAGGCCACCACTACAGGTGTAGGCCACCGCTACGGCTGCAGGCCACCACTACCACTCTAGGCCACCACTACAGCTGTAGGCCACCGCTACAGCTGTAGGCCACCACTACAGCTGTAGGCCACCGCTACAGCTGTAGGCCACCACTACAGATGTAGGCCACCGCTACAGCTGTAGGCCACCGCTACAGCTGTAGGCCACCACTACAGATGTAGGCCACCGCTACAGCTGTAGGCCACCACTACAAGTGTAGGCCACCGCTACAGCTGTAGGCCACCACTACAGCTGTAGGCCACCACTACAAGTGTAGGCCACCGCTACAGCTGTAGGCCACCGCTACAAGTGTAGGCCACCGCTACAGCTGTAGGCCACCGCTACAAGTGTAGGCCACCGCTACAGCTGTAGGCCACCACTACAGGTGTAGGCCACCGCTACAGCTGTAGGCCACCACTACAGCTGTAGGCCACCACTACAGCTGTAGGCCACCACTACAGCTGTAGGCCACCACTACAGCTGTAGGCCACCCTACAGCTGTAGCCCACCGCTACAGATGTAGGCCACCACTACAGCTGTAGGCCACCGCTACAGCTGTAGGCCACCACTACAGCTGTAGGCCACCACTACAGCTGTAGGCCACCACTACAAGTGTAGGCCACCGCTACAGCTGTAGGCCACCACTACAGCTGTAGGCCACCGCTACAGCTGTAGGCCACCGCTACAGCTGTAGGCCACCACTACAGCTGTAGGCCACCACTACAGCTGTAGGCCACCACTACAAGTGTATGGCCACCGCTACAGCTGTAGGCCACCGCTACAGTGTAGGCCACCGCTACAGCTGTAGGCCACCACTACAAGTGTAGGCCACCGCTACAGCTGTAGGCCACCACTACAGCTGTAGGCCACCACTACACCTGTAGGCCACCACTACAGCTGTAGGCCACCGCTACAAACTGTAGGCCACCACTACAAGTGTAGGCCACCGCTACAGCTGTAGGCCACCGCTACAGCTGTAGGCCACCACTACAGCTGTAGGCCACCGCTACAGCTGTAGGCCACCACTACAAGTGTAGGCCACCACTACAGCTGTAGGCCACCACTACAGCTGTAGGCCACCACTACAGCTGTAGGCCACCACTACAGCTGTAGGCCACCACTACAAGTGTAGGCCACCACTACAGCTGTAGGCCACCACAGCTGTAGGCCACCACTACAGCTGTAGGCCACCACTACAAGTGTAGGCCACCACTACAAGTGTAGGCCACCACTACAGCTGTAGGCCACCACTACAGCTGTAGGCCACCCTACAGCTGTAGGCCACCACTACAAGTGTAGGCCACCACTACAAGTGTAGGCCACCACTACAGCTGTAGGCCACCACTACAGCTGTAGGCCACCACTACAGCTGTAGGGCACCACTACAAGTGTAGGCCACCACTACAAGTGTAGGCCACCACTACAGCTGTAGGTCACCACTACAGCTGTAGGCCACCACAGCTGTAGGCCACCACTACACCTGTAGGCCACCACTACAGCTGTAGGCCACCGCTACAGCTGTAGGCCACCACTACAAGTGTAGGCCACCGCTACAGCTGTAGGCCACCGCTACAGCTGTAGGCCACCACTACAGCTGTAGGCCACCGCTACAGCTGTAGGCCACCCCTACAAGTGTAGGCCACCACTACAGCTGTAGGCCACCACATACAGCTGTAGGCCACCACTACAGCTGTAGGCCACCACTACAGCTGTAGGCCACCACTACAAGTGTAGGCCACCACTACAGCTGTAGGCCACCATACAGCTGTAGGCCACCACAGCTGTAGGCCACCACTACAGCTGTAGGCCACCACTACAAGTGTAGGCCACCACTACAAGTGTAGGCCACCACTACAGCTGTGGCCACCACTACAGCTGTAGGCCACCACTACAGCTGTAGGCCACCACTACAAGTGTAGGCCACCACTACAAGTGTAGGCCACCACTACAGCTGTAGGCCACCACTACAAGCTGTAGGCCACCACTACAGCTGTAGGGCACCACTACAAATGTAGGCCACCACTACAAGTGTAGGCCACCACTCAGCTGTAGGTCACCACTACAAGTGTAGGCCACCACTACAATGTTTTGGCCACCACTACAGCTGTAGGCCACCACTACAGCTGTAGGCCACCACTACAAGTGTAGGCCACCACTACAGCTGTAGGCCACCGCTACAGCTGTAGGCCACCACTACAAGTGTAGGCCACCACTACAGCTGTAGGCCACCACTACAAGTGTAGGCCACCACTACAGCTGTAGGCCACCCACTACAAGTGTAGGCCACCACTACAGCTGTAGGCCACACACTACAAGTGTAGGCCACCACTACAGCTGTAGGCCACCACTACAAGTGTAGGCCACCACTACAGCTGTAGGCCACCACTACAAGTGTAGGCCACCACTACAGCTGTAGCCCACCACTACAAGTGTAGGCCACCACTAAAAGCTGTAGGCCACCACTACAAGTGTAGGCCACCACTACAGCTGTAGGCCACCACTACAGCTGTAGGCCACCACTACAGGTGTAGGCCACCACTACAAGTGTAGGCCACCACTACAGCTGTAGGCCACCACTACAGCTGTAGGCCACCACTACAAGTGTAGGCCACCACTACAAGTGTAGGCCACCACTACAGCTGTAGGCCACCACTACAAGTGTAGGCCACCACTACAGCTGTAGGCCACCACTACAGCTGTAGGCCACCACTACAGCTGTAGGCCACCACTACAAGTGTAGGCCACCACTACAGCTGTAGGCCACCACTACAGCTGTAGGCCACCACTACAGCTGTAGGCCACCACTACAGCTGTAGGCCACCACTACAGCCGTAGGCCACCACTACAGTGTAGGCCACCACTACACTTTTAGGCCACCACTACAGCTGTAGAACCACCACTACAGCTGTTTGGCCACCACTACAGCTGTAAGGGGCCACCACTACAGCTGTAGGCCACCACTACAGCTGTAGGCCACCACTACAGCTGTAGGCCACCACTACGCTGTAGGCCACCACTACAGCTGTAGACCACCACTACAGCTGTAGGCCACCACTACAGCTGTAGGCCACCACTACAGCTGTAGGCCACCACTACAGCTGTAGGCCACCACTACAGCTGTAGGCCACCACTACAGCTGTAGGCCACCACTACAGCTGTAGGCCACCACTACAGCTGTAGGCCACCACTACAGCTGTAGGCCACCACTACAGCTGTAGGCCACCACTACAGCTGTAGGCCACCGCTACAGCTGTAGGCCACCACTACAGCTGTAGGCCACTCTGGACTGAATTTTTAATGAGTTGAGGTAGCAACTTGCAAGAAGAGGGTTTTGAGGGTCAACGCCCCCGCTGCCCGGTCTGAGACCAGGCCTCGTGGTGGATCAGGGTCTGATCAACCAGGCTGTTACTGCTGGTAGCACGTAAACCGACGTGTGAACCACAGCCCGGCTAATCAGGTACTGACTTCAGGTGACCGTCCAGCGCCTGTGAAGCTGCTCCACTGTTTTTAAATGAAACCTGACTTGTAAGGGCAGTTATTATTACTGGTGAGCTCTAAACCCGTATTGACTAGCAGCAAATCACTTATGTAATCATTGTTAGTTATGTTAGTTGGTTGGTGAAGGGCTCTTGATCCAGGGAATTATAGTTGCTCTCGGTTTCCTTGAATCAAACCTGATTATTTCGTTTTCACCCGGCGCTGTATGACCCGTTCGGGTGTTGCGCTTCTCAGTGAATTTAATAGTGTTTCATGGTAGATTCGGGTTTAGTGCTTCCCTATGAATATATTAATGATTTCCTCCCATTGTTCAGGCAGTATATGACCCCTGTGGGTTTGGTGTTCCCTAAGAATGCAATATAATTGACCCATACGGATTTTCCGCTTTCTCATAAACCTTCTGTTTCCTAGTGAAATTAAGACACATGTGCAACATCTGGGTATCTTTATTGTAGAAGTTTCGCCCTCACGAGGGCATTATCTCAGTATCAGATTTCCAGGACATAACGTGAAGGGACAGGAGAACTATGTACAGGAAGATGAGGTAATCAGTCCCTCAACTAGCAGTATAAGGTGCGAACAAGCATCACAGTCGTGGAGATTGAAGCAGAAGAAATGTGATCCTGGCGCATTATATAGGTATACGTCAGATGTTGGCAATTGTGTCCTCATTCCATCTTGTCGGTATTGTATACCATTCTTGTACACTAATCCATGTGCGTGCGCCGTGTGATGCGGGCAAAAGATCGTCCCTCAACTATTCTCCTGCGTCACTTAGGAAAAAGTTGGGTGAGCAGGGGAAGGACCCCTGCCACCTGCGCAGCTACGAACTTGTGAGATTCACTAGTTTTTAAGGATTTGGTTCGTAAATACTAAGGGGCACTTTAAGTACCCTGTCTTCTAATAAGATATTAATTTTTCCACTATAATTCTACGTGTCTATAACTACTATCTCCCTCTTCAAGGGGGGGTCCTTGGCGTGGTGAAGAGGCTCTTGGTGTCTGAGGGAGAATTAGAACCTATCGTCTTCTTTCCTCAGGACCGAACATAATTACCCCCAATCTCCCTCCCCTATCCCATTCTCTCCCCCATCCTCCCCTTTTTTCCTTTCCTCCTCCTCTCCCCACACTCCTCCCTTTTGCCTTCCTCCTTTTTTGTCCTTTTGGTAGATTTCTCCCACTCAGGCACGCTAGTTCCTAGGTAGAGGAAAGGACACCGGTGGTCGAATCCCATTTGTTGAGGTTTCATTGGCGGTGGCCAGTAGTTTGCCGTGGAATCTGGATTGCCCTAGGGATGTCCCTGATCACTCTCCGGTATCCGGAGTCAGCTTTGGGTGTGTCTTTTGGGCGACGGGTGTAATTCTGGAAGCCACCTTTCCGATTCCGGCGGCGGTGGCTGAAGGAGGTATGCTTTGTGGCGGATATCCGGCCGCCTCTCTTTTGTCCACCGAGGTAGCCTCGCCAGATGTGAGGTTGTCTATCCCAGATTGCTGGTTTACTGGCATGAAGGGTAGGGTATTATGGCACGGGTTCCATGCTGCAATCTGCGAGTACTAGCTAGGATGTCGTGTCCTCTTGGGCGCGGAGGGGAGATTTCTGCCCTTTCATTCCTCTAGGAGATCTATCCCTCCCCCCGGGACCCCCCTTTTTTATTTCTTTTTTTTATTTTTTATTTTCTTTTCTTCTTTCTTTTATTTTTCTTTAAAAACAAAATAAGAAGTAACCTAACCATGGCAGCCCTAGTCCATGAACCTTTTTACGCCCCGGGCCCCTGTCCTTCTTGATACCGCACCCGTTCTGACCACGCGCCTCGTCCTTCTGTGGACCACTCTCAGACATTCCTCATGCCTCTGGTACTATGGCCGGTGTGTTTCTCCTCGACCATTGTTTCAGGTAACTGAGGCCTCGACTGATCCTTCGATTTTATAGACCTGTCGCTCTCCTCCTAACTATGCTTCCGGCCCTGTCTCCCTCTACGGTGGGCAATTTTCAAATCGCCGACCCGTTCCACGTCGGGACCTCGAACTCTTGGTTCCCGACGCCTAAAACGTTCAACGACAATTACCAGCTGTGATACTTCTCCACCTTTCACCTTCTCGTTCTTCTCGGAAAAGTCGACACGTCCTTCACTACCTTTCCTCGACGCTAGTTTCAGGACTGAACAGTGGACTAAATTCTTCACTTATACGACCAACTTCTCTACTGGCCTATCTTTCTGACCTTTAGTATGGCAAGGCACTCCTACGCCATGTTGGTAAAGTAAGATTATTTCTTTTCTGCTCTTAAGAGCGGTTACGCGCATCATTACCGTACAGAATGCTACCAGGCTGTGAGCTCTCTCGTCTTTCCCATATAGATACTGTTCTGTCCCCTTGAAAAACATCATTCCCTCATATTCTTGTTGTGGTACGTTATTCTGCCCCATTACCATAGTTCAAAAAAATTTCCAGACATGTAGGCACCGACATTCTAGAGAACAGCTGGAACTCCTCAAGATTCTCCCTAATCCTCAAGGTAGCACTTACGTTCTTCCTGCCCGTGGGCGAGACGATACCCTAGCGAGAATGGGCTGTTTAACTTTTGACAGCCGATAACGTCCCATCCTCAGGTTTTATATAGCAGGACATCGGTTACATGAGTCGAAAAGGTGAGTCCCTACACCACGCTCAGTGTAGAAATTGCTGTTGGCGATTTGGCCATCACGCTCGAAAATTGCAGATCTATCGAGGCGAAGCTGCCAGTGTCTGTGGTTTTGCTGATGGGACCATTCTAATACGTCCTGTGCAATCGATCTCCCTGCTTGCTGCTTAATGTCATGGGCTCAACCCTTCGTACTCTCGCGCCGTTAGTCAGGTCTATTATAAACGAGCGGGAAATCCTAGTAACCTCAGATAGTAGACAGAAGGTCTCCCTTATTGCCATGGCAGGTTTCTCATCTCCGCCTCCAAGGGAGTCTCCCGCACGGTGTTTCTTATTCCCGTGTTTCAAACGTCCCCTCACTCATTCATGGTGTTATCCATCGCTCTACACCCACCCTGTGTGGAGTTTTTGTTGTTTAACCCTCGCGCGTGCTCCTCAATATAATCACTCCTGTATCTATATCCTGAGTTGCTCTGTCCTCGGCCAGACCGGTCCCTACTTCATAACGCCTCAGTCGCTAATCTCGCTTCTTCGGAGTTATCTCTTACAAGCCTCAGTATCGACGAGACCTCGATAGGACACCTTTCCCATCGTCCCTCTATTCTCAAAAGTCATAAAAGGTGTCGGTAACACCTCCTAGACCCTTCTTCCACCCTTCTCTTGTTACCCTCCCGCGTGTCTTCTTGTGTCCCTAGTGTCTTCCCCTTCTCACTACTGCATACGAGTGTTAGATAGCAGACAGTGCAGAGGTTCACGCCTCCTCCTAGTAATGTTACCTTCTCTTCGCTGTGTCACCTCCCAAGTTTCTTCCTCTTCTGCTCCGAACCTCCCAGGTGTTCCAGGTCTCTTCTGGTCTGCCGCCTTGCCAGCTTCTCCAGTTGCCCCTCCACCCTTTCTCGCCCCGCCCTTCCGTTGGCTAGTCAGGTCTCTATGAATACTACGTGTCCAAATCTGTTTGACTTCATCCTTCCCCCTACGCTCTCCATTGCCGCGCAAATTGTGCTCCGGATAGAACGTCGAGAAACATCTGTCTCGAATGTCGCTGAGAGACCAGCTCTTGATTTGCTAATCATCGAGATTAAGGTGATGGCAAGAGACCAAACCATTCATATGGACGCAACTGATCCGAGACCTTCCGCTGAGCTTTCTCTCGCTCTCGCTCGAATTTCTGGGGCAATCTCCTTCGTTCACGCAGCGCGACCGTTCCTCTTCGGCTGCTTGGAAATGCATGTTTTCTCACTGCTTCCGCATGCGCATGTGGACTTGTTCTATCCCTCGTGTTAGTCCGTAGTGAATCCTCGTACCTTGCGGATTTTCTCAAAGTGTATCTTTATAGATTGCCATATGCATGGGCTCTTTTTACAGTGGAGAATATACGTGGTCTCAGGGGTTAATTAGGGGTGGAGCTTCGTTCAGATGTTACTCTCCCCAGTTTGCCCTGTTGGTGTTTTGCTTTACCGGAACCAAAAATTACACCTGCTGTTATTTCTCACATCGCAGGCTATAATTTATTGTATGCTTCTCAGGATACTTTCTGATGGGACCTTAATGAAAGTGCCGCATTCTTCTCCTCAACTTGATATTCCGTACATCAGCTATTGTTCATACTTCGCTGCATTTACTCACAGCCAGCCCGTATCCACTTACATAGCGTGGTAGTATACGCTCTGGTGTTCATTACTATCTCTCTCCTTGCTTGGGGCATTATCTATTCGGATGTTTGCCTTACTTGTTTCCGTCCATTACGCCGCACCAATTTCTGTACTTGGTGATTTTAATGCCCCACCATTTCCTCTGGGGAGGGGTCTCACTGTGATTCCCGTGGAATTCAGTTAGAGGCTTTTCTTGCCACCCACCCACCTCCATGTTTTATATACAGGTTACTCCACCCATTTTGATTCCTCGGACTCATACGCTCTCGCTTCTTGCATCGATCCTTCAGGTTTTGCTCTTCCTCCGCACGCTCATTTAGGACTTTTAACTTGGTCTCGTTCTCCCGGACTTACCATGCGACAGTGATCATTTTTCCCAATCATTCTTACTTCTCCCTTCATATTCGCCACTCGTTCGCACCCCACGCTGGCAGAATTTAGAACTGGGGCAAATTGAACCTTTACTCACACCTGACTGGTTTTGTAGAGAGGGTTCTTCTTCGTTCCTCCATCGATGAGCTTTTTACACCTCTTCTCATCCTCCGTTTTCACCGCAGCTTCTCATTCTATACCCCAAACTTCGAGCAGGCATTCTCAGAATATGCGTGCCTTGGTGGGTCTCTCTGCTTGTAGCTCGTGCAGTACGTGTGAAAACGCTCGCTGCATGGGGCAGGTAACGGTACAATAGAACCACAGAGCGACTCTTGATTTTAAACAGAAGCGTGCGATCGCTCGCCGTGTTCATCCGTGACGCTAAACGCACTTGCTGCGAGGAGGATTATTGTCTCCACCATCACCTCTTGCTTACTCTATGAGTGCGTCTGGAAAAAAGTACTGAAAACTGAGTGGTAAATTATTATCCTGTCTCCGGCTCCCTGTTCTGCGGGTTGCTGGTGTTGATATAGCAAACCCATAGAATTGTTGACCAATGAAATTGGCAATCATCTGGTCCGTATTTCTCAGGACTCCATCTATGCCCCTCATTCTTTTCTCAAGTTGCCAGAGAGTTAGACCTTGGACTTTTCTTCTCTCAGAGAAGACAGTATTAAGGTGCCCTTTTAGACACTTCAAGAACTGGAGTGCAACACTCTCAGCTTGTCGATCATCGGCAGCTGGGCCGACGAGCATGTCAGTAGTTCGCTATGGCTACAAGAGACATTATAGAGAATTCAGTCGCCCTTGCAGGTCCTCTTACGCCTTTACAATCTTATTTGGTCACAAGAGTTCTTCCACAGCTGTGGAAAGTCAGACCATTGTTTCCCTTTCCGCAAACCAGGCAGCTACGGGACATGAAACCTCACACTATCGTCCCATTGCTTTACCAGTGCCCCCCCCGATTTGCCCCCACAGAGTAACTGGAAAGTCTAGTAATAGACGGTTTTGTGTGGGTATTTAGAGACACAAACGTCTCTCCCACTCGTCATATGGCTTTCTCGTAAGGGACGTTCTACCATAGACCCCTTACTGCGCTTGGATAGTATGTTCGTAATGCCTTTGCAAATAACCACTCAGTTATTGCATATTTTTTGATCTTGAGGAAGGCATATGACACAACTTGGAGGTATAATTTTTAGCCCAAGCCCCACTCCATAGGCCTTCGAGGCAATCTACCATCCTTCCTTAAGTACTTTTTAATGACAGCATTTCCGTGTTAGGGTTTAATAATGGTGCTCCCCCGGAACTTTATCCAAGCTGAAGGTGTCCCCCAGGGAATGTGTCTGAGCACAACACTTTTTCTCCTTGCTATAATGAATTTGGCCCTAGTCTTCCAATCAAATATTTGGTCTTCACTCTATGTTGATTGACTTCGCTAATTGCCTTTGCAGGTGCATGACTGTCACCTCCTTACAGTTTCTCTCCTGCATGCAGTCGGCCGTGTTTTCCAATTGGGCCCACCACACATGGGTTTAAATTTCGCACTAAAAAACCCCCAAATCACTTTCACTAGACGGCACTCTGTCATCTCTGATCATCCTTCTGTACCTCTATGGCTCACGTACCTGAACGTGATACAGTCAGTTCTGGGCTCCTCTTTGATCGTAGGTTTCCTGGAAACCTCACATTACCTCACTGAAGGCACTTGTCACAGCCGGCTGAACTCCTTCTTTTAAAACCCTTGATCATCTTTCGTGGGGAGCTGAAATCGTCGAACCCTCCTTCACTACATTCACCCTTATTTATATCGAAACTTGATTATGGTGGACCAGAATCTATTCAGCGGGCATCTCTGCTTACTCTCTCTGCCTAACCCCATTCATCCACCAAGGGATTACGTTTAAGCCTTGGTTGCTTTTCGCTCTTCCCCTGTCGAAAGCCTTATGCAGAAGCGAACGGTTCCATCCTTATCCGATTCGCCGTGATGCCCATTGCTCTGCGACTACTATGTACGCTCTCATGATCTCCGCAATCCTTCCATTTATAGAATGGTCACTATATTAGTAGACATTCTTTATTTGTTCGCCGCCCCTGCTTACTCCGTCCCCTTCTCTCTTCGCCTTCATTGCTCTTGTCTTCTCTTCAACTACCACCTTTCTATGTACATGTAGCATCACACTTTTCCCTACCCCCTGGGGGAAGTTCCAGCTGTTCGAGTCTGTTTCTTTCTCCCTCCTTGTACTCGAAAGCCCAACTGTCTCGGTCGCTTCCGCTCTTTTTTCTTGCACTTTCACTTCTCATTTCTGCCATTGCTGTGTACACAGATGGCTCAAGTCTTCTGAAGGCGTAGGATTCGCAGCTGTGTTTCGGACAAGCGTCGTACAAGGGGCATTTACTATCTTCAGCTAGTATTTTTACTGCTGAATTATATGCCATCCTTACTGCACTTATCGTATTGAATCTATGCCTGTGTCATCATTTGTGGTTGTCTCAGACTCCCTTAGTGCTTTACAGGGCTATCAAAAAATTTGATACACCTCACCCCTTATGTCCTCCGTATCCAACTTTGGCTACGCCTCATCTTTACTAAGCATATGATATTGTTTTTTGTTGGGTCCCTGGTCATGTTTGGGATCGGTACAGGGCAATGAACAGGCAGGACACTGCTGCGCGGTCAGCGTACCATGGACCTGCCAGTTTCTTATAGAAGGTATTCATGTACGGACTATTTTGCTGTAAAAATATCTTCCCACTCTTCACCACCCGTTGGCAACAACGTTGTCTACTAGCTTTCGGCAAAACAAACTTCAGTCTATTTAAACGAGTATAGGTTACTGGCCGTCTTGCTTATCACCTGTGTCGAGGTTGGGAGACTACTCTTCCGTCTTCGCATTGACTATACTTCGTTTACTCATGGATATCTCATGGAGAGGCGTCTTGTCCTCTCTGTGAGAATTGCCAAGCTCCATTATCAGACAGCCACACCATTCTGTTGGACTGCCCTACATTTATCAACGAGCACGCAGAAATTACCTCTGTCGTTGTCTTCGCCCGCTGCTTCTCTTTACCTTCCTTCTCGCTGATGTGACCCACCTTTCATCCGGACTCTTCAATTGACTTTTTGACAACGACTGACTTACTCCACCAAAATTTTGATACTTTCTGCCTTTCTACTTGTATTCTTTGCTACCTTACCCCAGTACTATCCATGCCCCGCTGTTTGCTGTAACTGCTGATCATCCCCCTCCCTTCTGCCATCCAATTCCCTTGCTTCCTTCCCTACCCTGCAGCGCTGTATAGCCCTTGTGGCTTAGCGCTTCTTTTTGATTATAATAATAATAATAATAATAATATAACTACTATCGTATTTGTTTTGTCTGTTTCGTAAGGGGAAGTCCAGGATCTTTGTTTAATAACAAAAAAGTTACAATACCGTGACTGGAACGATACACAAATAACCCGCACATAGAAGAGAGGAGCTTAAGACGACGTTTCGGTCCTGCTTGGACCAATTACAAAGTCAGTAAGCTTCTCTCTCTATGTGCGGGCTATCTGTGTATCGTTAATTTAAAATGAACGATTTATCTCTGTGTTGCCGAGGTGTGAGTTTTGCTCACACCTCTGCAACACACAGATAAATGGTTCAAGAGAACCGATAAGTTGATAAATAAGAGACATATGAAACACTTGCTGTATTCTTATCAAGATTGATGGTGTGATTACATCGACTCGAAGGTGAGGGACTAATTACCTCAAACTCCTTGTGATTTTCACCATTTTTCTTTGTATTAGACTGATGAAACCACTATGTGGCGATACGTTTCCACAATGAAGTATTGCACATGTGTCCGAGGCCCGGTATGTGACCAGGCCTCTTGGTGGATCAGGGCTTGATCAACCAGGCTGTTACTGTTGGCCGCAAGCAACCTGAATAAGGTACAATAAGGTACAATGTTTACATGTGTGTTAACTAAAAAAAAAATACTCCTTTTCTGTCACTACATTCATTAGGTACCTTTTGGCAGTCTTCTCGAACTGGTTCATGCTATGACTGGCTTTGACATGTGCGGGTAGTCTGTTCCATTCCTTTATTGCTGTACAATAAAAGGTGTTTGAAGCCTGGCCACTGACTGTGGACACTACAAAGTTGTGCTCTCTCCCCCTAGTACTTTGATTGTTGTGGTTCCCAACCTTGACAAAATTGACAGCAAGATATTCTGGACATTGTTTGTGAGCAATTTTATAAACATGATTTAGCTTCAGTTGTTTTACTCTGTCTTACCATTTTGTTCTGGGTGATTTGCAGTCTATCTTTCAGTTTTTTTGTCAAGGCAGAGTACCATGAAGAGCAAGCGTAGTCCATATGACATTGTATAAGGGCTAGACATAGGGTCCTGCGAGCCTCAGTAGGTAGACACTGTGCTTGTCTATACAGGAACTTCAGTCTGGCATTCGCTTTCTTTACTACACTGTTCCCTATCAATTCTCCTGACATGCATGGGTCAAAGGGGATTCCCAGATATTTTACTGATGAAACCAATTGATGGGCTCCCCATTACACTGGACATTAAAATTATTTACCCTTCTCAGTTTGTTTCGTGCCAAAGAGAATGACTTCAGTTTTCCCGAGGTGTAATGATAGTTTGTTGTCTACTAACCATTTGCTGCAGGACTCCAGTTTCTGTGTTAATACATTAGCTATGTCTTGTGGGTCCTTTACCTGACACTAACAGCACTGTCATCCGCATACAGGAGGAGTTTGCACTTGACACTGGTGGACATGTCGTTTACATAACAGAAATAATAAGGTGCCCAGAATACTACCTTGGGGAACTTCACATGATACCGGCAGAGGTTCTGATTCTGTTTTGCTGATTTTGGCAATTTTGTTTCCTGTTGCTAAGATAGGACTTTAACCAGTCTGTGGAATCTATGCCGATAGCTTGAAGTTTCTTATATAATATATTGTTGTTGACAGTATCGAAGGCCTTTTGCAAGTCTAAAGTTACCATACCTATGAGGTTCCCTATCGACATTTCAGCTCTTATGTAATCCATCAGATTCATTAGGGAGGTGTCGGATTCCTTTAGCTTAAGGTCGATGTTTGCTATTTCTCTGACCAGCGTCTCCCTTCGTATTACAGATATATTGGCGTCTTTTAGCCACTCTGTTATTCTTTGCCTTCGCCTGTATAGGGAGCGCCTCTCTTTTTCTAGTTTACATCTTATCTCCAGTTAGGTGTTTATATGTTGTCAAAGTCACTCAGTATCTTAGAGGGTTGAATGAGATCAGCGTCTTTGCTTCTAGAGAGAATAAACAGTGAAAGTTTTGGGTCTTCCTACGTAAGTTTTGTGTCTGTGTAATAATACAAGTTTGGTAGCTCTTCTCTGTCTCCTCTCCAGTTTATCTTCGTCTTTTATGTAATTTCAAGACTAAAACTGAACGGCAGATTAAAGATGCGATTTAATAAGTATAGCGTCAATATGGTATCTAGTGATGGACTGATTACATTGTCTTCACATCTTCACTGTTCCTGCCTGCTTCTGCCAAGCAATGTCTACCTGCTGTCTGCAAGTAGACATTGCTTGACATTTTTGAAGTTGCTTATGGTTGCTTCATAATGGTTAATAATTTTGTTTGAGTTTACCTGGAGAGAGTTCCGGGGGTCAACGTCCCCGTGGCCCGGTCTGTGACCAGGCCTCATGGTGGATCAGAGCCTGATCAACCAGGCTCTTACTACTGGCTGCATGCAATCCATCGTACGAGCCACAGCCCGGCTGGTCAGGAACCGACTTTAGGTGCTTGTCCAGTGCCAGCTTGAAGACTGCCAGGGGTCTGTTGGTAATCCCCCTTATGTATGCTGGGAGGCAGTTGAACAGCCTCGGGCCCCTGACACTTATTGTATGGTCTCTTAACGTGCTAGTGACACCCCTGCTTTTCATTGGGGGGATGTTGCATCGTCTGCCAAGTCTTTTGCTTTCGTAGTGAGTGATTTTCGTGTGCAAGTTCGGTACTAGTCCCTCTAGGATTTTCCAGGTGTATATAATCATGTATCTCTCCCGCCTGCGTTCCAGGGAATACAGGTTTAGGAACCTCAAGCGCTCCCAGTAATTGAGGTGTTTTGTCTCTGTTATGCACGCCGTGAAAGTTCTCTGTACATTTTCTAGGTCGGCAATTTCACCTGCCTTGAAAGGTGCTGTTAGTGTGCAGCAATATTCCAGCCTAGATAGAACAAGTGACCTGAAGAGTGTCATCATGGGCTTGGCCTCCCTAGTTTTGAAGGTTCTCGTTATCCATCCTGTCATTTTTCTAGCAGATGCGATTGATACAATGTTATGGTCCTTGAAGGTGAGATCCTCTGACATGATCACTCCCAGGTCTTTGACGTTGGTGTTTCGCTCTATTTTGTGGCCAGAATTTGTTTTGTACTCTGATGAAGTTTTAATTTCCTCATGTTTACCATATCTGAGTAATTGAAATTCTCATCGTTGAACTTCATATTGTTTTCTGCAGCCCACTGAAAGATTTTTTTGATGTCCGCGGGAGCCTTGCAGTGTCTGCAATGGAAGACACTGTCATGCAGATTCGGGTGTCCATCTGCAAAGTAAGACACGGTGCTGTGCCAAGTATTTTGTATTCATATATGACATTATTATTCTCAAATTATTTTGCTCTTGTTTATTTTCAAACTCACATTTCACGTCTGCAACCACAGGGTCAACATGTCCACATCACTCTGAATACTCAGTCTGATTTGGATGCTGTACTTTTCCAAATTTACTGTCGTCCGAGAATTTTGCTGTCTTGGATGTTATCCCTATCAGAGATCATGTACAATATGAAGAGGATTGGACCAAGAAGCTATCCCTGAGGAGCTCGACTCTGTACGACACGGAACTCAAACACATTTTCTTTGATAACCGCCCTCTGTCTGTCTGTCTGTCTGTTACTTAACTATTTTGGTCATTAATCTTTACTGAGATACCTCGTCGAAAGTCTTGTTAAAATTTAGATACATTACACCATTTTGTTAATGCAGCGGTTCAGTTATACCCATTCTTCATTTACTCAGACTTCCTATATATTCACCACTCAATATAAGCTAAGGATGAAAATATTTTAGGCCTAGCTATATTGCTTACTTAATATATAATAGTGTAAATATGTTATCAGGCTTTTATATGCATTTGAAAGTGAAAAAAAAGGCCGTTTCACTTTACAGCGATTTTCAGTGTGCAGCAGTAGTGTGGAACCTAACCTGCTGTATAAGCGGGGCCTGACTGTATGAATAATAATGTCTGATCTTTTGTTGTGGAATCCATGCTGGTTTTTGGCTTATAGGTTTTTTTTCAGAAAATTAACTTTTGTAATTAACAAAAGTTTTTTTTTTGCTTATCAACTGAGGGAAAATAATGGGACGATAGTTTTAAGACATGTTTGACCCCTGTTAAATAGAGTGGTAATATTTACAGGTTAATAATTACTGGCAGGTTATTATTACTGGCAGGTTATTATTACTGGCAGGTTATTATTACTGGCAGGTTATTATTACTGGCAGGTTATTATTACTGGCAGGGATTTTATTCGGCCCACTTGATTTATTATCATTCTGCTTCTCCAACTATTGTAAAGGCTGCTAACTGCGTCAGTACTTCGCAGTTTGAGAAGAATGGGGAGTTCGAGGTAATCAGTCCCTCAGCCTTGATCAATGTGTTCCAGTCCATCAATCTTGTTAAGTTTTCTAGACCATTAATACAAACTTTGTCAGTCGCTGAGAACTTGATTCGTCATGGATACCCTGATGTCACGTTCAGGTGTAAACACCAAACCCCAGACACTGTGTTCAGCGCCATGTCTCTGTTGTTTGTTATTCTGACGTCAAAAACCTTTTACTGACCATGAATCCTGGTTATGGACCGGGCCGCGGGGGCGTTGGGCCCCCCGGAACTCAAAGGTAATTCCAGGTAGGTAATTAAAGATTATATATTTTTTTTCCCCTGACGTATTTACAGATTTTTTTTTTTTTTGGGGGGGGGGGGGAATTAGCTTTGAAAAATTAGTGTAGGTTATCTTTCAAATTCCTGTTTAGCATTTCTAATCCTGGTGGTGCGTTTTCAAATGTAACCAAGCCCCTGCCTAAAGCCACTCCATAAGTGGTCCAAACCACTCCACAAGGTGGGTTATGGACCATGGTGTTATTTTATACCAGTGGTTCTTAGAACCTTGTCTTATTACTCCATTTAGTCTTGCTGTATCATGAGTGGTCCAAGATCACATGCTCAGTGAGTGGCCCCAGGACCTCTGACCTTATTCACAGTGAGTGGCCCCCAGGACTACTGACCTTATTCACATGAGTGGCCCCAGGACTTACTGACCTTATCACAGTGAAATGGCCCCAGGACCACTGACCTTATTCACAGTGATGGCCCAGGACCACTGACCCTATTCACAGTGAGTGGCCCCAGGACCACTGACCTTATTCACAGTGAGTGGCACCAGGGACTAAATGACCTTATTCACAGTGAGTGGCCCCAGGACTACTGACCTTATTCACAGTGAGTGGCCCCAGGACTACTGACCTTATTCACAGTGAGTGGCCCCAGGACCACTGACCTTATTCACAGTGAGTGGCCCCAGGACTACTGACCTTATTTCACAAATGAGTGCCCCAGGAAATTTCTGACCATAAATTTACAGTGAGTGGCCCAGGACCCACTGACCTTATTCACAGTGAGTGGCCCCAGGACCTCTGACCTAATTCACAGTGAGTGGCCCCAGGACTACTGACCTTATTCACAGTGAGTGGGCCCCAGGGCCACTGACCTTATTTACAGTGAGTGGCCCCAAGACCACGGACCTTTTTCACAGTGATGGGGCCCCAGGACCACTGACCTTTCACATGAGGGCCCCAACCCCCTGACCTTATTCACGTGAGTGGCCCTAGGGCCCTGACCTTTTTTCACAGTGAGTGCCCCAGAACCACGACCTATTCACAGTGAGTGGCTCCCGGACCACTGACCTATTTTACATTGAGGGCCCTAGGACCCCGACTTTATTTACAGTGAGGGGCGCCGGACCCGACCTTTTTTACGTGAGTGCCCAAGGACCACTGACCCTTTTTCACATGAGTGGCCCCACGACCACTGGCCTTTTTTCACAGTGAGTGGCCCCAGAACTACGACCCTTTTTCACATGAGTGGGCCCCCGGACCACTGACCTTATTCACCCCTGAGTGGCCCCCAAACCCCGCCTTATCATAGGGGGGCCCCAAAACCACTGACCTTTTCACATGAGTGGGCCCCGGACCCCTGACCATTCAATGAGTGCCCAGGGCCACGACCTATTTACAGTGAGTGGCCCTAGGACCACTGACCCTTTTTCACAGTGAGTGGGCCCCAGAACCACGACCTTATTCACGTGAGTGGCCCAGGGCCCCTGACCTTATTCACATTGATGGCCCTAGGACCACGACTTTTTTCACATGAGTGGCGCCAGACCCCTGACCTTAAAACACGTGAGGGGGCCCCAAGACCATGACCTTATTCCATGAGTGGCCCACGACCACTGGGGCCCTTTTTTCCAGTAGTGGCCCAGGACCCCCTGACCTTATTCCAGTGAGTGGGTCCCGGACCACTACCTTTTTCACAGTGATGGGCCCCCGGACCCTAAAGAATTCACATGGCCCCAGGCCCCCTAAATCATGCACCTGAGTGGCCCCCCGGGCCACTGAGCATCACCTACTCCCAGGGCCCCGACCTTATCACAGTGATGGGGCTCCAGGACCACTGACCTTATTCATAGTAGTGGCCCCCCGGACCACTGACAATTCAAGGGCCCCAGGCCACTGCGTCATGCACATGAGCGGTCCCAGGACCACTGACGTCATGCACACTGAGTGGCCCCCCGGAAACCACTGACGCCCTGCACACTTTGTGGCCCCGGACCCCTACGTCATGCCACTGAGTGGCCCCCGACCACGACGTCATGCACACTGAGTGGCCCCAGGGCCCCGAGTCTGCCACTGAGTGGGCCCCCGGAAACCCCTGGCGTCATGCACACGAGTGCCCCGGGCCACTGGCGTCATCATACTATGGGGCCCCAGGCCACTGGCGTCATGCCACTGATGCCCTAGGGGCCACTGGCGTCAGCCCTGATGGCCCCCAGGACCCCTGGCTCATGCACACTGAGTGCCCCGGGCCACTGGCGTCATGCACACTGAGTGGCCCCCCGGACCATGGCGTCATGACACGATGGCCCAGGGCCCCTGGGGTCATGCCACTGAGTGGCCCTAGGACCACTGGGGCATGCCACGAGTGGCCCTAAAGGGCCCCTGGCGTCATGCCACGAGGGCCCCAGGACCACGGGGTCATCACACTGAGTGGCCCCCGGACCACTGGGTCAAAGACATAGTGGCCCCAGGGCCACTGGGGTCATGCACACTGATGGGCCCCCGGGGCCACTGGGGCATGCACACGAATGGCCCCAGGACCACTGACGTCAGCACACTGATGGGCCCCAGGGGCCACTCGTCCCTCACACTGAAGGCCCCAGGCCCTGACTCATGCACACTGAGTGGCCCCAGGGCCACGACGTCATGCACACTGAATGGCCCAGGGCCCTGACTCATGCCACTGATGGGCCCCGGACCACTGACGTCATCACAGAATGGCCCCAGGACCCCTGACTCATGAACACGAGTGGGCCCCCCGGACCAAATGACGTCATGCACACTGAATGGCCTAGGCCACTGGCGCCCGCACACTGAGTGGCCCCAGGACCACTGACGTCCCATGCCACTGAGTGCCCAGGACCACTGCGTCATGCACCGAATTGGCCCCCCGGACCCCTGACGCACCACACGAGGGGCCCCAGGACCACGACGTCAGCACACTGAATGGCCCTAGGACCACGGCGTCATGCACACTGAGTGGTCCCAGGACCACTGCGCATGCACCTGGTGGCCCCCGGGCCACGACGTCATGCACACTGAATGGCCCTAAACCCTGGGGTCATGCACACGAGTGGCCCAGGGCCACGGCGTCATCACACTGAGTGGCCCCAAGGGCCCCTGACGTCACCACACGAGTGGCCCCCGGACCACTGAGTCATGCACCTGAAGGCCCAGGACCACGACTCCCTCCACACTGATGGCCCCAGGAACACTGACGTCATTTCACACTGAATGGCCCTAAGACCACTGGGGTCATGCACACTGAGCGGGGCCCCAGGACCACGGCCATGCCACTGAGTGGTCCCCGGGCCACTGGCGTCAGCACACTGATGGCCACACTCTGTTAACATTTTCCTCAATAAACATTTAATTTCATTTAAACTCTAAAAATGGTTTTATAAATTTTCGTCCAGTTTATGAAATGTAAATTTGTGCCTGCCTCTCTCTCTCTCTCCCCTCTCCCTCTCTCTCTCTCTCTATTTTTTCTTTCAATTTCTCTCTCATTTCTTTCTCTCAATTTCTCTTTCTTTTCAATTTTCTTTCCCCCTTTATTTTCTCTTTCTCTCATTTTCTCTTTCTCCATTTTCTCTTTCTCTCATTTTCCTTTCTCTTTTCTCTTTTCTCTCATTTCTCTTTCTTATTTTTTTCCCCTTTCAATTTTTCCTTTTTTTTTAGTTTTCTTTCCCTCAGTTTCTTTTCTCATTTTCTCTTTTTTTTCATTTTCTTTCTCTAATTTCTCTTTCTTTCAGTTTCTCTTTCTCTCATTTTCTGTTTTTCCTCATTTCCTTTCCTCAGTTTCTCTTTCTCTCATTTTCTCTTTCCCTCATTTTTTTTCTTTCTCTCAGTTTCTCTTTTTCTCAGTTTCTCTTTTTTCTCATTTTCTCTTTCCCCCCATTTCTCTTTCCTCATTTTTTCTTTTTTTCAATTTAAACTTTCTCTTTAATTTCCCCTTTCTTTTTTGTTTCCTTTCTCTCATTTCTCCCTTTTTTTCCCCAATTTTTTCCTTTCTTTCAGTTTCTTTCTCCAGTTTCTCTTTCTCTCAATTTTTCTTTTCTTTCATTTCTCTTTTCTCCAATTTCCTTTCTTTTAGTTTTTTCTTTCTTTCATTTCTCTTCTCTCAGTTTCTCTTTCACACATTTTTTTTTACAGGGTGACAAAGGGTAGGGTTTAAGGGTTTCCCAACTATGTTTATAAGCTAAGATTTCCCTCAACTAATAATAAGACTTTTTATTACTATGACAGATACAGAACCATCTGTGATTTCATTTGGTTAATGACTAATCTTTCGTCAGATGAGTCTTCAGATGACACGTGTACATCCTATCCTGGAGGGTAATTCCTGGGTCAACGCCCCCGCGGCCCGTCCACGACCAGGCCTCCAGGAATAAAACATGTTCAAGATTAAGTGATTTTCTGGAAAGGTACAGAGTGTAGTTGCTGTTTTGCTGCCCGTCTTGTGGGTAGAAGCACACTTCTAAATCCGCAATACCCTCACCTCCATCCCCCCCCCGGTGTTGAAAGAACTGCTGAAATGACAGGTCCGATCCTGGCTCTGTCCAAGCGAGAGGTGAGTCGTCTTGCACTGTTCTAATTTCAGTCAAGTCGCAGATGTTAACGGACGGCAGGCAGTCCAAGAAAAGTGAAGTAAACACAAGGCGTGAGCGTACTTGTGTGTCATGCAGAATCTTGCAATCTTTACAGTCAAGAAGATGCGGATACGTCATGTGATGTAAGTTTCCCTGGCTGCTCTGTTTTACACGATTTACAATGTGGTTTCTTATAGTCTGGAGTCAAATTTCATCCCCAGGATATCCGCATCATCCCCCAGGTACCAACACTCTCCCATTCGTTTATACCAACTGCTCCAGCATTACCATAATGGGTTCCTGGAGACCAACATCCTGTGTGTATTTCTCGAGGAGCAAAATGTGACCTGCCATTCTCATCCCCGCTGATATAGCTATAAGGTGGTGACTGATGAAACTGAGAGCACGGGTATTTTCCTCACAAGGATAAGTAAATGTCAGTACAATCCTCTGCAATGCGAGGGCTTCGGGATGAGACAAGGCCATGACGTAGACATTTAATAGCAATGCGCAAGCACACCTTCCTGTGCATGTTTGTTAAAATAGTGCCTTTCTGACACAGTCCTTTGAGAGTTATGTTGAGAGATCTACACTGAATCTAATCACTGGGAAGACTGTGTAGAGCCAGTGATTCCCAGAACTTGTAGTTCTGCTGCAAAAGTCGCAGGAGTGATATCAGACGTCCAGTTAATGTCCAGTTGCTACTATATAGCTGACCTTGATTCTTCCAGTGAATGGATCCACATTGAGTTGTTCAACAGCAAAGGGCAGCAGTGATCTTTTATTAAGCCAATTGACGGTCACAAACAATCGAAGTTTTTTAGTCGTAAAACTGCATCCTACCGTGAGAATATTGTCTCAAGATATCTTGCCAGTGATTGAGTGATTGACAAGCATGACCTGTCTACATAGATGCTGATTCTGTCTCTCGCTGTTTTGTGAAACAGTGACTACATTTGCCTCTTTCTCCACAAGTAAGGCAGTTTACACACTGTGCTATGCAGTGCTGAAAGAATCCTAGGAAGAGGTGATGCTGGCTGGTCGCCAAGAAACCAGTAATCTTGAGCTCAACTCTGGGCTGGGCACTACAGTTTTTTTTGGTCCATGGATTTAAATTCCCATATTTACACATCTGACAACTTTTTGACATTGTTCTTGTGGCTAGCACAAGAGGTTTCACCTGGCGGATCAGGAACTGATCTTGGAAGCAAAGTGCTCGGCAAGAGTCAGCTTCTCCTGTCCTGTTCGTAAAACGGTCTATCCTGCCGATGAAGATATGGAATAATTTCATCCCGGTGAATAACCTAGTCGTAATTTGAACAAGGACCACCAGGTTTTTGGAGTCCAACCCTAACGTGAATGCTAGGTTTCCTGTGCTCGCCTCCCATCTAGAGATGGCCCACTTTTGTTGGACTCTCTCATTTGTTAACAGGCTTGCCTGTGTAGATAGATGTCTCTTAAACCTTATCCAGTCCCAGCCTTGTACAGCCCTCTCGACACCGAAAGCCGAAACCAAAGACTGATCTGAAGGCTTCGTCACATACAGCAGGTGAGGGATGTGTGTCTGTTGAGATAAGGATTGTTCAGTGAATTCATTCACTTGTTATCAACATCCCTTGAAGAAGCCCAATCAAATTGGAGGGGACAAGCACAAAGCAAAGAGCCGTCCAGTTTTCTCTTTCCCACAGCCAGTGGTCCCAATTGGAGATTTAATCAACCTCATTCTTTTGGAATCTCAGTTGCTTAAAGACAGTGTTGTGGTCAAATGATACAAAATAGCCAGTGACTTCGTTAGCAAGTGACTACCTTCAGATAGAGCACTCACTATGGGTCTAGAGCCAGAGTGTAAGTTATCGAAGTCAACAACATTTCTCAGTGCAACAAAGGTATAAAATACCGCAATATGAAAGTTAAGAGATATGTTCACACATCGGTGTGTGGAGAATTCCCACCAACTATAAGCTGAGAACACTAACACCCAGGCTGATGGACTCATACCTCACCTTTGTATATAGTTCCTACTGTCTTCTAATTATGTCCTAGATACTGTATTGATAAAGCCACTGGATGGCGAAACGTCTACCATAAAGAAACCAGATGTTGCACAAGGTGTCTTCCTTTCAAAAATACTTCATTGTTGAACCACGTCCAAGAAGTTCGTCCAAAATTCCTCTGTTTACATATTAATTGTGGTCACCAACATTTATATATTGATATTTATGCTGAAGCAGAAGGAGCTCCTCACTTTCCATCAAAACGTTGATGAGATCTACTTGTTGACAATGAGGTGTTTGTTAGGTAAGACACATATGCAACAGTCAGGTATCTTTATTTCGAAACGTTTCGCCTACACAGTAGGCTTCTTCAGTCGAGTACATAAAAGTTGATAGAAGCAGAAGATACTTGAAGACGATGTAATCAGTCCATCACCCTTAAAGTTTTGAGGTGGTCAGTCCCTCAGTCTGGAGAAGAGCATTGTTCCGTTGTCTGAAACAATATCGACTGAAGAAGCCTACTGTGTAGGCGAAACGTTTCGAAATAAAGATACCTGACTGTTGCATATGTGTCTTACCTAACAATCTGTCGGTATTTTATACCATTTTAATGTTCACAATGAGGTGTGTACATTTCAAGCGCTCGTGTCTGTGCATAGCTTGAATATAATTTTCCAGGTGATTAGTGATTGCAACATCAATAAGCTGGGCATATGTACACTTAGAAAGCATACGGCAACACCTCTTGTCAGCCATCAGTGTTCAAGAAACTGTGGACAAGGTCTCCAGCATTGGTAATGAAGCCTGTTATTAGGTAAGACACATATGCAACAGTTAGGTATCTTTATTATGAAACGTTTCGCCTACACAGTAGGCTTCTTCAGTCAAGTACAGAAAAGTTGATAGAAGCAGAAGATACTTGAAACGTTTCATAATAAAGATACCTAACTGTTGCATATGTGTCTTACCTAACAACCTGTCGGTATTTTATACCATTTTAATGTTCAATCTGTCAGACACTGCAACACAAGGGTATCTTGTACAGCCTGCAATCAACTTCGACAACTTCACTAGTGAGAGGGGCTGGATTTGAGAGGGACCTGACCTTTCAACATCTGAGTTCTTACCTCTCTAGTGACCTACGTCTCACCTCTTGGCGCTATAAAAAGTCCATCCTGCCCACTTCATCTCCATATTGTTTCATACTTTAGAACAATGCTCTTCTCCAGACTGAGGGACTGACCACCTCAAAACTTTAAGGGTGATGGACTGATTACATCGTCTTCAAGTATCTTCTGCTTCTATCAACTTTTCTGTACTTGACTGAAGAAGCCTACTGTGTAGGCGAAACGTTTCATAATAAAGATACCTAACTGTTGCATATGTGTCTTACCTAACAACCTGTCGGTATTTTATACCATTTTAATGTTCAAGCCTGTTATGTTGACCCACTGGATGCTGATAGACTGGTTCCTTAAGACTGAGGTAATGAAGCCTGTTATGTTGACTGACAGGATGCTGATAGACTGACTCCTCATGACTGTGGTAATGAAGCTTGTTATGTTGACCGACTGGATGCTGATAGACTGGCTCCTCAAGACTGTGGTAATGAAGCCTGTTATGTTGACTGACTGGATGCTGATAGACTGGCTCCTCAAGACTGTGGTAATAAAGCCTATTATGTTGACTGACTGGATGCTGATAGACTGGCTCCTCAAGACTGTGCTCATCTTAAGTTGTGTAATGTACTTGAACTTGAGACAGACAGGACGCTGATACAGTCGATTGGACGTAGCTGAACTGAGCCAAAATATTAGCTGGTGGATGACGTGTGTATTAACTCGTTCCAAGATCCTGGTGGTTTGTTCCGAGAATAAATTTCTAAAGAACTGGTGATCCTGTCTGTTAAGTTTCTTTTTTTTTTTACAACAGTGGTCGTCTTAATGTCCCCTCTAGTGGTGGTAACTGGGACCTGGTTATTTGCAGGCAATTTGTTAATGGCGTAGTACCCCCCCCCCCTCTCTCTCCTCTCTCTCTCTCTTCTTTTATACAGGGTTTTACAAGGTTAGGTTAAGGTTCCTAACTTTATTTACAAGCTAAGAGTTGTTACCTATTTCAGCTCCCTTTAAAAGCCCTTTTTTTTACTATGAGAAAACAGATAGGAAACTGGATGATGTTGGAGCCCTCTGTGGGCCACCGATTTCATTTAGTCAGCAGACTTTATTTCGTTGATGTTATTATGCTATACAAACAAGTTTTAGACTTGAGTCATCCTAGAAATAAATGATCTCAGATGAAGTGATCTTTTGGAGAAGGGTACATTCAAAGTGTAGTTCCTGTTTTGCTGCCCTTCTTGTTATGTAGATGCTCACTTCTCACTGTATACGGAGTGGAACTCCGTTCATAGCAGTAAGGTCACCCACATCCCTCCCGTGTTGACAGCTCTGCTGAAATGACTGATCTATCGAGGCGAGAGATGAGCCGTCCTGCTCTGTTCTGTGTTCTGTTATGAAGTCGCAGATTATGGGAGGGGGGAAGGCCATTCAAGGAAATTCACCATACTAATGGTGTAAGCGTACTTGTCTCAAACAGAAATTTTTCAATTTCTGCTGTCAAGCAGATGCAGATACGTCTAAGTGCTGTAAGCTTCCTGGTCGCCTTGTTTGCAAGATGTACAACGTGGTTCTTCATGTTCAGTTTGAAGTCAGATTTCATCCCCAAGATTTCTTCTTCATCTCCGGGTACTAACTCTCCCAGTCATTCTTACCACTGCTCCAAACATTACACCATGATGCCTAGAGGACCTCATTTGTGTTTTCTCAGGAGAAAATGTGACCTGCCATCATTATCCCCAGGCTGATACAGCTGTAAACTGCTAAATGATGTAACTTACAGCATCTGGCATTTCCTCTTTTGTATAAGTAAATGTCAGAGTACAGTTGTCTGCAAATGAGTGGGATTCTGGGATGAGTTGCAGAAGGTCACTTAAGTAGACATTCCATAATAACCCAAGCACACTTCCTTCTGGAACACTTACTCCATTAAAGTGTCTTGTTGACATTGTTCCTCTGGAAACTACTCTCAGTAATCACCGAGGAGGCATAGTGCAAAGCCAGTGATTCCAAGTGCTGGAAGCTTTGCCAAGAGAATAAGGAATAAGAAAAGCAAAAAGGGATTATGAGGCTAAGGTCGCAAGGGATTCAAAGACTAACCCAAAAGGGTTCTTTCAGGTATACAGAAGTAAGATTAGGGACAAGATTGGCCCACATAAGAGTAACTCTGGTCAGATCACTGACAGTGAAAAGGATATGTGTGAAATTCTCAATACCTGCTTCCTCTCAGTTTTCACCCAGGAAAATACTAGCAATATTCCTGAAATAATAGATTATGTAGAACAGGATGATAATAAACTATGTACGATTGCGGTAACTAGTGACATGGTCCTCAGACAAATAGAGAAATTAAAACCTAACAAATCCCCAGGTCCTGATGAACTGTTTGCAAGGGTGTTAGAGGAATGTAATGAGGAACTTAGCATACCTTTGGTTAATCCTTTTAACATATCACAACAAACTGGCATAGTGCCTGATAAGTGGAAAGCGGCAAATGTAATACCTATTTACAAGACAGGTGACAGGTCCTTGGCTTCGAACTATAGACCAATAAGCCTTACCTCCATAGTGGGAAAATTTATGGAATCAATGATTACCGAAGCAATTCGTAGCCATCTTGACAGGCACAGATTGATTAATGAATCTCAACACGGTTTTACAAAGGGGCGTTCCTGTCTTACGAATTGACATACTTTTTTCAGTAAGGTGTTTGAGGAGGTAGATCATGGTAATGAATATGATATTGTGTATATGGACTTCAGTAAGGCTTTCGATAGAGTTCCACACCAGAGGCTATTGAGGAAACTTAAGACACACGGAATAGAAGGAGAAATTTTTTCCTGGGTAGAAGCATGGCTGACAAATAGACAGCAGAGAGTTTGCATAAATGGGGAGAAATCAGAATGGGGGCACGTCACAAGCGGTGTTCCTCAGGGGTCAGTGTTGGGCCCGTTGTTGTTCACAATTTACATAAACGACATAGATGAGGGAATAAATAGCGACATAAGCAAATTTGCTGATGACACCAAAATAGGCCGTCCAATTCATTCTAATGAGGACATTAGAGCACTCCAGGATGATTTGAATAGACTGATGCAATGGTCGGAGAAGTGGCAGATGCAGTTTAATATTGACAAATGCAAAGTTCTAAATGTTGGACAGGAAAATAGCCATGCCACATATAAACTAAATAATGTAGATCTTAATACTACTGATTGCGAAAAGGATTTAGGAGTTCTGGTTAGCAGTAATATAAAACCAAGACAGTGCATTAATGTTCGCAATAAAGCTAGCAGAATCTTTGGCTTCATATCTAGAAGTATAAATAATAGAAGTCCTCAGGTTGTTCTTCAACTCTATATATCCTTGGTTAGGCCTCATTTAGACTATGCTGCTCAGTTCTGGTCACCGTATTACAGAATGGATATAAATGCTCTGGAAAACGTACAAAGGAGGATGACAAAGTTGATCCCATGTATCAGAAACCTTCCCTATGAGGATAGACTGAGGGCCCTGAATCTGCACTCTCTGGCGTAGAATTAGGGG
>NC_069470.1:252029-347448 GCF_026875155.1 Cherax quadricarinatus | reverse complement strand
TTTCCTTTTAATGATTTGGCCTCTAGTCTTCCATAAAATATAGGTCATCACTCTATGTTGATGACTTCGCTATTGCTGTGCAGGCGCTGACTGTCACCTCATTACAGTTTCTCTCCAACATGCAATCGACCGTGTTTCCAATTGGGCCACCACACGTGGGTTTAAATTTTCCAGCACTAAAACCCGCCAAATTACTTTCACTAGACGCTCTGTCATCTCCGATCATCCTTTGTACCTCTCTGGCTCCCGTATCCCTGAACGTGATACAGTCAAGTTTCTGGGCCTCCTCTTTGATCGTAGGTTATCCTGGAAACCTCACATTACCTCTCTGAAGGCAACTTGTCACAGCCGGCTGAACCTTCTTAAAACCCTTGCTCATCTTTCATGGGGAGCTGATCGTCGAACCCTCCTTCGCCTACATTCCACCCTTATTTTATCGAAACTTGATTATGGTGACCAGATCTATTCAGCGGCATCTCCTGCTACTCTCTCTAGCCTTAACCCCATTCATCACCAAGGATTACGTTTATGCCTTGGTGCTTTTCGCTCTTCCCCTGTCGAGAGCCTCTATGCAGAAGCGAACGTTCCATCCTTATCCGATCGCCGTGATGCCCATTGCCTGCGCTACTATGTACGCTCTCATGATCTCCGCAATCCTTCCATTTATAGAATGGTCACTGATATTAGTAGACATTCTTTATTTGTTCGCCGCCCCTGTTTACTCCGTCCCTTCTCTCTTCGCCTTCATTCGCTCTGTCTTCTCTTCAACTACCACCTTTCTATGTACATGTAGCATCTCACTTTTCCCTACCCCCCTGGGAAGTTCCAGCTGTTCGAGTCTGTTCTTTCTCCCTCCCTTGCTCGAAAGCCCAACTGTCTACGGTCGCTTCCCGCTCTCTTTTTCTTGACCACTTTCACTCTCATTCTCATGCCATTGCTGTGTACACAGATGGTTCTAAGTCTTCTGACGGCGTAGGATTCGCAGCAGTGTTTCCGGACAGCGTCGTACAAGGGCATTTACTATCTTCGGCTAGTATTTTTACTGCTGAATTATATGCCATCCTTACAGCACTTATCCGTATTGCATCTATGCCTGTGTCATCATTTGTGGTTGTCTCAGACTCCCTTAGTGCTTTACAGGCTATGCAAAAATTTGATACACCTTACTCCTTAGTCCTCCATATCCAACTTTGGCTATGCCGCATCTTTACCAAGCATAAAGATATTGTTTTTTGTTGGGTCCCTGGTCATGTTGACGTACAGGCAATGAACAGGCAGACACTGCTGCACGGTCAGCAGTACATGACTTACCAGTTTCTTATAGAGGTATTCCATTTACGGACTATTTTGCTGCAATATCTTCCCACCTTCATACCCGTTTTCAACAACGTTGGTCTACTATGCTCGGCAACAAACTTTAATCTATTAAACCGAGTATAGGTTACTGGCCGTCTTCTTATCACCAGTGTCGAGGTTGGGAGACTACACTCTCCCGTCTTCGCATTGGCCATACTCATCTTACTCAGTGTTGGGCCCCCTGCTGTTCACAATCTACATAAACGACATAGATGAGGGCATAAAGAGCGACATCGGCAAGTTTGCCGATGACACCAAAATAGGCCGTCGAATTCATTCTGACGAGGACATTCGAGCACACCAGGAAGATTTGAATAGACTGATGCAGTGGTCGGAGAAGTGGCAGATGCAGTTTAATATAGACAAATGCAAAGTTCTAAATGTTGGACAGGACAATAACCATGCCACATATAAACTAAATAATGTAGATCTTAATATTACGGATTGCGAAAAAGATTTAGGAGTTCTGGTTAGCAGTAATCTGAAACCAAGACAACAGTGCATAAGTGTTCGCAATAAAGCTAATAGAATCCTTGGCTTCATATCAAGAAGCATAAATAATAGGAGTCCTCAGGTTGTTCTTCAACTCTATACATCCTTGGTTAGGCCTCATTTAGATTATGCTGCACAGTTTTGGTCACCGTATTACAGAATGGATATAAATTCTCTGGAAAATGTACAAAGGATGACAAGATGATCCCATGTATCAGAAACCTTCCCTATGGGATAGACTAAGGGCCCTGAAACTGCACTCTCTAGAAAGACGTAGAATTAGGGGGGATATGATTGAGGTTTATAAGTGGAAGACAGGAATAAATAAAGGGGATGTAAATAGTGTGCTGAAAATATCTAGCCTAGACAGGACTCGCAGCAATGGTTTTAAGTTGGAAAAATTCAGATTCAGGAGGGATATAGGAAAGTACTGGTTTGGTAATAGAGTTGTGGATGAGTGGAACAAACTCCCAAGTACCGTTATAGAGGCCAGAACGTTGTGTAGCTTTAAAAATAGGTTGGATAAATACATGAGTAGATGTGGGTGGGTGTGAGTTAGACCTGATAGCTTGTGCTAACAGGTCGGTTGCCGTGTTCCTCCCTTAAGTCAATGTGACCTGACCTGACTAGGTTGGGTGCATTGGCTTAAGCCGGTAGGGACTTGGACCTGCCTCGCATGGGCCAGTAGGCCTTCTGCAGTGTTCCTTCGTTCTTATGTTCTTATGTTCTTATATCTCATGGAGAGGCGTCTTGCTCCTCTCTGTGAGAATTGCCAAGCTCCATTATCAGTCAGCCACATTCTGTTGGACTGCCCACTTTATCAACGAGCACGCAGAATTTACCTCTGTCATCGTCTTCGCTCTGCTGCTCTCTCTTTACCTTCCCTTCTCGCTGATGGACCCACCTTACATCCGGAAACTCTTCATTGTTTTTTTGACAAAAAACTGACTTACTTCACAAATTCTGATCCCTTTTCAGCCCTTTCTACTTCAATCTCTTGTACTCTGTACCCCCTTTTTCTTTTCCCCTCCCCTTTGTTTTTTGAAACCCTTTTCTGATCATCCCTCCCTCCCTTCTGCCACCCAAATTCCCCTCGTTTTCCTTTCCCTACCCTCCCAAGCGCTGAAAAGGGCCCCTTTGGCTTGCGTTCTTTTTTTTTTTTTTAAAAAAATTTTAAAAAAAATTTTCTTGGTCAAGCGATTTAAAAAAGGAAAAAGCATCTTTTCCTGCTTTTTGTCCCCTGGATTTTTACCAGGAGTTTACCTGGGGGGAGAGTTGGGGGGTCAACGCCCCGTGGCCCGGTCTGTGGACCGGGCCCTCCTGGTGGATCAGACCCTTTTTTTAAACCGGCTTTTTACTGCTGGTTGCACCCCAAACCCCCAAAACCAACGAGCCACGGGCCCGGGCTGGTCAGGGGGAAACGACTTTAGGTGCTTGCCCAGTGCCAGTTAAAGGATGCCAGGGGTCTGTTGGTAATCCCCCTTATGTATGCGGGGGAGGCAGTTAAAACAGTTTTTTGGGGCCCCTGACCCCTTTTTGAATGGTCCCCTTAACGTGAAAGGGGACACCCCTGCTTTTCTTTGGGGGGGATGTTGCATCGTTTGCCAAGTCTTTTGCTTTCGGGTGAGTGTTTTTTCGTGTAAAGTTCGGTTATAGTCCCTCTGGGGAATTTTTCCAGGTGTAAAATTAAATCTGTATTCCCCCGCCTGGTTCCAGGGAAACATTTTTTTTTTGGGAAAACCTCAAGGCCCCCAGTAATTGGGGTTTTTTTATCTCCTTTATGCGTGCCGTAAAAGGTTTTTCTTTTACATTTTCAAAGATCACCCAATTTCACCTGCCTTGAAAGGTGCTGTTAGTTTTCCAGCAAATTTTCCCAAACCCTAGATAGAACAAGTGCCTGAAGAGTGTTCTTTGGGTTTGGCCCCCTATTTTTTGAAGGTTTTTCATTATCCATCCTGTCTTTTTTCTAGCAGATGCTTTTTGTACAATGTTTGTTTCCTTGAAGGTGAGATCCTCAAAACAAAATAAACCCCCGGGGGGGTCTTTGAGTTGGGGGTTTCCTCTTTTTTGTGGCCAGAATTTTTTTTGTACCCCTGATGAAGTTTAAATTTTCCCTCGTTTTTTCCATAGGGGGATTAATTGAAATTTCTCATCGTTAAAATTTCCCATATTGTTTTTCTGCAGCCCCTGAAAGTTTTGGTTGATTTTCCGCCTGGAGCCTTGAGTGTCTGCAAGGGGAAAGACACTGTCATGCAGTTTTCGGGTGTTCTTGAAAAGGGGAAAGACGCGGTGTTTGGGGGCTGCACCCCTTGGGTCTATGTTTTTCCCAAAACTTTTTTGGAAAAGGATTCCTAACTTTTTTGGAAAGTAAGAGTGTTACCTACATAAAGGCTCTTTGAAAGCTTTTTTTTATTGTTATAAAAGGACAAAAAAGTGGGGAAAAAGGTGAATTTGGAGCCATCTGTGGGCCAGCATTTTCTTTTTGTAAACGGGCCCTTTTATCTCGTTGACATCATTATGCTGTCGAATGTGTTAAATACTCGGTCATCCGGGGGTTGGGTTGGGGTTAAAGACACTTTATGAAAACAGTTGGGTATCTTTTTTTATAAAAACTTTTCCCGCCTACACAGTGGGGTTTTTCGGGTCAATTTACAAAAAAGTTGATAAAAGCAGAAGATACTTAAAAGACGTTTGTAATCAGTCCATCCCCCTTAAAATTTTTGGGAGGTGGTCAGTCCCCAGTCTGGAGAAGGCATTTTTCCCTTTAGTATGAAACAATATGGGATGAAGTGACAGAATGGGGGTTTTTTTAGCCCCCAAGAGGTGAGATTTAGGCCACTAGGAGAGGTAAGAACTCAGTGTTAAAAGGGGTCAGGGCCCCTTCAAATCCAGCCGCTCTCATTTGGGGGGAAGTTGTCGAATTTTGATTGAAGGTTTTGTACCAAATCCCCTTTTACCATTTTAATGCCTTTCCTGGGTATATAGGGTTCTCAGATGGTGTTCCAGGCGGTCATCCTGGGTATATATAATTCAAAAGTGTTCCAGACTGGGAGTCACCCCGGGTTTTTAAAAAGGATCTCGATGTTTTCCCAGACTCGAGTCACCCTGGTTTTTAGGATCTCAGATGTTTTTCCAGACTCGAGTCATTTGGGTATTATTACTCGATGTTTCCAGACTCGAGTAAACCGGGGGGTTAAAAGTTTTCAGGTTTTTCCGGGACTCGGTCACCCTTTGGGTTTTTATAATTTTCGATTTTTCCAGACTCGAGTCATCCTGGGTTTTTATAATATCAGATGTGTTCCAGACTCGGGGCCCACCCGGGTTTAAAAGATCTCAGTTGTGTTGGGACTGGAGTCACCCCGGGGATATAAATTTTCAAAATTGTTTTCCGGGACTCGGTATCCGGGGTATATATGATCTCAGATGGTGTTCCAGACTCGAGTCTTTCCTGGGTATATATAATATCAGATGTTTTTCCGGGACTCAAATTTATCTGGGTATATAGGATCCGTGTGTTCCAGACTCGGGGTCACCCTGGGTATATATAATAAAGATGTTTTCCCAGACTCGAGTATCCTGGGTAAAATGAATCTAGTTTGTTTTCCGGACTGGGAGTCACCCTTTGGGGTTATAGGATCTCAGATGTGTTCCAGACTCGAGTCATCCGGGGATATGGGAAATCTCAGATGGGGTTCCAAAATCGAGTCACCCTGGGGTAATGATCTCAGAGGTTTTTTCCAGACTCGAGTCACCCTGGGGATATTTTATCTCGATGTGTTCCAGACTCGAGTCTTTCCTGGGTATTATGATCTCAGATGTGTTCGGGATTTCCGAGCCCTCCTGGGTTATAAAAATCTCAATGTGTTCCAGACCGAGTCTTTGCTGGGTATATTGTTTCTCAGATGTTTTTCCGGGACTCGAGTCTTTCCTGGGTAAATGATCTCGTGTGCTCCGACTCGAGTTTTCCTGGGTAAATTTTGATTCAGATGTTTTTTCGGGACTGAGTCATGCTGGGATATGGGATCTCAGATGGGGTTTCCAGACTCGAGTCATTGGGGGGATATAGGATTTCGATGTTTTCCCCAGACTCGAGTCATGCGGGGATATCGGATCTCAGATGGGGTTCCCAGACTCGAGTTTTGCTGGGATATAGGATCTCAGATGTGTTCCAGACTCGAGTTTGCTGGGATAAAAGGATCTCAGATGTTTTCCCAGACTCGAGCCCTTTGCTGGGATATGGACCCTCAGATGTTTTTCCGGGAATCGAGTCTGCTGGGGATATAAGATCTCAGAGGAGCCGAATAAGCAGAGTTTTAAAATTTTTGGTCCCCTTAATTCTGCAAAAATCTTTTTGAACATAAGCAAAAAAATGTTATTGTTTAAGTAATTTTAAGTAAATGTATAAACATCAATTTTCCCCCCGTTTTTTTCAGAGAGGCTAATTAAACGACATCAATGTCCCTCCCCCCTTTTCCCAGGGGGCGAGTAAAGGGACTTCACTGCCCCTCCACCATTCTCAGGGGGCAAAGTCATGACTCAAGGGCCCTCCCCTTTTCAGGGGCTGGTTTCATGACATCGATGCCCAAATCCCCCCATTCTCAGAGGCGGGAGTCATGAAAAAAGCCCCCTCCCCCAAATTCTCAGAGGCTGAGTACGCCTTCAATGTCCCTCCACCATTCTCAGGGGCGGGATTCCCAGGGACACCCAATGTCCATCCCCCTTTTCCAGAGGCTGGTCATGACTTTCAATGTCCACCCACCATTTTCAGAGGCTGATTTGGGAAAATAAAATGCCCTCCACCATTCTCAGGGCTGGGGTCATGACATAAATTACCCCTTTCCCCCAAATTCTCGGGAGGCTGAGTCACGGAAAATCAATGTCCCTCCACCTTTTCTAAAGAGGCGGAGTCATGACATAAATGTAAATCCACCATTTCAGAGGCTGAGTAATGACATCAATGCCCTACCACCTTTCCCGGGGGCCCTGAGTCAGGGACTCAATGTCCCCCCCCATTCTAGGGTTTGAGTCATGACATCAATGCCATCCACCTTTCTCGGGGGGAGTCTTGACATCAATGCCCCCTCCACCTTCTTCGAGGCGGGGGTCGGGACATAAATGCCCTCCATCATTCTCGGAGGCGGGAGTTGACATCAATGCCCCTTTCCACTTTCTCAGAGGCTGAGTAAATGAAAATAAATCCCCCTTTCCCCCTTTTCCAGGGGGCTGATTTTTTCATGACATCAATCCCCCCTCCCCTTCTAGAGGCGAGTCATGACACCCAAGCCCCCCCCCACCATTCTCAGGGCTGAGGTCATGACTTCAATCCCCCTCCCCATTCTCAGGGGGCTGGTCAGGGAATAAAATGCCCCTCCCCCTTCTCAGAGGCTGAGTCATGACTTCAATCCCCCTCCACCTTTCCCAGGGGGAGTCCGAATCAATCCCCCTGACACGGGCTTTGTGTTCCCCCTTGTTTTGGGAATGGACGGGGAAGCACTCCAGGGATTTTTTTAGGGAGTCAAATTTCCAAACCTGGTGGATAAAAACCGACCAACCAGGCTTTTAAAGGGAAACCAATTTGGGGAAATTTGGAGATTTGCAATATTTGTTTTATTATTACGGGGGTTTAATTCTTCGCCAGCAGGGGACTTATTCAGTTATTACAGAAAAGGGACTTTTGGGGCCCGGAATTCATCAAACTCCACGAGAGGGACTGATTCCCTGCCCCTCCTATACTTTTCCCACCGTTTTTTCTCTGTATTGGACTGTTGAACCCGGGCTGGCTGGAAAAACTTTTCCCAGGGGAAAACCTTCCAAGTGTTGTTTTAAGTCCCTCTTTTTGTTCAGGTTGTTACTGCAGGGTGCACGCAACACTAGTCACACCCAAAAAAAAAGTCACGGGCAAACAGTAGTCACAGCAACAAAAAGTAGTACAGCAACACAGTGGGCACGCAACTCAATAGTCCCCAGAAAACACAGTAGTCAAAAAAAAACACGTAGTCACAGAAAACACATTTGTCACGCAAAACAGTCCCAGCAATTTCAATAGTCACGGCAACCAGTAGTCCAGCAACACAGTAGTCACACAACCCCAATTTTGGTCACGCAACACATTTCAGCAAACACATTTGTCACAGAAAACCACGTAGTAAACAGCAACCCCAAATAGTCAGGGGCCCCCCCAGTAGTCACGCAACTCAATAGTCCCCGGCAACACAGTATTCACGCAAACAGCCCACAGAAAATTTGTAGTCACAGAAACTATTAGTCACAGCAAAAACAGTAGTCACACCCAAAAACCAGTGTACAGCAACATAGAGCCCACAGCAACTAAAAGTCCAGCAACACATTTAAAAAAGGCAAAAAAGTAGTCACAGAAAACTAAATAGTCACAGAAAACACAGTAGTCACACCCAACCCCGTGGTCACGGGCAACTCAATAGTCACGGGCAACACAGTATCACAGAAAAACACAGTAGTCACAGCAACACATGTCACAGCAACACATCACGGCAACAAAAAAGTAGTAAAACAGCAACACAGGGGTCACAGAAAATATTAGCACAGCAAAAAGTGGGTCACAGAAAAAAAAGTGGCACAGCAACAAGTAGAAACAGAAAACACAGTCACGGAAAACACAGTAGTCACAGCAAACAGTGGCCCAACAGAAAACTAATGTCCCCAGCAAACATTTGTCACACCCAACACAGTAGTCACGGGAAACACGAAAGTCCAGCAACAAGTACGGCAACCATTCACGGGAAACCCCGTAGTCACAGCAACACATTTCCAGGGCCCAACACAGTCACAGCAAAAACATTAGTCAAGCAACACATTAGTCACGCAACTCAATAGCCCAACGGCAAACAGGCCCACAGCAACCCCAGTGGGACACAGCAACAATTTATTTCCAGCAACACAGTGTCACAGAAAAACAGCCCACGCAACACTTTCACAGCAACACAGAGTCCACAAACACGTGCACAGACATATTTAGTCCCCGCAATAAATTTGTCACGAAAACACGTAGTCACAGCAACATTTAGCCCGAATCAATATTTCACAGGCAACACATTTAGTCACAGAAACAAAGTCCCCGCAAACAGTGTACGCAAACAGAAAGTCAAAGCAAAAACCGTAGTAAAAGCAAACAAGTAGTCACAGCAACACAGTAGAAAACGCAACATGTAAAGAAAATCAATAGTCCCCAAAAAACCAGTAGTCCAGCAACACAGTAGTCACAGCAACACAATAGTCACAGCAACACAATAGTCACAGAAAAACATGGGTTTTCCTGGATTTTTCCCCTGGAGAGATTTGGGGGGGGGTAAAACCCCCCCGGGGCCCCGGTCTGGGGCCCAGGCCCCCCTTTGGGGGATCAGACCCGATCAACCAGGTGTTGTGGGGCCCTGCACGCAAAAAAAAAACATACGAGCCACCCCCGGCTGCCCGGGAACTAAATTTGGGTTTGGCTTGCCCAGTGCCAGCTAAAGACGCCAGGGGTCTGTTGGGTAACCCCCCTTAGGTTTTGTGGGGGGGCATTTTTAAAACAGTCTGGGGCCCCCCGGGGCCCATTATTGTATGGTCTCTTAACTTTGCTAGGGGGACCCCCCTGTTTTTCTTTGGGGGGGGATGGTGATGTCTCCCAAAGGGTTTTTTGCTTTTAGTGGGTGTTTTTTTTTAGTGTGAAAAAGTTGGGTTTACTAGTCCCTCTAGGATTTTCCAGGTGAAATAATTTGTATCTTTTCCCCCCTTTGCGTTCCGGGGGAATTTACGGGTTTAAAGGGAAACCTCAAGCGCCCCAATAATTGAGGTGTTTTATCTCCTTTTTGCGCGCCGTGAAAAGTTCTCTGAAACATTTTCTAGGTCGGAATTTCACCTGCCTTAAAAGGGTTTTGCTGTTAGTGTCCAGCAATTTTCCCACCCTAGATGACAAGGGGCCCTGAAGAGTGTCATCTTTGGGTTTGGGCCCCTCCCTTTTTTAAAGGTTTTTTCATTATCCTCCTGTCATTTTTTAGCAGATGCGATTGATACTTGTTAGGTCCTTGAAGGTGAAAATCCCCCGAAAATGATCACCCCCAGGTCTTTGACGTTGGTGTTTCGTTCTATTTTGGGGGCCAAAATTTTTGTTTTGTACTCTGTTTGAAGATTTAATTTTCATTTTTTACCATATCTGGTAATTGAAATTTTCTCACGTTAAAAACTTCATATTTTTTTCTGCAGCCCACTAAAAGATTTGGTTGATGTCTGCCGGGAAACCCCTTTGCGGTCTCCCAAGGGGAAGGGAAACTGTCATGCAATTCGGGTGTCATCTGAAAAGGAAGACACGGTGCTGTGGCTGGACATCCTTGTCTATGTGAATATGGGGAAATGAGGAACAAGAGGGGGAGCGAGTACTGTCCCTTGTGGAACAGGTTTTAGCAACTCAATAGTCACAGAAAAACACAGTAGTCACAGCAACCAGTAGCACAGCAACCAGTAGTCAGAAAACTCAATGGTCACAGCAACAAAGCCGCAACCGTAGTCACGGGCAAAACGGGTTGGTCACAGAAACCTCAATAGTCAGAGCAACACAGCAGGGGAAAAACCAGTAGTCCCCGGGAAAACCATATTTGTCACAGAAACAAGTAGCCCACAGAAACAAGTGTCACAGAATCAATAGTCAGGGAAACCCAATTTGACCCCACCCCAAACGGTTGGGGACCCCGAAAAACACATTTATTTACAGCAACATGTCACGAAACCACAGTAGTCCCAGAAAACGCCCACAGAAACCCCAGTAGTCACAGAAACCCCTTTTGTCACGCAAAAACGTATCACAACAACACAGTAGTCAAAAAGCAACTTAATAGTCACAGCAAAAAAAGTCACGAAACACAGTTCACAGCAACAGTAGTCACGAAAAACCCCTAGTCCCCGCAACACAGTAGTCAAAAGCCACCAGTCAAAAGAAACCCACAGTCACGGGGCAACACATTTGTCACACCCAACTCAAAGCACAGAAAACACGGTAGTAAAAAGCAACTAAATTTAGTCACAGCAAAAAAGTCACGCAACACGGGTAGTCCCCGAAAACTCAATGTCACAGCAACCAGTGGGTCACAGAAAACCAGTAGTCACGCAACCAGTCCCGGGCAACCCCAGTATTTTTAAAAGAAAACACTTTGGGGTAAACGGGCAACACATTGGTCACAGAAAACACAGTAGTCCCCAGCAACCCCGTAGTAAACCAGCAAAAAAGAAAGTTCACAGCAAACAGTAGTCACAGAAAAACACAGTGTCACAGCAACCAGTCACGCAAACAAAACCACGCAAACACAGTAGTCACAGCAACACAATCCAGCAACACGTAGCCCCAAAAGCAAACAAAATTAGTCCAGAAAACCACAGTAGTCACGGGCAACATAATTTCACGGGCAAATAAAAAGTCACTGAACCGAAAAGCCCACAGCAACCATTAGTCACAGAAACAGTAGTCCGGAAAACACAGATTCACAACAACACAGTATTTCACCCCCAACACAGTAGTCCCCAGGAAACACATTATTTTTCCACAACAAAAATATAGCCCACAGCAACTTTAAAGTCCCCAGAACACAGAAAGTACAGAACACAGAAATTTTTCACAGAAAACACAACACGGGAAAACACAGTAGTCACAGCAAACAAAGTAGTCCAGCAACAAAATATTTCACGAAAACATAAGTCACAGAAAACACAGTAGTCAAAAGAAACACTAATATTTCACAGCAACAGTAGGGGAACACAGTAGTCACAACAAAAACAGTTGCACAGAAACACTTTAGTAAAAGCAACACGGGTCACGCAAAAAACACGGGCAACACGGGTCCGGGAAAAACCGTAGTAAAGAAACACAGTAGTCACAGCAACAAAATAGTACAGCAACAAAAAATTGTCACAGCAACAAAAAGTCACAGCAACAAAAGTGTCACAGCAACCCCAGTAGTCACAGAAAACACATTTGTCACAGAAACCCAAGTAGTCACAGAAACCCATAATGTCCAGCAAAACGTAGTCACAGCAAATAATAGCACCAACATAAGTCACAGCAACACGTAGTCACAGAAAAACACAGTAGTCACACCCAAACACAGAAAAAGTCACAGCAACATAATAGTAAACACCCAAAAATAATAGTCACGCAACATAATTTTCACAGAAAACATAATAGTCACAGAAACAGTAGTCAAAAGAAAAACCAGTAGTCACAGCAACTAAATAGTCACGCAACACAGTAGTCACAGCAACAGTCACAGAAACTCAATAGTCCCCGAAACACGGGACACAGCAACCCGTATTTACAAAACCCACAGTCCCCGCAACCAGTAGTCACAGAAACACAGTGGGTCACACAACCAGTGTCACGGGAAACCCATAGTAAAGCAACTCAATAGTCCAGCAAAAAAAAGTAGTCACAGCAACACAGTAGTCACACCCAACACAGTTGTCACAGCAAAAACAGTAGTCACGGGAAAAACACAGTAGTCACAGAAAACCCCAGTAGCACAGAAAACAGCACAGCAACACGGGTCACAGAAAAACACAGTCCCCGGGCAACACAGTAGCCACAGAAAACCCAAATGGGTCACAGAAACCAATGGCACAGCAACACAGTAGTCACACCCAACATAATGGTCACGCAACCCCAATAGCCCACAGAACACAGTAGTCACAGAAACCCAAATATTTCAACCCAACCAATGTCACAGAAAACCACAGTAGTCACACCCAACAGTCACGGGCAACACAATACCCACAAAAACACAGTAGTCACGGGCAACCCCGAAAGTCACAGCAACACAGTCCCCAGCAAAACTTTTTAGTGGCAGAAAGCCACAGAAAAACAAATAGTAAAAGAACACAGTAGCCCACAGAAACCCACAATCCCCCACAAAAAAACCCCCGTCACACCCAAACCAGTAGTCACAGCAACAGTCACAGCAAAAAATAGTCCCCAGTAGCCACAGAAAACCCCAATTTGGGTCACAGAAACACGTAAGTCACGGCAACACGTGGTCGCAGAAACCCAGAAAGCCACGAAAAAAAAGGAAAGTCACAGCAACACAAAAAGCCACGAAACCAGAGTCCAGCCCCCACAGTATTTCACAGCAACACAATACCCAAAAGCAACACAGTAGTCCCCGGGAAAAACAGTAGTCACAGCAACACAGTAATTCACAGCAAACATTTGTCACAGAAACAAAAGTAGTAAACAGAAAACACGTAGCCGGCAACACAGTGGCACACAACACATTTCACAGAAACACGGTAGTCACGCAAACAATAGTCACAGAAAACCAAAATAGTTACGGGCAACACAGTGTCACAACAACCAGTAGTCCAGTTTTCCCATTTAGCCACAGAAAAACACAACCACAGCAACACAGTAGTAAACAGTAAAAAAAATTTTTGGTCAACGTAGGGGCCAACTCGGTGATTCGGGAAACTGATTTAGGAACTTTCAAGTTCCTTTTTGTAAGCAGCCCCGTTTTCTGGGTAGTTTTTTGCGCTATGGGAGAGAAAAAAAATGGGCGTATGTCTTTGTGTTTTGTAAGACCTAGTTTGCTCTCCCATATTAGTGTCACTCTGGTCGACAAGTAACCAATGCGGACCCTTTTTTCCCAAAAACAGTCTTTTGAGGTTAAATATGGTGGAAAAATGGTAACAGGACCCCTGTGAGTGCCACTGTGGGGGGTTTCCCGGTTGCAGTGGGCTATTTTGAGTGCCGTGTGGGGATACCCTGGCAGCAGTGACCCCCTTGAGTGGGCCCCTGTGGGGGGTACCATGGCAGCAGTTTACCCCCGGAGTGCTGCGTGGGGATACCCTGGGGGGGGGGGGCCCGTGACCACTGTGAGTGCTGTGTTGGGGATAAAACCCCGGCAGCAGTGGGCCACTGTGGTGCTGCTGTGGGGATTTCCATGGGGGGAGCAGTGAAACCCCTGTGGGGTGCCGCTTGGGGGATTTCCTGGCCGCAGTGACCACTGTGGAGCCTTTCGGGGGGGAAAACCCGGTTTTTGGGGACCCACCCGTGGGGTGCCGCTGTGGGGATACCAATTTCAGCAGTGACCACTGTGAGTGCTGCTGTGGGGGTAAACCCCGGGTTTCAGTGACCCCCTGTGAGTGCCGGTTTTGGGGGGTACCCATGGCAGCTTGACCACCCGTGAGTGCGGGTTTTGGGGTACCATGGGGAGCAGTGGGCCACTGTGAGTGCTGCTGTGGGGGGTACCATGGCCGCAGGACCCTGTGAGGCCCTGTGGGGATACCATGGGGAGCAGTGACCACTGTGGGGTGCCGTTTTGGGGATTTCCAAAGGCAGCAAATGACCATGTGAGTGCCGCTGGGGTTGGGGGTACCCTGGCCGAGTGACCACTGGGGGAGTGCCGCTGTGGGGATACCATGGGAAACAGTGACCCCTGTGAGTGCCCCTTTTTGGGGTTTTTATTGGCAGCAGTGACCCCCTGTGGAAATGCCCCCGGGGGGGATTTCCATGGCAGCAGTGACCACTGGGGAGTGCCCCTGTTTGGGGGTTTCCTTGGGGAGCAGTGACCAAAGGGGAGTGCCGCTGTGGGGAATTTCCATGGCAGCAGTGACCACTTTGAGTGGGCCCCTTTGGGGGATACCATGGCAACAGTGACCATGTGAGTGCCCCTGTGGGGAATTTTTTCCGGCAGCAGTGACCACTGTGAGTGCCGTGTGGGGGAAAACCATTTGGGGCAGTGAAACCCCGGGGGTGCCGGGGGGGTTTGGGGTACCATGGCAGCAGTGCCACTGTGACTTTCCGCTGTGGGGGTTTCCATGGCAGCAGTGACCACTGTGGGGTATACTGTGGGAATACCATTGGGAGCAGTGCCCCTGTGAGTTTCCAATGTGGGGATTTCCATAGCAGCAGTTTACCCCCTAGGGGTTGTGTTCTGGGGTTTTTGCTACCAGCGTTTCCCCGGCAGGAGTCAATGGTCTGTGTATTTTTAAGGGGACTCGGGGGGCAGTGGGCCCCTGCTTTATCTTCCAGTGGGAGTGGAGTCGGGGGATGAATTTGGGTGGTTTCAATCGACAGGGCCACTGATTTACGGCCCCCTACACAGTAGTTAGGGACTGTAAGTTTACCACTCAGCTGTAGGGCCCCCACTACAGCTGTAGGGGACCGCTCCCGATGTAGGGGGACCCTACAGCTGTAGGGGCCCCCCCGCTACAGGGTGTAGGCGACCCCCTACAGCTGTAGGCCACCGCCTTTCAGCTGTTTGGCGTCCCCTACAGCTGTAGGCCACCGCTACCCCAAAGTAGGCCCCCGTACAGCTGTAGGCCACCCCCCTACGGGTGTAGGGCCACTACGCTGTAGGCCACCGCTTCAGTGTGGCCCCCAACAGGTGTTTGGCCACCGTTTCAAATGTAGGGGCCCCGCTCCGCCCGTTAGGCCACCACTACAGGTTTTGGCCACCGCTACGCTGTAGGCCACCCCTACAAGTGTAGGGGCCCCCGCTAAAAGCTGTAGGCCCTACAGCTGTAGGCCACCATACAAGTGTAGGCCACCCCCTACAGCTGTAGGGCCCCCGCTACAAGTGTAGGCCACCGCTACAGCCCGAAAGGGCCCCCACTTACAGGTGTTTGGGGCCAAACCCCTTTCAGCGTAGGCCCCCCCACCCCTACAAAACTGTAGGCACCATAAAGGTTTTAGGGGCCCCACTACAGTGAAAGGGCCCCCACTTTCGTGCAGGCCACCCCTACAGCTGCAGGCCCCACTTCAGCTGTAGGCCACCCCTACAGCTGCCCGGCCACCCCCTACCCGCTGTAGGCCACCGCTACAGCTGCAGGCCCCCACTACGTGCAAAGGGCCCCCACTAAAGCTGTAGGCCACCCCTACAGCTGCAGGGCCCACTACAGCTGCAGGGGCCCCCATACAGCCGCAGGCCACCACTACAGCTGTAGGCCACCGGGTACAGCGGGAAAAGGCCCCCACTACGCTGCGGCCACCACTAAGCGGGAGGCCACCCCTACGTGTAGGCCCCCGCTAAAGCTGTGGGCCCCCCCACTACAGCCCGTAGGCCACCCCTACAGCTGTTGGCCACCATACAGTGTTTGGCCACCACTTTTCAGCTGTAGGGCCCCCCGCTTTCAGCTGTAGGCCACCCCTTCAGCGTAGGGGCCCCCGCTACCCGCTGTAGGCCCCCCCACGCTTTTAGGCCCAAACCCCTACGCTGTAGGCCACCACTACAGCTGTAGGCCCCCCACTACCCGCTGTAGGCCCGTACAGCTGTAGGCCACCATACAGGTAGGCCAACCCCCTACAGCTGTAGGCCCCCGTTTCAGCTGTAGGGGCCCCCACTACGGTGTAGGCCACGCTACACTGTAGGCCACCACTACACTGTAGGCCACCCCCTACGCTGTAGGCCACCACTTCAGCGGGAGGCCACCACTACAGTGTAGGGGCCCCCCTACAGTGTAGGCCCCCACTACAGCTGTAGGCCACCATACAGTGGGAGGCCACCACTACAGGGTGTAGGCCACCATACAGCTGTAGGCCAACCCCTACAGCTTTTAGGCCCCCACTACAGTGTAGGCCCACCAATACAGCTGTAGGGGACCGCTACAGCTGGGAGGCCACCCCTAAAAAGGGAGGCCCCGTTTCACTGTAGGCCACCCCCAAAAGCTGTAGGCCCCACTAAGGTGAGGCCACCACTACAGCGGTTTGGCCACCACTTCAGCTGTAGGCCCCCAAATAAGCTGTAGGCCACCCCTACAGCTGTAGGCCCCACTTTCAAACTGTGGCCAACCCCCTACAGCTGTGGCCCCGCCTTTCAGTGTAGGCCACCACCCACCCGCTGTAGGCCACCCCCTCAGCTGTAGGCCACCACTACAGCTGTAGGCCCCCCCTACAGCTGTTTGGGGGCCCCCACTTCAGCTGTAGGCCCCCATACCCGCTTTAGGCCAACCTTTCAGCTGTAGGCCACCCCACAGCTGTTTGGCCCCCCTACAGCTGTAGGCCACCACTAAGTGTAGGCCCCCACTTTTCAGGGTTTTAGGCCCCGCTTCAGGGTGTAGGGCCCCCACTACAGCTGTGGCCCCCGCTTTCAGCTGTAGGGGCCCCCGCTACAGCCCGTAGGCCCCCGCTCAGCTGAGGCCACCCCCCTACGCTGTAGGGGCCCCCACTACAGCTGTAGGCCACCCTACAGCTGTAGGCCACCACTTCAGCTTTAGGCAACCCCACAGCTGTTGGCCACCACTACAGCTGTTAGGCCCCACTACAGCTGTAGGCCACCACTACAGCTGTAGGCCAAAACCCTACCCGCTGTTGGCCACCAAATACAGCTGAGGCCACCGCTACAGCTGTAGGCCCCCCAAAAGCTGAGGCCACCACTACGCTGTAGACCCCCGTTTCAGCTGGAGGCCCCCCGCTACAGCTGTAAGGGGCCCCCCACTACAGCTGTAGGCCCCCCGCACAGCTGTTGGCCACCACTACAGCTGTAGGCCAAAACCCCCCAGCTGTGGGGCCCCCACTACAGCTGTAGGCCCCACTACAGCTGTAGGGGGCCCCACTACAGCTGTAGGCCACCATACAGCTTAGGCCCCCCCACTAAGCTGTAGGGGCCCCCACTACAGCTGTAGGCCACCACTACAAACTGTAGGCCACCACTACAGCTGTAGGCCCCGTTTTCAGTGTAGGCCACCACTACAGTGTTTGGGCCCCCCCACTACAGCTGGAGGCCACCCCTTTTCAGCTTTTAGGCCACCATACAGCGTAGGCCCCACTACAGCTGTAGGCCACCACTACAGCTGGTTTGGCCACCCCCTACAGCTGTAGGTCACCCCTACAGCTGTAGGCCACCAATTTCAGCTGAGGCCACCACTACAGCTGTAGGCCACCACTACAGCTGTTGGCCACCGCTCCCGCTGTAGGGCCCCCACTACAGCTGTAGGGCCCCCACTAAGCTGTAGGGGAAACCCCTCAGCTGTAGGCCAAAACCCCTACAGCTGTAGGCCCCCACTACAGCTGTGGCCACCGCTACAGCTGTAGGGCCCCCGCTACAGTGTAGGCACCCCACAGTGTTGGCCACCACTACAGTGTAGGCCCCCCACTTTCAGCTGTAGGGGCCAAACCCCTACAGCTGTAGGCCCACTACAGTGTTGGCCACCCCCTACAGTGTAGGCCCCAAAACCCCCCCTTTAAATTAGGCCCCCACCTTTTCAGCTGTAGGCCCCCCCACTACAGCTGTAGGCCACCCCACAGCTTAAAGGGCCAAACCCCTCAAACTGTGGCCCCCCACTAACTGTAGGCCCCCCTACAGCGTAGGGCCCCCACTACAGCTGTAGGGGCCACCCCCTACAGCTGTAGGCCACCACTACAGCTGTTAAAGGCCCCCAAATACAGTGTAGGCCAAACCCCTACAGCTTTTTGGCCCCCTTTCAGCGTTTGGGCCCCCACTACAGCTGTAGGCCCCGCTTTCAGTGTAGGCCAAACCCCTACAAACTGTAGGCCCCCAACAGCTGGGAGGGGCCCCCGCTAAGCTGTAGGCCACCCCCTACAGTGTAGGCCACCCAAAACGCTGTAGGCCACCACTACAGCTGTAGGCCACCATACCCGCTGTAGGCCACCCCCTACAGCTGTAGGCCCCACTACAGCTGTAGGCCACCGCTACAAACTGTAGGCCACCCCTACAGCTGTAGGCCCCACTACAGCTGTAGGCCACCCTACAGCTGGGAGGGCCCCCCCAAATAAACTGTAGGCCACCGCTAACAGCTGTTTGGCCACCACTACAGGTAGGCCCCCATACAGCTGGGAGGCCCCCACTACAGCTGTAGGCCACCAATTAAAAGTGTGGGACCACTACAGCTGTAGGCCACCGCTCCCGCTGTAGGCCACCACTTTCAGCTTTTTAGGCCACCCCAAAAGCTGTAGGCCCCCGCCCACGCTGTAGGCCACCACACAGCTGTAGGGGCCCCCCGCTACAGCTGTAGGCCACCACTACGCTGTAGGCCACCCCTACAAACCCGTAGGGCCACCATACAGCCCGTAGGCCCCCACTACAGCTGTAGGGGCCCCCGCTAAGCTGTAGGGGCCCCACTAAGCGTAGGCCACCGCTTTCAGCTGTAGGCCACCGTTCAGCTGTAGGCCACCCTTTCGCTGTAGGCCACCGCTTTCAGCTGTAGGCCAAACCCCTACAGCTGTAGGCCCCCATAAGCTGTGGCCACCACTTCAGCTGTTGGCCAAACCCAAATACAGCCTTTTTAGGCCACCCTTTCAGCTGTAGGCCAACCCCTTCAAATGTAGGCCCCCTTTCAGTTTTAGGCCCCCACTACAGCTGTAGGCCACCACTAAAAGCTGTAGGGGCCAAAACTACGCTGAGGCCTCCCCTCGCTGTAGGCCCCCATACAGCTGTAGGCCACCGGGTTACAGCTGTAAAGGGCCCCGCCCAAAAACTGTAGGCCCCCCGCTACCGCTGTAGGGCCCCCGCTAAGCTGTTTGGCCACCACACGCTGTAGGCCCCCCACTACAGCGTAGGCCACCCCTTCGTGTAGGCCCCAAATACAGTGTAGGGGCCCCCCACTACAAACTTTAGGCCAACCCCTTCAGCTGTTTGGCCAACCCCTACCGTGTAGGCACCATACAGCTGTAGGCCACCCAAAAGCTGTAGGCCACCGCTACAAAGGGAGGCCCCCACTACAGGTGTAGGCCCCCACTACAGCTGTAGGCCACCCCCTACAGCCCGTAGGGGCCCCCGCTACAGCTGTAGGCCACCACTACAGCCCGTTGGCCACCGCTAAGCTTTGGCCCAAAACCTACAAACTGTTGGGCCCACTTCAGCTGTAGGCCACCACACAGCTGTAGGCCAAACCCCTACAGCTGTAGGCCACCCCTACAGCTGTAGGCCCCACTACAGCTGTAGGCCAACCCCTACAGCTGTAGGCCCCCCTTTCAGTGTAGGCCACCACTTTTCAGTGTAGGCCACCCCTGGACGGGTTTTTAAAGAGTTGGGGAGCAACTTGAAGAAGAGGGGGGTTTGGGGGCAACGGGCCCCCCCCTGCCCGGTCTGAGATCAGGCTTCGTGGTGGATCAGGGTTGATCAAACCCGGCTGTTCCCGTGGGGCGCACGTTTAAAACCCACGTGGAACCCCAGCCCCGGGTAAAACAGGCGACTTCAGGTGACCGTCAGCACCTGTGAAGGTGCTCCACTCTTTTTAAATGAAACCTGACTGTAAAAGGGGAGTTATTATTACTGGGGGAGGGCTAACCCGTATTTACTAGCAGCAAATCACTTTTGTAACATTGTTAGTTTTGTTGTTGGTTTGGGGAAGGGCCCTTTATCCAGGGGAAATTTTAGTTGTCTCCCTTTCCTTTAATCAAACCCGATTATTTTTGTTTTCACCCGGCGGGGTTTGGGCCCCTTCGGGTGTTTCGCTTCTCAAATGGGAAATTTTAAAAGTGTTTCTGGTAGATTCGGGTTTTGTCTTCCCTATGAATTTTTAAAGATTTCCTCCCATTTTTCAGGCAGTATTTGACCCCCGTGGGTTTTGGGGGTTCCCTTTAAAAATTTCATATAAATTTACCCTTTGGATTTTCCGGGTTTTCATTAAAACCCTTTTGTTTCCCAGTGGAAAAATTTTTGACCATTGTCAAAATCTGGGGTTTCTTTATTGTAGACGTTTTGCCCTCCCGTTTGGGTTTATCAGTACAAATTCCGGACATAATTGAAGACAGGAGAACTATGTCCCCGATAGAGGTAATCAGTCCCCAACCCAGAGTAGGTTTCGAAAAACCCAAATCGTGGGATTTTCAAGCCCGAAAAAAAAGGGGCCTGGCGCTTATATAGTAAGTCCAAAAAAATGTTGAAAATTTTGTCTCAATTTCATTTGTCGGTATTGTTAACCATTCTTGTACACTAATCCATGTGGTGGCCCCGGGGTGGGTGCGGGCAAAAAGTCCTCAACTTTCTTGCGTCATTAGAAAAAGTTTTAGGGAGCAGGCAAGGGCCCTGCCCCCTGCGCAGTTCTTTAAATTGTGTTCACTGTTTTTAAGGATTTGGTTAGTAAACTAAGGGGCAAATAAGTACCCCCGTCTTCTAATTTAAAATTATTTTTTTCCATATAATTTTAGTTGTCTATAACTATTTGTTTTTTGTTTTGTCTTTTCGTAAGGGGAAGTCCAGGATCTTTTTTTAATAACAAAAAAAATCCCAAAACTGGACTGGAAAAAGATTAAAAAAATAAACCCCCACATAGAAGAGAGGAGGGTTAAGACGACCCTTTTTTGGTTCCCGCTTGGACCAATTACAAAGTCAGTAAGGGTTTCTCTTCTATGTGCGGGCTACTGGTATCGTTTAATTAATTTAAAGATTTACATGTAGGCCAACCCCTCAGCTGTTAGGCCCCCTACAGCTGTAGGCCCCCCTACAGCTGTAGGCCACCCCCTACAGCTGTGGACCCCTCAGGAGGCCACCCTACAAGGCCCCCTTTCCTGAGGGGCCCCCACAAAAGCTGTAGGGGCCCCTGCCCCTTTAGGCCCCCCTTCGCTGTAAAAACCACCCACTTTCAGCTGTAGGCCCACCCTACAGCTGTAGCCACCCACAAGGTGAGGCCAAACCCTTCAGCTTAGGCACCCAAAAGCTGACCCCCACCACACTTAGGCCACCCACTACAGTGTAGGCCCCCACACAGCTGTAGGGGGCCCCCCACTACAGCTGGTTAGGGGCCACCACTTTCAGCTGTTAGGCCACCACTACAGCTGTAGGCCACCACTTCAGCTGTAGGCCACCGCTACAGTGTAGGCCACCCTACAGTGTAGGGCCACCACATAAAAGCTGTAGGCCACATACAGTGTAGGCCACCACTACAAACTGTAGGCCCAAAACCCCTAAAGCTGTAGGCCACCACTACAGCTGGTAGGCCACCCTACAGCTGTAGGCCACCCTACAGCTGAAGGCCACCACTTTCAGCTGTAGGCCACCACTACGCTGTTTGGCCACCACTACAGCTTAGGCCACCGTTCAGCTGTAGGCCCCCCACTACACTGTAGGCCAAAAACTAAGCTGTAGGGCAAACCACTAAAACTGTAGGCACCACTACAGCTGTAGGCCACCACTACAGCTTTTAAGGCCCCCTACAGCTGTATGGCCACCCTACAGCTGTAGGCCCACACAGTGGCCACTACAGTGTAGGCCCACCACTACAGCTGTAGGCCACCCCTACAGCTGTAGGCCACCTTTCAGCTGAAAAGGCCACCGCGCTGTACAAGTTTGCTGTGGGCCCCAACCCCACCACTGGGGCCCCCAAACTCCCACCAGCCACCATACCGTAAGGCCACCACTTCGTGTAGGCCAACTCAGTGTAGGCCCCCCACTACAGTTTTTAGGCCACCCTACAGCTGTAGGCCACCACTCAGTGTAGGCACCACTACACTGTGGGCCCACCCTACGCTGTGGGCCCACCGTACAGCGAGGCACCACACTGTAGGCCCAAACCCACTACAGCTTTTAGGCCCCCCGCTCAGCTTAGGCCACCGTACGCTGTAGGCCACCACTACAGCGTAGGCCACCGCTACAGCTGTACCCCACCATACAGCTGAGGCCCACTTAGCTGTGGCCCCCAACAGCTGTAGGCCACCACTACAGCTGTAGGCCACCCACCAGCTGAGGCCCCATACAGCTGTAGGCCCCCCAACAGCTGTGGGCCCCCCTACAGTGTGGGCCACCATACAGCTGTAGGCCACTCTGGAAAATTTTTAATGAGTTGGGAGCAACTTGAGAAGAGGTTTTGAGGGCAAGCCCCCCCGCTCCCCGGTCTGAATCGGGTTTCGTGGTGGATCGGGGTTTGATCAACCAGGCTGTTACTGTGGTCGCCGTAAACCGACGTGTGAAACCCCAGCCCCCGGGTAATCAGGACGACTTCAGGGGACCGTCCCCCACCTGTGAAGGGCTCCACTCTTTTTAAAAAGAAAAACCCGACTTGAAGGGCAGTTTTTTATTACTGGTGAGCCCAAAAAACCCCTATTTACTACAGAAATCACTTATGTAATCTTTGTTAGTTTTTTTAGTTGGGTTTGGGAAGGGGTTTTTATCCCGGGAAAAATTTTAGTTTTCTCGTTTCCCTTTAATCAAACTATTATTTCGTTTTCACCCGGCGGTGTTGACCCCTTCGGGTGTTGCGCTTTCAATGAAATTTTAAAAGGTTTCTGGTAGATTCGGGTTTAGTGCTTCCCTATGAATTATTAAAGATTTCCTCCCCTTTTTCAGGCAGATAAATTTACCCCTGTGGGGTTTTGGGGTTCCCCAAAAAATGCATATAATTTACCCTACGGGTTTTCCGCTTTCTCATAAAACCCCTTCTGTTTTTCCCAGTGAAAAATTTGACACATTTTGGGCCCTCTGCGTTTCTTTATTTTAGAGTTTTTGCCCCCAGTGGGTTTATCAGTACAAAAATTCCGGGCATAATTGAAGACAGGAGAACTATGTCAGAAGAGGTAATCAGTCCCTAACCTAGCAGTAGGTGCGAACACCCCAAATCGGGGTTTTTCAAGCAGAAAAAAAGGACCCCGGCGCTTATATAGTAACGTCAGATTTGCAAAAGTGTCTCAAAATTTTATCTTGTCGGTATTGTATACCATTCTTGTACACTAATCCCTGTGGTGGCCGTGTGATTTCGGGCAAAAAGTCCCAAAATTTTCCTGCGTCATTTGAAAAAGTTTGAGGGAGCAGGGGAAGGACCCTGCCCCCTGCGCAGTTCTAATTGTGATTCACTAAATTTTTAAGGAATTTGGGTTTGTAAACTAAGGGGCACATAAGTACCCCTGTCTTCTAATAAGATATTAATTTTTCCACTATAATCTACGTTGTCTATAACTACTATCGTATTTGTTTTGTCTGTTTCGTAAGGGGAAGTCCAGGATCTTTGTTTAATAACAGAAAAAGTCACAATACTGTGACTGGAACGATACACAAATAACCCGCACATAGAAGAGAGGAGCTTAAGACGACGTTTCGGTCCTGCTTGGACCAATTACAAAGTCAGTAAGCTTCTCTCTTCTATGTGCGGGCTATCTGTGTATCGTTAATTAATGAACGATTTATCTCTGTGTTGCAGAGGTGTGAGTTTTGCTCACACCTCTGCAACACACAGATAAATGGTTCAAGAGAACCGATAAGTTGATAAATAAGAGACATATGCAACACTTGCTGTATTCTTATCAAGATTGATGGTGTGATTACATCGACTCGAAGGTGAGGGACTAATTACCTCAAACTCCTTGTGATTTTCACCATTTTTCTTTGTATTAGACTGATGAAACCACTATGTGGCGATACGTTTCCACAACGAAGTATTGCACATGTGTCCGAGGCCCGGTGTGTGACCAGGCCTCTTGGTGGATCAGGGCTTGATCAACCAGGCTGTTACTGTTGGCCGCAAGCAACCTGAATAAGGTACAATAAGGTACAATGTTTACATGTGTGTTAACTAAAAAAAAATACTCCTTTTCTGTCACTACATTCATTAGGTACCTTTTGGCAGTCTACTTGAACTGGTTCATGTTATGACTGGCTTTGACATGTGCGGGTAGTCTGTTCCATTCCTTTATTGCTGTACAATAAAAGGTGTTTGAAGCCTGGCCACTGACTGTGGGTACTACAAAGTTGTGCTCTCTCCCCCTAGTACTATGATTGCTTTGGTTCCCAACCTTGACAAAATTGACAGCAAGATATTCTGGACATTGTTTGTGAGCAATTTTATAAACATGATTTAGCTTCAGTTGTTTTACTCTGTCTTACCATTTTGTTCTGGGTGATTTGCAGTCTATCTTTAAGTTTTTTTTGTCAAGGCAGAGTACCATGAAGAGCAAGCGTAATCCATATGGCATTGTATAAGGGCTAGACATAGGGTCCTGCGAGCCTCAGTAGGTAGACACTGTGCTTGTCTATACAGGAACTTCAGTCTGGCATTCGCTTTCTTTACTACACTGTTCCCTATCAATTCTCCTGATCTGCATGGGTCAAAGGGGATTCCCAGATATTTTACTGATGAAACCAAAGTGATGGGCTCCCCATTACACTGGACATTAAAATTATTTACCCTTCTCAGTTTGTTTCGTGCCAAAGAGAATGACTTCAGTTTTCCCGAGGTGTAATGATAGTTTGTTGTCTACTAACCATTTGCTGCAGGACTCCAGTTTCTGTGTTAATACATTAGCTATGTCTTGTGGGTCTTTACCTGACACTAACAGCACTGTCATCCGCATACAGGAGGAGTTTGCACTTGACACTGGTGGACATGTCGTTTACATAACAGAAATAATAAGGTGCCCAGAATACTACCTTGGGGAACTTCACATGATACCGGCAGAGGTTCTGATTCTGTTTTGCTGATTTTGGCAATTTGTTTCCTGTTGCTAAGATAGGACTTTAACCAGTCTGTGGAATCTATGCCGATAGCTTGAAGTTTCTTATATAAAAAATTGTGGTTGACAGTATCGAAGGCCTTTTGCAAGTCTAAAGTTACCATACCTATGAGGTTCCCTATCGACATTTCAGCTCTTATGTAATCCATCAGATTCATTAGGGAGGTGTCGGATTCCTTTAGCTTAAGGTCGATGTTTGCTATTTCTCTGACCAGCGTCTCCCTTCGTATTACAGATATATTGGCCTCTTTTAGCCACTCTGTTATTCTTTGCCTTCGCCTGTATAGGGAGCGCCTCTCTTTTTCTAGTTTACATCTTATCTCCAGTTAGGTGTTTATATGTTGTCAAAGTCACTCAGTATCTTAGAGGGTTGAATGAGATCAGCGTCTTTGCTTCTAGAGAGAATAAACAGTGAAAGTTTTGGGTCTTCCTACGTAAGTTTTGTGTCTGTGTAATAATACAAGTTTGGTAGCTCTTCTCTGTCTCCTCTCCAGTTTATCTTCGTCTTTTATGTAATTTCAAGACTAAAACTGAACGGCAGATAAAAGATGCGATTTAATAAGTATAGCGTCAATATGGTATCTAGTGATGGACTGATTACATTGTCTTCACATCTTCACTGTTCCTGCCTGCTTCTGCCAAGCAATGTCTACCTGCTGTCTGCAAGTAGACATTGCTTGGCATTTTTGAAGTTGCTTATGGTTGCTTTATAATGGTTAATAATATTGTTTGAGTTTACCTGGAGAGAGTTCCGGGGGTCAACGTCCCCGTGGCCCGGTCTGTGACCAGGCCTCATGGTGGATCAGAGCCTGATCAACCAGGCTCTTACTACTGGCTGCATGCAATCCAACGTACGAGCCACAGCCCGGCTGGTCAGGAACTGACTTTAGGTGCTTGTTCAGTGCCAGCTTGAAGACTGCCAGGGGTCTGTTGGTAATCCCCCTTATGTATGCTGGGAGGCAGTTGAACAGTCTCGGGCCCCTGACACTTATTGTATGGTCTCTTAACGTGCTAGTGACACCCCTGCTTTTCATTGGGGGGATGTTGCATCGTCTGCCAAGTCTTTTGCTTTCGTAGTGAGTGATTTTCGTGTGCAAGTTCGGTACTAGTCCCTCTAGGATTTTCCAGGTGTATATAATCATGTATCTCTCCCGCCTGCGTTCCAGGGAATACAGGTTCAGGAACCTCAAGCGCTCCAGTAATTGAGGTGTTTTATCTCCGTTATGAGCGCCGTGAAAGTTCTCTGTACATTTTCTAGGTCAGCAATTTCACCTGCCTTGAAAGGTGCTGTTAGTGTGCAGCAATATTCCAGCCTAGATAGAACAAGTGACCTGAAGAGTGTCATCATGGGCTTGGCCTCCCTAGTTTTGAAGGTTCTCGTTATCCATCCTGTCATTTTTCTAGCAGATGCGATTGATACAATGTTATGGTCCTTGAAGGTGAGATCCTCCGACATGATCGCTCCCAGGTCTTTGACGTTGGTTTTTTCGCTCTATTTTGTGGCCAGAATTTGTTTTGTACTCTGATGAAGTTTTAATTTCCTAGTGTTTACCATATCTGAGTAATTGAAATTTCTCATCGTTGAACTTCATATTGTTTTCAGCAGCCCACTGAAAGATTTGGTTGATGTCCGCCTGGAGCCTTGCAGTGTCTGCAATGGAAGACACTGTCATGCAGATTCGGGTGTCATCTGCAAAGGAAGACACGGTGCTGTGGCCAAGTATTTTGTATTCATATATGACATTATTATTCTCAAATTATTTTGCCCTTGTTTACTTTTAAACTCACATTTCACGTCTGCAACCACAGGGTCAACATGTCCACATCACTCTGAATACTCAGTCTGATTTGGATGCTGTACTTTTCCAAATTTACTGTCGTCCGAGAATTTTGCTGTCTTGGATGTTATCCCTATCAGAGATCATGTACGATATGAAGAGGATTGGACCAAGAAGCTATCCCTGAGGAGCTCGACTCTGTACGACACGGAACTCAAACACATTTTCTTTGATAACCGCCCTCTGTCTGTCTGTCTGTCTGTCTGTCTGTCTGTCTGTCACTTAACTATTTTGGCCATTAATCTTTACTGAGATACCTTGTCGAAAGTCTTGTTAAAATTTAGATACATTACACCATTTTGTTAATGCAGCGGTTCAGTTATACCCATTCTTCATTTACTCAGACTTCCTATATATTCACTCAATATAAGCTAAGGATGAAAATATTTTAGGCCTAGCTATATTGCTTACTTAATATATAATAGTGTAAATATGTTATCAGGCTTTTATATGCATTTGAAAGTGAAAAAAAAGGCCGTTTCACTTTACAGCAATTTTCACTGTATGAATAATAATGTCTGATCTTTTGTTGTGGAATCCATGCTGGTTTTTGGCTTATAGGTTTTTTTTTTTTCAGAAAATTAACTTTTGTAATTAACAATAGTTTATTTTTGCTTATCAACTGAGGAAACTAATGGGACGATAGTTGAAGACATATGTTTTGACCCCCTGTTAAATACAGTGGTAATATTTACAGGTTATTATTACTGGCAGGTTATTATTACTGGCAGGTTATTATTACTGGCAGGTTATTATTACTGGCAGGTTATTATTACTGGCAGGTTATTATTACTGGCAGGTTATTATTACTGGCAGGTTATTATTACTGGCAGGGATTTTATTCAGCCCACTTGGTTTATTATCATTCTGCTTCTCCAACTATTGTATAAGGCTGCTAACTGCGTCAGTACTTCGCAGTTTGAGAAGATGGGGAGTTCGAGGTAATCAGTCCCTCAGCCTTGAGTCAATGTGTTCAGTCCATCAATCTTGTTAAGTTTTCTAGACCATTAATACAAACTTTGTACATTGGTGTCAGTCGCTGAGAACTTGATTCGTCGTGGATACCCTGATGTCACGTTCAGGTGTAAACACCACCCCAGACACTGTGTTCAGCGCCATGTCTCTGTTGTTTGTTATTCTGACGTCAAAGCCTTGACTGACCATGAATCCTGGTTATGGACCGGGCCGCGGGGGCGTTGACCCCCCGGAACTCAAAGGTAGATTTCAGGTAGGTAATTAAAGATTATATATTTTTTCCCCTGACGTATTTACAGATTTTTTTTTTTTTTTTTTTTTTTTGGGGGGGGGGGGGAATTAGCTTTGAAACTTAGTGTAGGTTATCTTTCAAATTCCTGTTTAGCATTTCTAATCCTGGTGGTGCGTTCTCACTGTAACCAAGCCACTGCCTAAGCCACTCCATAAGTGGTCCATAAGCCACTCCACAAGTGGCTTATGGACCAGTGGTGTTATTTTATACCAGTGGTTCTTAGAACCAGTTGTCTTATACTCCATGAGTCTTGCTGTATCATGAGTGGTCACAAGATCACATGCTCAGTGAGTGGCCCCAGGACCACTGACCTTATTCACAGTGAGTGGCTCCAGGACCACTGACCTTATTCACAGTGAGTGGCTCCAGGACCACTGACCTTATTCACAGTGAGTGGCTCCAGGACCACTGACCTTATTCACAGTGAGTAGCCCCACGACCACTGGCCTTATTCACAGTGAGTGGCCCCAGGACCACTGACCTTATTCACAGTGAGTGGCTCCAGGACCACTGACCTTATTCACAGTGAGTGGCTCCAGGACCACTGACCTTATTCATAGTGAGTGGCCCCAGGACCACTGATCTAATTCACAGTGGCCCCAGGACCACTAACGTCATGCACACTGAGTGGCCCAAGGACCACTGACGTCATGCACGCTGAGCGGTCCCAGGACCACTGACCTTATTCACAGTGAGTGGCTCCAGGACCACTGACCTTATTCATAGTGAGTGGCCCCAGGACCACTGATCTAATTCACAGTGGCCCCAGGACCACTAACGTCATGCACACTGAGTGGCCCCAGGACCACTGATCTAATTCACAGTGGCCCCAGGACCACTAACGTCATGCACACTGAGTGGCCCCAGGACCACTGACGTCATGCACACTGAGTGGCCCCAGGACCACTGACGTCATGCACACTGAGTGGCCCCAGGACCACTGGCGTCATGCACACTGAGTGGTCCCAGGACCACTGGCGTCATGCACACTGAGTGGTCCCAGGACCACTGGCGTCATGCACACTGAGTGGTCCCAGGACCACTGGCGTCATGCACACTGAGTGGTCCCAGGACCACTGGCGTCATGCACACTGAGTGGTCCCAGGACCACTGGCGTCATGCACACTGAGTGGTCCCAGGACCACTGGCGTCATGCACACTGAGTGGTCCCAGGACCACTGGCGTCATGCACACTGAGTGGCCCCAGGACCACTGGCGTCATGCACACTGAGTGGCCCTAGGACCACTGGCGTCATGCACACTGAGTGGCCCCAGGACCACTGACGTCATGCACACTGAGTGGCCCAACACTCTGTTAATCATTTTCTCTCAACTAAACATTAATTTTCATTTAAACTCTAAAACTGGTTTATAATTCTCGTCCAGTTTATGAAAGTGTAAATTTGTGCCTGTTCTCTCTCTCCTCTCTTCTCTCTCTCTCTCTCTCTCTCTCTCTCTCTCTCTCTTCTCTCTTCTCTCTCTCTCTCTCTCTCTCTCGTTTCTCTGTCCCTCTCTTTCTCTCTCTCTCTCTCTCTCTCTCTCTCTCTCTCTCTCTCTCTCTCTCTCTGTTTCTCTGTCTCTCTCTCTCTCTCTCTCTCTCTCTCTCTCTCTCTCTCTCCTCTCTCTCTCTCTCTTTTTTTCTCTCTGTTTTTCTCTCTCTCTCTCTCTCTCTCTCTCTCTCTCTCTCTCTCTCTCTCTCTCTCTCTCTGTTTCTCTCTCCTCTCTCTCTCTCTCTCTCTCTCTCTCTCTCTCTCTCAATTTATCTTTCAATTTCTCTCTCATTTTCTTTCTCTCAATTTCTCTTTCTCTCAATTTCTCTTTCTCTCAATTTCTCTTTCTCTCATTTTCTCTTTCTCTCATTTTCTCTTTCTCTCATTTTCTCTTTCTCTCATTTTCTCTTTCTCTCATTTTCTCTTTCAATTTCTCTTTTTTTCAGTTTCTCTTTCTCTCAGTTTCTCTTTCTCTTTCTCTCAATTTCTCTTTCTCTCAATTTCTCTCTCTCTCAGTTTCTCTCTCTCTCAGTTTCTCTCTAAATTTCTCTCTCAGTTTCTCTTTCTCTGTTTCTCTTTCTCTCAATTTATCTTTCTCTTTCTCTTTCTCTCAATTTATCTTTCAATTTCTCTTTCTCTCAGTTTATCTTTCACACATTTTTTTCACAGGGTTGACAAGGATAGGTTAAGGTTCCTAACTTTGTTTATAAGCTAAGAGTTACGTCAGCTAATATTAAGTCTTTTTATTACTATGACAGATACAGAACCATCTGTGATTTCGTTTGGTTAATGACTTATAGTTCGTTATTATGATGTCTCAGGATGACACGTGTCATCCTACCTGGAGGGTATTCCGGGGGTCAACGCCCCCGCGGCCCGGTCCACGACCAGGCCTCCTAGGAATAAATCATGTCAGATGAAGTGATGTTCTTGAGAAGGGTACAGAGTGTAGTTGCTGTTTGCTGCCCGTCTTGTGGTGTAGAAGCTCACTTCTAACTCCGCAATACCCTCACCTCCACCCCCCCCCCCCGGTGTTGAATGATCTGCTGAAATGACAGGTCTATCCTGGCTCTGTCCAAGCGAGAGGTGAGTCGTCTTGCTCTGTTCTATTTTCTGTCAAGTCGCAGATGAGACGGACGGCAGGCAGTCCAAGAAAGTGGAGTATACTCAAGGTGTGAGCGTACTTGTGTGTCATGCAGAATCTCGCAATCTCTACAGTCAAGAAGATGCGAGATACGTCCAAGTGATGTAAGTTTCCTGGCTGCTCTGTTTACAAGATTTACAATGTGGTTCTTTATAGTCTGGAGTCAAATTTCATCCCAAGGATATCAGCTTCATCCCCCAGGTACCAACACTCTCCCATTCGTTGTTACCGCTGCTCCAGCATTACCATAATGGTTCCTGGAGACCATCATCCTGTGTGTTTTCTCAGGAGCAAATGTGACCTGCCATTCTTCTCCCCAGGCTGATATAGCTGTAAGGTGGTGACTGATGTAACTGAGAGCAGCTGGTATTTCCTCTCATGGATAAGTAAATGTCAGTACAATCCTCTGCATATGCGAGGGTTTCTGGGATGAGACGAAGGCCATTGACGTAGACATTTAATAGCAATGACGCAAGCACACCTTCCTGTGGCATGTTTGTTAAAATAGTGCCTTTCTGACTCTGTCCCTTTGAGAGTTATGTTGAGAGATCTACGCTGAATCTAATCACTGGGAAGACAGTGTACAGCCAGTGATTCCCAGAACTTGTAGTTCTGCCAAAAGTCGCAGGAGTGATATTCAGTCGTCCAGTAATGTCCAGTGCTACTATATAGCTGACCTTGGATTCATCCAGTGACTGGAGCCACATTCTGGAGCTGTTCAACAGCAAAAGGGCAGCAGTGATCTTTTTTTAAGCCATATTGACGGTCACAAACAATCGAGTTTTAGTCGTAAAACTGGCATCTACCGTGAGAATATTGTCTCAAGAATCTTGCCAGTGATTGACAGCAGTGACACTGGTCTATAGATGCTGATTTCTGCTCTGCTCGTCTTGTTTTGTGAACAGGGACTACATTTGCCTCTTTCCACAGAGAAGGCAGTTTACACTGTGCTAGGCAGTGCTGATAGATGCTAGGTAGAGGTGATGCTGGCTGGTCTGCACATGAATTCAGTAATCTTGAGCTCACCTCTGGGCACACAGTTTTTTTTGGTCCATGGATTTAAATATCCTGCCTTATTGTCACATCTGACAACTTTGACATTGTTCTTGTGGCTAGCACAAGAGGTTCACTGGCGGATCAGGAACTTGCATCTTGGCAGCAAAGTGCTCGGCAAAGAGGTCAGCTTTCTCCTGACTGTTCGTAAAAACGGTTCTATCCTGCCGATGAAGAGATGGAATAATTTCATCCGGTGAATAACCTAGTCGGTATTTGAACAAGGACCACCAGGTTTTGGAGTCCACCCTACGTGATGCTAGTTTTCTTGTGCCGGCCTCCCATCTAGAGATGGCCCACTTTTGGACTTCTCTCATTTGTTAACAGGCTTGCCTGTGTAGATAGATGTCTCTTATACCTTATCCAAGCCTTGTAGCAGCCTCTCGACACCGAAAGCCGAACCAAGACTGATCTGAAGGCTTCGTCACATACTGCAGGTGAGGGATGTGTGTCTGTTGGAGGTTAAGGAAGTGTTCAGTGAAGTCATTCACTTGGTTATCAATATCACCTTGAAGAAAGCCCATTCAAATTGGAGGGGACAAGCACAAAGCAAAGAGCCGTCCAGTTTTCTCTCTCCCACAGCCAGGTTGTCCATGGAGATTATTCACCTCATTCTTTTGGAATCTCAGTTGCCTTAAAGACAGTGTTGTGGTCAAATGATACAACATAGCCAGTGACTTAGCAAGTGACTACCTTCAGATAGATCACTCACTAGTGGGTCCAGGAGCCAGAGATGTAAGTTACGAAGTCAACAACATTTCTCATGTGCAACAAAGGTATAAAATACCGACAATATGAAAGTTAATAGATATGTTCACAGCATCGTGGTGGTGGAGAATTCTCCACCACTACGATGCTGTGAACACTAACTCCAAGGCTGAGGGACTCATTACCTCACCTTTTGTATATAGTTCTACTGTCTTCTAATTATGTCCTAGATACTGTATTGATAAAGCCACTGGATGGCGAAACGTCTACCATAAAGACACCCAGATGTTGCACAAGTGTCTTTCCTTCCAAAATTTCTCATGTTGAACACTCCAAGAAGTTCGTCAAAATTCCTCTGTGTTGCATATTAATTGTGGTCACCAACATTTATATATTGATATTTATGCTGAAGCACAAGGAGCTCCACACTTTCCATCAAAACGTTGATGGGATCTACTTGTTGACAATGAGGTGTGGACATTGCAAGCGCTCGTGTCTGTGCATAGCTTGAATATAATTTTCCAGGTGATTAGTGATTGCAACATCAATAAGCTGGGCATATGTACACTTAGAAAGCATACGGCAACACCTCTTGTCAGCCATCAGTGTTCAAGAAACTGTGGACAAGGTCTCCAGCATTGGTAATGAAGCCTGTTATGTTGACCCACTGGATGCTGATAGACTGGTTCCTTAAGACTGAGGTAATGAAGCCTGTTATGTTGACTGACAGGATGCTGATAGACTGACTCCTCATGACTGTGGTAATAAAGCCTGTTATGTTGACTGACAGGATGCTGATAGACTGACTCCTCATGACTGTGGTAATAAAGCCTGTTATGTTGACTGACAGGATGCTGATAGACTGACTCCTCATGACTGTGGTAATAAAGCCTGTTATGTTGACTGACAGGATGCTGATAGACTGACTCCTCAAGACTGTGGTAATGAAGCCTATTATGTTGACCGACTGGATGCTGATAAACTGGCTCCTCAAGACTGTGGTAATAAAGCCTATTATGTTGACCGACTGGATGCTGATAGACTGGCTCCTCAAGACTGTGGTAATGAAGCCTATTATGTTGACCGACTGGATGCTGATAAACTGGCTCCTCAAGACTGTGGTAATAAAGCCTATTATGTTGACCGACTGGATGCTGATAGACTGGCTCCTCCCAAAACTGTGGTAATGAAGCCTATTATGTTGACCGACTGGATGCTGATAAACTGGCTCCTCAAGACTGTGGTAATGAAGCCTATTATGTTGACCGACTGGATGCTGATAAACTGGCTCCTCAAGACTGTGGTAATGAAGCCTATTATGTTGACCGACTGGATGCTGATAAACTGGCTCCTCAAGACTGTGGTAATGAAGCCTATTATGTTGACCGACTGGATGCTGATAAACTGGCTCCTCAAGACTGTGGTAATAAAGCCTATTATGTTGACCGACTGGATGCTGATAGACTGGCTCCTCAAGACTGTGGTAATAAAGCCTATTATGTTGACCGACTGGATGCTGATAAACTGGCTCCTCAAGACTGTGGTAATGAAGCCTATTATGTTGACCGACTGGATGCTGATAAACTGGCTCCTCAAGACTGTGGTAATGAAGCCTATTATGTTGACCGACTGGATGCTGATAGACTGGCTCCTCAAGACTGTGGTAATAAAGCCTGTTATGTTGACTGACAGGATGCTGATAGACTGGCTCCTCATGACTGTGCTCATCTTAAGTTGTGTAACGTACTTGAACTTGAGACAGACAGGAGGCTGATACAGTCGATTGGACGTAGCTGAACTGAGCCAAAATGATAGCTGGTGGATGACGTGCGTATTAACTCGTTCCAAGATCCTGGTGGTTTGTTCCGAGAATAAATTTCTAAAGAACTGGTGATCCTGTCTGTCAAGTTTCTTTTTTTTACAACAGTGGTCGTCTTAATGTCCCCTCTAGTGGTGGTAACTGCACCTGGTATCTTGCAGGCAATTGTTAATGGCGTAGTACACCCCCCCCCCCCCCTCTCTCTCTCTCTCTCTTTTATACAGGGTTTTACAAGGTTAGGTTAAGGTTCCTAACTTTATTTACAAGCTAAGAGTTGTTACCTATTTCAGCTCATTTAAAAGCCTTTTTATTACTATGAGAAATACAGATAGGAAACTGGATGATGTTGGAGCCATCTGTGGGCCACCGATTTCATTTAGTCAGCAGACTTTATTTCGTTGATGTTATTATGCTATACAAACAAGTTTCAGACTTGAGTCATCCTAGAAATAAATGATCTCAGATGAAGTGATCTTCTGGAGAAGGGTACATTTAAAGTGTAGTTCCTGTTTTGCTGCCCGTCTTGTTGTGTAGATGCTCACTTCTCACTGTATACGGAGTGGAACTCCGTTCATAGCAGTAAGGTCCCCCACATCCCTCCCGTGTTGACAGCTCTGCTGAAATGACTGATCTATCGAGGCGAGAGATGAGCCGTCCTGCTCTGTTCTGTGTTCTGTTATGAAGTCGCAGATTATGGGAGGGGGGAAGGCCATTCAAGGAAATTCACCATACTAATGGTGTAAGCGTACTTGTGTCTCAAACAGAATTTTACAATTTCTGCTGTCAAGCAGATGCAAGGTACGTCTAAGTGCTGTAAGCTTCCTGGTCGCCTTGTTTGCAAGATGTACAACGTGGTTCTTCATGTTCAGTTTGAAGTCAGATTTCATCCCAAGGATTTCTTCTTCATCTCCGAGTACTAACTCTCCCAGTCATTCTTTCCACTGCTCCAGCATTACCACCATGATGCCTAGAGACCATCATTTGTGTTTTCTCAGGAGAAAATGTGACCTGCCATCATTATCCCCAGGCTGATACAGCTGTAAACTGCTAAATGATGTAACTTACAGCATCTGGCATTTCCTCTTTTGTATAAGTAAATGTCAGAGTACAGTTGTCTACAAATGAGTGGGATTCTGGGATGAGTTGCAGAAGGTCACTTAAGTAGACATTCCATAATAACCCAAGCACACTTCCTTCTGGAACACTTACTCCATTAAAGTGTCTTGTTGACATTGTTCCTCTGGAAACTACTCTCAGTAATCACCGAGGAGGCATAGTGCAAAGCCAGTGACTCCAAGCGCTGGAAGCTTTGCCAAGAGAATAAGGAATAAGAAAAGCAAATAGGGATTATGAGGCTAAGGTCGCAAGGGATTCAAAGACTAACCCAAAAGGGTTCTTTCAGGTATACAGAAGTAAGATTAGGGACAAGATTGGCCCACATAAGAGTAACTCTGGTCAGATCACTGACAGTGAAAAGGATATGTGTGAAATTCTCAATACCTGCTTCCTCTCAGTTTTCACCCAGGAAAATACTAGCGATATTCCTGAAATAATAGATTATGTAGAACAGGATGATAATAAACTATGTATGATTGCGGTAACTAGTGACATGGTCCTCAGACAAATAGAGAAATTAAAACCTAACAAATCCCCAGGTCCTGATGAACTGTTTGCAAGGGTGTTAAAGGAATGTAAAGAGGAACTTAGCATATCTTTGGTTAATCTTTTTAACATATCACTACAAACTGGCATAGTGCCTGATAAGTGGAAAGCGGCAAATGTAATACCTATTTACAAGACAGGTGACAGGTGACAGGTCCTTGGCTTCGAACTATAGACCAATAAGCCTTACCTCCATAGTGGGAAAATTTATGGAATCAAAGATTACCGAAGAAATTCGTAGCCATCTTGATAGGCACAGATTGATTAATGAATCTCAACACGGTTTTACAAAGGGGCGTTCCTGTCTTACGAATTGACTTACTTTTTTCAGTAAGGTGTTTGAGGAGGTAGATCATGGTAATGAATATGATATTGTGTATATGGACTTCAGTAAGGCTTTCGATAGAGTTCCACACCAGAGGCTATTGAGGAAACTTAAGACACACGGAATAGAAGGAGAAATTTTTTCCTGGGTAGAAGCATGACTGACAAATAGGCAGCAGAGAGTTTGCATAAATGGGGAGAAATCAGAATGGGGGCACGTCACAAGCGGTGTTCCTCAGGGGTCAGTGTTGGGCCCGTTGTTGTTCACAATTTACATAAACGACATAGATGAGGGAATAAATAGCGAAATAAGCAAATTTGCTGATGACACCAGAATAAGCCGTCCAATCATTCTAATGAGGACACTAGAGCACTCCAGGATGATTTGAATAGACTGATGCAATGGTCGGAGAAGTGGCAGATGCAGTTTAACATTGACAAATGCAAAGTTCTAAATGTTGGACAGGAAAATAGCCATGCCACATATAAACTAAATAATGTAGATCTTAATACTACTGATTGCGAAAAGGATTTAGGAGTTCTGGTTAGCAGTAATCTAAAACCAAGACAACAGTGCATTAATGTTCGCAATAAAGCTAACAGAATCTTTGGCTTCATATCTAGAAGTATAAATAATAGAAGTCCTCAGGTTGTTCTTCAACTCTATATATCCTGGGTTAGGCCTCATTTAGACTATGCTACTCAGTTCTGGTCACCGTATTACAGAATGGATATAAATGCTCTGGAAAACGTACAAAGGAGGATGACAAAGTTGATCCTATGTATCAGAAATCTTCCCTATGAGGATAGACTGAGGGCCCTGAATCTGCACTCTCTAGAAAGGCGTAGAATTAGGGGGGATATGATCGAAGTGTATAAATGGAAAACAGGAATAAATAAAGGGGATGTAATAATGTGCTGAAAATTTCCAGCTAAGACAGGACTCGCAGCAATGGTTTTAAGTTGGAAAAATTCAGATTCAGGAAGGATATAGGAAAGTACTGGTTTGGTAATAGAGTTGTGGATGAGTGGAACAAACTCCCGAGTTCAGTTATTCAGGCTAAAACGTTGTGTAGTTTTAAAAATAGGTTAGATAAATACATGAGTGGGTGTGGGTGGGTTTAAGTTGGACCTGACTTGAACATTAAAATGGTATAAAATACCGACAGGTTGTTAGGTAAGACACATATGCAACAGTTAGGTATCTTTATTTCGAAGCGTTTCGCCTACCCAGTAGGCTTCTTCAGTCGAGTACAGACCTGAAATCAACTTCGACAACCTCTACTAGTGAGAACGGCTGGATTTGAGAGGGACCTGACCTCCCAAAGTGACCTACGTCTCACCTCCTGGCGCTATATAAGGCTCTATCCTGTCACTTCAACTCCATATTGTTTCATACTATGGAACAATGCTCTTCTCCAGGCTGAGGGACTGACCACCTCAAAACTTTAAGGGTGATGGACTGATTACATCGTCTTCAAGTCTCTTCTGCTTCTATCAACTTTTCTGTACTCGACTGAAGAAGCCTACTGTGTAGGCGAAACGTTTCGAAATAAAGATACCTAACTGTTGCATATGTGTCTTACCTAACGGACCTGACTTGCTTGTGCTGCTGGGTCTAGTGCCGTGCTCCTTCCTTGAGTGGAGGTGGCCAGACTGGGTGGGTCATTGGGCTAATCCGGGGGGTGGGTCATTGGGCTAATCGGGGGCGGGGACATGGACCTGCTCCGCATGGGTCAGTAGACCTGTTGCAGTGTTCCTTCTTTCTTATATTCTTATGTTCTTAAGAGTCCCAGGTGTCCATAGCTACAAATACCGTCCCGGAGGGATTCAAAGAGGCCAGAGTTACTCCTGTCTTTGTTAAAATAGGTCTGATGTCAGCAACTATAGGCCTGTAGATGAATGGTTCAGAGAACCGACAAGTTGATAAATTAGACACATGTGCAACACTTGAGTATCTTTAATGAGGAAACGTTTCGCCACACAGTGGCTTCATCAGTCCATACAAAGGAGAATGTTGCAGAACAGGAGGAGTTTGAGGTAATCAGTCCCTCAGCCTTGAGTCGATGTGATCAGCCAATCAATCTTTTAAAGAATGCAGCATATGTACGAGAAAGTGGCTTCATCAGTCCACACAATGCCTTCATCAGGCTGAGGGACTGATTACCTCAAACTCCTCCTGTTCTTCACCATTCTCCTTCGTATGGACTGATGAAGCCACTGTGTGGCGAAACTTTTCCTCATTAAAGATACCCAAATGTGTCTAATTTATCAACTACAGGGCTGTTAATATACTAAGTGTGATGTCCAAAATTCTAGAGAATTCGGTGTAGTATCTAGTAGTTAAGTATCTTAATGACAAATATATTCTTCATAGTTACTAGTCAGGAGAGTTACCAGTCAGGAGAGTTACCAGTCACGAGAGTTACCAGTCAGGAGAGTTACCAGTCAGGAGAGTTACCAGTCAGGAGAGTTACCAGTCAGGAGATCTCATTCTACCGACACCTCCCTCATTAATTTGATGGACGCTACTTGCAAAATGCCTTTGATACAGCTAATCACAATATATTATGTAAGAAACTACAAACTCTCGGTATAAGTTCTGTACAATGGTTTAAATCCTACCTGAGCAACAGGAAAGAAATTATCAAGAATCAGAACCCATTGTTAGGTAAGACACATATGCAACAGTTAGGTATCTTTATTTCGAAACGTTTCGCCTACACAGTAGGCTTCTTCAGTCGAGTACAGAAAAGTTGATAGAAGCAGAAGATACTTGAAGACGATGTAATCAGTCCATCACCCTTAAAGTTTTGAGGTGGTCAGTCCCTCAGTCTGGAGAAGAGCATTGTTCCGTTGTCTGAAACAATATGAAGTTGAAGTGACAGAATGGGGCTTTATATAGTGCCAGGAGGTAAGACATAGGTTGCTTTGGGAGGGCAGGTCCCTCTCAAACCCAGCCGTTCTCACTAGTAGAGGTTGTCAAAGTTGATGGTCTGTACCAAGATACCCTTGTGTTGCAGTGTCTGACAGAATGAACATTGAAATCAGAACCCATGCCTATAACATGTGGAGTTCCTCAAGGTAGTATCCTGGGCCCTTTGCTATTCCTGTGCTGTTTGAATGACCTGGTGAGATTCATCCTGGACCTGGGACCAAGAGAGGATGTAGACCAGAAAGATTTACAACAACTGGACATGCTGAATGTTGAAATAGAGTAAAACAGTTAAAGATAAATTACGTTTATAAAGTGTCCCCAATATCTTACTGCCAGTTTTGTTAAGGTCGTGAACTAATGTAGTTGTAGAACTTGGGGGAAGGGAGGACAAGTTTGCAGTACCTAGAGTCAGTGTCAGGCTTCAAACACTTTTTTCTATACATCAATAAAGGAGTGGAATAGACTGCCAACACATGTCAAAGACTGTCATAGCATGAGCCAGTTCAAAAAGGAAGCCAAAACGCACCTCGTGAATAAGGCTACAGAAAGGGAGAAGTGTGATTTTATCATCTGATTCTATCTTCAGTGTCAATTTTACCTCTCCCTCGTATATCATGTTTATGTAGCTGTTTTTACATAGTTAAGATGCTTGCCTGTTGTTAACTTTCAAACGTAAATAATAATTATCACAAGGACCACAATGCAAATCAGTCAGTTTGACTTTGTTGTGTTATCCCAGGTTCTCTACACATATGTTGCTATGTATGATAATCTATGTAACTGTATTTGTGTATACCTGAATAAACTTACTAGCTCTGAATGACCCTGGTAGGTTTAGCGCTTCCTTTTGATTATAATAATAGTGAGCGTGTTAGGAGCAAATGGAGACAAATGGTTTTTAATACTTGACGTGCTGTTGGAGTGTGAGCAAAGTAACATTTATGAAGGGATTCAGGGAAACCGGCAGGCCGGACTTGAGTCCTGGAGATGGGAAGTACAGTGCCTGCACTCTGAAGGAGGGGTGTTAATGTTGCAGTTTAAAAACTGTAGTGTAAAGCACCCTTCTGGCAAGACAGTGATGGAGTGAATGATGGTGAAAGTTTTTCTTTTTCGGGCCACCCTGCCTTGGTGGGAGACGGCTGATGTGTTAATGAAAAAATAATTACATACTCTTTCCAAAGCCCCAGAAATGTCCAGTACCACTACGCAGCTGATCTTGGGCTCATCCAGTGACTGGTTTCACTTGCTGGAGAGGCTTAACAGCAGATCAGCAACAGAGTGACCTTTTCTGAAGTCATAGCGACGGTCACAAAGAGGCGAATGGTAGCCGAAAAACGCTGTCATCTCCCTTAGATTGTCTCAAGAATGTTGCCAGTGATTGACAAGAGTGACACTGGTCTGTAGTTGCTAACTTCCATTCAAGGAGACCATTTACACTGTGCTAAATAGTGCTGATAGATGCGAGATAAAGGTGACACTAGTTAGTCTGCACATCTATTTAGCAATCTTTGGCTCAACATATCTGGGTTAAAAGCCTTTTCTTGTTCCCGGGATTTTAGAAGAAGATACACTTCATCCTGTTGCCTCCATTGACAACTCTGACATAGTTCTTGCAGTTAGCAAGGATCAGGAACTTACATGCTGGCAGCAGAGTGTTCGACAAAGAGGTCAGCATTCTCCCGACTGCTAGTAGAGGTGATCCCATCCTGCCGATTTAGAGGTGGAATAATTTCGTCAAGTAAATAACGTTGTTGGTTCTTTGACCAAGGATTACCAGATTTTAGAGCTCACTCTACTTGACACCGGATATATTTTTGTGACAGCCTCCAATCTAGAAATGGTCCTCTTTTGGATTTCTTCCATTTGCAAACAGGCTTGTCTACCTGGAGAGGGAGATAAGATTTTCTTCGGATTTTTAACCCTGGAGGGTTAGCCACCCAGGATAACCCAGGAAAGTCAGTTCGTCATCGAGGACTGTCGAACTTATTTCCATTGGGGTCCTTAATCTTGTCCCCCAGGATGCAATCCACACCAGTCGATTAACACCCAGGTACCTATTTGCTGCTAGGTGAACAGGACAACAGGTGTAAGGAAACGCGTTGAAATGTTTCCACCCGCCGGGAATCGAACACGGGACCTTCGTGTGTGAAGCGGAAACTTTAGCCACCAGGTTTCGGGGGTCAATGCCCCCGCGGCCCGGTCTGTGACCAAGCGTCGTAGGTTCCTGTTATAGATAGGATGCCTCTTATACCCTCTTCAAACCTTGTACCCCTCAAGGAAGGTTCCTTGATGTTGGTGAGGGGCTCTTGATTTAGGGAATTGGATCTGTGCTCCAGTTTCCCAAATTAAGCCTGAATGCCTTCCACATCCCCCCCCAGGTGCTGTATAATCCTACGGGTTTAGCGCTTGCCCCTTGATTATAATAATTATCCAAGCCTTGTACACAGCAGTAGCAGCCTCTCGACAACGAAACTCAAACCAAGGTTGATCTCCAGGCTTCGTCACATCCTGCAGGTGAGGGATGTTTTTGTTGAAGATTAAGGATGTGTCCAGTGGTCGACATCACCTTGGAGAAGAATATTCCAGTCGGAGGTGGCGAGCTCAGAGCAAAGGGCTGGACAGTTGCCTCTTTCCCACAGCCAAGTCGTGTATGTTGATTCTTCATCTCTGTTAGAATTTTCGATGTAAAGACAGCCTTGTTGCCAGATGATCCAGCACAGGCCAGTGACTGCCTTCAGATACATCACTCACTACTGGGCCGAGGGAGGAGTCAGAGATGTGAGTTAGGAAGTCAACGAATTTTCTCACGTTGAACACTCCAAGAAGGTCATCAAAATCCCTCTGTATAAAATGTTGGTTGAGGTCACCTATTATAATATGTTGACATATATGAAGAAGAGAGAGGAGTCCACATTTATCATCAGGAAGTTAATGGGGGTCTGTTTGGTGCCACTGAGGTCTGCACATTGCACATGCCTACTTCCCCTTGCCTGTCTCTTCTCATTCATGAGGTGTAGTCAGGAACTCTAGCAAAATTTGCTGGGGTACTGTCGTCCAAAAATATCAAACAACGGCGATCATGTGGGACTTTGAGTGTTCACGAAACTGTGCGTGAGCTCCCTAACACTGGTAATGAATTTTGTTATGCTGGCCGACAGGATGCTGATAGACTGATTCCTCATGGTTGTGTTCAACTTCAGCTGATGCGCAGTGTGCTTGCCCTTGAGACAGGCGGGCACCAGGGCACCTGCTTGGACGTAGCTCTGTGGTCTTGTATAAGGCACAAAACCACATGAAGTACCTAGGTAGGAATACCTAGGTGGGTGGTGTATGTGTTCACCAGTTCTGAGATCTTGGTGGTTTGTTCCGATGTCTAAAGAACTGGTGATCCAGTCTGTCAAGTTCCCTTTTTTTCTTAACACACTGGTCTTCTTGATGCTCTTTCTTGTGGTAGTAATTCCACCTGGTGTGGTGTGCTCCCTCCGGTGACAACAGCAGCACTGTTTAGGTGCCTTGGAGGGTGGACTACTATTTCCTGCACCTGTTGTGTTTCCCTGCTGACTTCTATGTTGGTCCGGCTGGTGGTGGGTCCGATATTGTGCACCTGGTGGGCGTTTTCCTGGGACAGTGTTGGTGGAAGATGAGACGGCTGTAGATGGTGTCATGTAGGGGAAGGTGGTAATGGAACATAAGCCATTTTGGGGAATATGAGAGTAAGGGGTTATGTAGGCAGGGGATAGGCAGGCGAGGTGGTAGGAGAGATGATTAGCGGAGGTAGGTAATGTAAGGTCACTGGTGACTACACCTTCACCTCTCATTACTCTACCCACCACACTACTCACCCTCTCACTACTTAAAATAAAATAATGAATAAAAGAATGAATAACGGGGACAGTGAATATTACTATCTACTCAAACACAGTTTATTATTAAGTCTTTGTACAATAACATATTTGGGAACAGGAGAACATTATTGTGTTTAGATAAATGGGAATGGCAAATATAAACAGTGAGACAGGGAATACAATCAACTGACGAAACAGAATATAACTTACAATATAGTTCAGAGGACAGTTCACCACAGGAACTAAGCCACAGGTCCCAAGACCTATACAGCACGAGTACTGCTCCAAACCAGTACTTTGCCCAATGTCTCCAACTGAGAGCCCCGTCAGTTCAGAGCTCTGCCCCACGCCGCAGCTCTGCTTGACTCTCCCTGCTCAGAGCTCTGCACACAGCAGCCGCTCCGCTCGAAGTCTCCCGATCACGCTCTTCCTTGGGCTTATATGGTGGTCCAAACACCCTCCACAATGAGGTGTGCACCATGTGCACGACCTGACGCTGTGATCTGACGCCAGTGACGAACAAAGCTGAGACTTAAGCCAAAAAGGCGTGGCTGCTTAGCCACTTGCCAAGGCAAGGTGACCATATAATTAGGTCTCCCTAGAGACCTCACAAGCCCATCTGAACTTCATCACATCCCCCTTTCTCCCCCAGTTTAAAATATCTGTGAACTAGGACAATTTGTTCTAAGTTATTAGACTATTTTAATCCTAACCCCTTAAATCTATTACAATACAAAGACAAAATTATACATAATACAAAATTATTCAACTACATGTATTTCCCTCAACCTCCTCAACTCCCACAAGGCAGCATAATCAGTACACCTGGCAGTTGACCAGCATAATAGTTGCTCTCTGGTGCAAAGCCTCCTTACCCGTCATTTCTCCTTAAACCTAAATATCGGGCTCCAGTGCCTTCCCTACCACTACTAGAAACGCACTAGCCAATGCTAGTCACCCTCGCATGTTATCCATTGGGCCAAACCCTTCTAAGCTTCTTTGGCATGGAAAACTGCTCCAACGGGTTGCATTCTTTCAAGTAACTGCAACTGGACCACTTCACGACCACCATGGTCGCATATTCAGCACCCTTCACATGCACACTGCAACATCTGAAAATCGAGACAGGGCAGGCATCGCAGCTAAGACCCTCCATTATCCTATGCCACTTCTAGGACTCACTGGCCTCATGAAACAAGGCGGCCATAATCACTGAACTGTAACACAGGTAACACTAACACTTCTGGCAAGTCAAAGTAGGCTGGGGACATCTCACATTCTTAACTGTCTCTCATGGCTGGCAGGACATCCCCGCATACCAGTCGTACAGGTTGACCAGCAAGGCAGGATACACCTCCATACCACCCTTGATAGCAGGCTCTCTTATTCTGGCACACCAGCCAGAATCCCTCATACACCACTGCAGCATCACCGCCATCATCATCTCTTGAGATAGGCAGCATCACAGCACGGCCACAGCATCTCAGCACGGCCACAGCATAGCAGCACTGCTACAGCATCTCGGCATCACAGCACGGCCACAGCATAGCAGCACTGCTACAGCATCTCGGCATCACAGCACGGCCACAGCATTGCAGATAGCATCACAGCAGCCGACATCAGCAGTAGCAAGCTATGGTCAGTTGCTGGAGGTGAGGTGAGGTGAGGTCACTTCAGGTCATCAATAGCAGGTGTGGTCACCCATCCCTGGCAACTGCGGGTAACTGGTGGTCCGCGGGTGATGATCACAGAGGCTGGGTGACGCAGACAGACACCCACTACAATGGATAACAGACCAGGGCAGCAATACATCTACTGGGGCACATCAGCTGGGTGACTGGGAACATCGGCAGGATAACAATCATAGGCAGCTCTTCAGTGGGTGACAGTTGTGGGTGAGTCTTCCAAGGCGGGCTGGGTGACTACTCGTTCCTCTGTAAATATTCAATTTCGGCCAGTAATTGTTTTCCCCAAAAGTCTCACCCAAACACTCATAACTTCCACCATTTATCCCAAACCAACAACCAACTCCACCAAATATAATATTAGAACCACACAATTACTCAGACCCACCGTCAAAAAAAGGTCAGTTAAGGTCACTAGGATTATAATATCACACAGATATTTACACAAGAAAAAAAATGGTAGCAAATGGTAGCATAACATAAGTATAACCGAGCAGTCAAAAAAGGCACATGGGACTGATTCCTATTATAAAAATAATAAGAATCACCACCGTTTAGACACCATGTCATGTAGGGGAAGGTGGTAATGGAACATTAGTTATTTTGGGGAATATGAGAGTAAGGGGTTATGTAGGCAGGGGACAGGCAGGCGAGGTGGTAGGAGAGATGATTAGCGGAGGTAGGTAATGTGAGGTCACTGGTGACTACATCTTCACCTCTCATTACTCTACCCACCGCACTACTCGCCCTCTCACTACTTAAAATAAAATAATGAATAAAAGATTGAATAACGGGGACAGTGAATATTACTATTCTACTCAAACACAGTTTATTATTAAGTCTTTGTACAATAATATATCTGGGAACAGGAGAACATTATTGTGTTTAGATATATGGGAATGGCAAATATAAACAGTGAGACAGGGAATACAATCAACTGACGAAACAGAATATAACTTACAATATAGTTCAGAGGACAGTTCACCACAGGAACTAAGCCACAGGTCCCAAGACCTATACAGCACGAGTACTGCTCCAAGCCAGTACTTTGCCCAATGTCTCCAACAGAGAGCCCCGTCAGATCAGAGCTCTGCCCCACACCGCAGCTCTGCTTGACTCTCCCTGCTCAGAGCTCTGCACACAGCAGCCGCTCCGCTCGAAGTCTCCTGATCATGCTCTTCCTTGGGCTTATATGGTGGTCCAAACACCCTCCACAATGAGGTGTGCACCATGTGCACGACCTGACGCCGAGATCTGACGCCAGTGACGAACAAAGCTGAGACTTAAGCCGGAAAGGCGTGGCTGCTTAGCCATTTGCCAAGGCAAGGTGACCATATAATTAGGTCTCCCTAGAGACCTCACAAGCCCAGTTGAACTACATCACAATGGCGACCCTTAATTCTTTCACGTCCTTTACTACGCACTCGTCCGTGCGTAGTCCGTGTGTACGTGCTTTGTCTTAGCGCTTGTTCAGGTGCACTATTAGTCACCTGATTATTACCTGCATCAATCTCTGGTGGATAAGAACCTACACTCAGTAATGGCAGATGGAGCAGTGATGGTAGGCGTGCCAGCAGCTGTTGGAGCAGTGATGGTAGGCGTGTCTGCAGCTGTTGGAGCAGTGATGGTAGGCGTGCCAGCAGCTGTTGGAGCAGTGATGGTAGGCGTGTCTGCAGCTGTTGGAGCAGTGATGGTAGGCATGCCAGCAGCTGTTGGAGCAGTGATGGTAGGCGTGTCTGCAGCTGTTGGAGCAGTGATGGTAGGCGTGCCAGCAGCTATTGGAGCAGTGATGGTAGGCGTGTCTGCAGCTGTTGGAGCAGTGATGGTAGGCGTGCCAGCAGCTGTTGGAGCAGTGAAGGTAGGCGTGTCTTCAGCTGTTGGAGCAGTGATGGTAGGCGTGTCTGCAACTGTTGGAGCAGTGATGGCAGGCGTGTCTGCATCTGTTGGAGCAGTGATGGCAGGCGTGCCAGCAGCTGTTGGAGCACTGATGGCAGGCGTGCCAGCAGCTGTTGGAGCAGTGATGGCAGGCGTGTCTGCATCTGTTGGAGCACTGATGGCAGGCGTGTCTGCATCTGTTGGAGCAGTGATGGCAGGCGTGCCAGCAGCTGTTGGAATAGTGATGGCAGGCGTGCCAGCAGCTGTTGGAGCAGTGATGGCATGTGTGCCAGCAGCTGTTGGAGCAGTGATGGCAGGTGTGCCAGCAGCTGTTGGAGCAGTGATGGCAGGCGTGCCAGCAGCTGTTGGAGCAGTGATGGCAGGTGTGCCAGCAGCTGTTGGAGCAGTGATGGCAGGCGTTCCAGCAGCTGTTGGAGCAGTGATAGCAGGTGTGCCAGCAGCTGTTGGAGCAGTGATGGCAGGTGTACTGTCAAGTATAAAAGAGCTGACAGATTCAATATTTCTTCGTTGTTGGGGAATGAATCTGTTCCCTCTAAGATGGCCTATGAAGGTGAATTGGAATTCTTAGATACAATGATCTGAGTTCTGTCTACCTGTGGAGCCCTAATGCTAACAGCTTCCCACCAGGTATTTGCTGCTGAGATAATTCCAGTATGGGTTTTCCAGGCGTTGTATAGTATCAGCATCAACTGAGAAATATATTTCTCATGACGTTGGCTTGCTCTGGCTTTCTACAATAGACTGAAGTCAATCTAATGGTTGAAGGAACTCATGATGGAATATCTTGAGTCGCAACTTTACAGCACAACTGTGGTGTCCCGTGGCCTGGTAGGTAACGCTCTAGCTTCCCACACTGTGGTTTGATCCCTGGCAAGGGTGGAAACATTGGGCGTGTTTCCTTGTACTTGCTGCCGGTGTTAATCTAGCAAGTAGGTACCTGGGTGTTAGTCGACTGGTGTGGGTCGCATCCTGGGGAGCAAGATTGAGCACCACAATGGAAATAAGACAGACGTTCGATGACGCATTGCCTTTCTTGGGTTATCCAGGGTAGCTAACCCTCTGGGATTAAAAATCCCAACAAAATCTCATCTTAACCCAATAGTTCAGTCTTGGTAATTTGAATATGGCTCCTGGGTCACCTCTGAACGTTCCTCTGGTTCCTTCCTTATTTCTGGTACATGTATCACAGCCTCTGTGACTTTAAGGTTCCCGAGGTGTTCCACCTGGCTACTGCTAAAGGCTTCTGTCATGCTGTGTGGCAGTAATTGGAACACTGGGTTCCAGACATGATACACACTGCAGTAGCCTTTGGGGCAATGTTAACAATGATAATAATAATAATAATAATAATAATAATAATAATAATAATAATAATAATAATATCTTTATTTACTACCAGTACATGTACAAGGTATACAGACCATAACTGACATCAATGACATACTACTATATAGAAAGTCCCTTGTTATGCTGAGCATTTCCTGCAAATTCTGTCAGTTTTGTCCCAGGATGCGACCCACAACAGTCTACTAACACCCAGGTAACCATTAGTACTGAAGGTGAACATAGACAACCGGTGTAAGGAAACACGCCCAGTGTTTCTACTCTAGATGGGAATCGAACCCAGACATTCCCCGTGTGAGAGCTTTAGCCACCAAGACACGGGGCACCAATAATTAATCAGAGAGTGAAGGTATTCTTGCTGTTTCGCGTTGCAAGGTCATGAAAGATGCAATAGAGTTATAGGGAGAGATAGTGGGGGAGGTGTGTGGTAGAGGGGGAGGTGTGTGGTAGAGTGGGGAGGTGTGTGGTAGAGGGGGGGTTGTGTGGTAGAGTGGGGGAGGTGTGTGGTAGAGTGGGGGAGGTGTGTGGAGAGGGGGAGGTGTGCGGTAGAGTGGGGGAGGTGTGTGGTAGAGTGGGGGAGGTGTGTGGTAGAGGGGGAGGTGTGTGGTAGAGTGGGGAGGTGTGTGGTAGAGTGGGGGAGGTGTGTGGTAGAGTGGGGGAGGTGTGTGGGTAGAGTGGGGGAGGTGTGGGGGTAGAGGGGGAGGTGTGCGGTAGAGTGGGGGAGGTGTGTGGTAGAGGGGGAGGTGTGTGTAGAGTGGGGAGGTGTGTGGTAGAGTGGGGGAGGTGTGTGGTAGAGGGGGAGGTGTGCGGTAGAGTGGGGGAGGTGTGTGGTAGAGTGGGGGAGGTGTGTGGTAGAGGGGGAGGTGTGCGGTAGAGTGGGGGAGGTGTGTGGTAGAGGGGGAGGTGTGTGGTAAGAGTGGGGGAGGTTGTAGGTAGAGGGGGAGGTGTGTGGTAGAGTGGGGGAGGTGTGCGGTAGAGGGGGAGGTTGTGCGAGAGTGGGGGAGGTGTGTGGTAGAGGGGGAGGTGTGTGGTAGATGGGGGAGTTGTGCGGTAGAGGGGAGGTGTGCGGTAGAGTGGGGAGGTGTGTGTAGAGTGGGGAGGTGTGCGGTAGAGGGGAGGTGTGCGGTAGAGTGGGGGAGGTGTGTGGTAGAGGGAGGTGTGTGGTAGAGGGGAGGTTGTGTTAGAGTGGGGAGGTGTGCGTAGAGGGGGAGTGTGCGGTATAGTGGGAGTGTGTGGTAGAGGGGAGGGTGTGCGGTAGAGTGGGGAGGTGTGTGGTAGAGTGGGGGAGGTTGGTGCGGTAGAGTGGGGGAGGTGTGTGGTAGGGGGGAGGTGTGCGGTAGAGTGGGGGAAGGTGTGTGGTAGAGTGGGGGAGGTGTGCGTAGAGTGGGGAGGTGTGTGGTAGAGGGGGAGGTGTGCGGTAGGTGGGGGAGGTGTGTGGTAGAGTGGGGGAGGTGTGCGGTAGAGTGGGGAGGTGTGTGGTAGAGGGGGGTGTGCGGTAGAGTGGGGGAGGTGTGTGGTAGAGGGGGAGGTGTGCGGTAGAGTGGGGGAGGTGTGTGGTAGAGGGGGAGGTGTGCGGTAAGAGGGGAGGTGTGCGGTAGAGTGGGGAGGTGTGCGGTAGAGGGGGAGGTGTGCGGTAGAGTGGGGGAGGTGTGTGGTAGAGGGGAGGTGTGTGGTAGAGGGAGGTGTGTGGTAGAGTGGGGGAGGTGTGCGTAGAGGGGAGGTGTGCGGTAGAGTGGGGGAGGTGTGTGGTAGAGGGGGAGGTGTGCGGTAGAGTGGGGGAGGTGTGTGGTAGAGTGGGGGAGTGTGCGGTAGAGTGGGGGAGGTGTGGGTAAGGGGGAGGAGTGCGGTAGAGTGGGGAGGTGTGTGGTAGAGTGGGGGAGGTTGTGCGGTAGAGTGGGGGAGGTGTGTGGTAGAGGGGGAGGTGTGGGGTAGAGTGGGGGAGGTGTGTGGTAGAGTGGGGGAGGTGTGCGGTAGAGTGGGGAGGTGTGTGGTAAGGGGGAGGTGTGCGGTAGAGTGGGGGAGGTGTTGTGGTAGAGTGGGGAGGTGTGCGGTAGAGTGGGGGAGGTGTGTGGTAGAGGGGGGGGTTTGTGCGGTAAGAGTGGGGGAGTGTGCGGTAGAGTGGGGAGGTGTGTGGTAGAGGGGGAGGTGTGGGGTAGAGCGGGGGAGGTGTTTTGGTAGAGTGGGGGAGGTGTGTGGTAGAGGGGGAGGTGTGCGGTAGAGTGGGGGGGGTGTGCGGTAGAGTGGGGGAGGTGTGTGGTAGAGGGGGAGGTGTGCGGTAGAGGCGGGGGAGGTGTGTGGATAAGTCTTGGTGGTTCATCATTCCCTCTCTCTCTCTCTCTGTCTCTCTCTGTCTCTGTCTCTCTCTCTCTCTCTCTCTCTCTCTCTCTCTCTCTCTCTCTCTCTCTCTCTCTCTCTCTCTCTCTCTTTTACACAGGTTTGACCAGGTTAGGTTAAGGATCCCTAGCTTTATTGACAAGCTATTTACAGGTTAAGGATTCCTAACTTTATTGGCAAGCTAAGAGCTGTTACCTACATCAGCTCATTTGAAAGCATTTTTATTGTTATGAGACATACAAGTAGGGAACAGGATGAAGTTGGAGCCATCTGTGGGCCAGCATTTTCATTTGATCAACTGACTTTATCTCGTTGACGAATGTGTTCCAGACTCGAGTCATCCTGGGTATATATGATCTCAGATGGAGTGATGTTCTGGAGAAGGTTACAGCCAGAGTGAAGTTGCTGCTGGCTGCCCGTCTTGTGGCATAAAAGCTTGTTTCACCCTGTCCTCGAAGTGGATCCAAGTGTGGTACTTTGACAATATTGGCGTTGTACATAACAGTAAGGCCACCCACATCCCTCCTGTGTTGAAGGCTCTGCTGAAATGACAGATCTATCCAGGATGGGTCCAGGCGAGAAATGAGACGTCTTGCTCTGTTCTCTACTCTGTCAAGCAGTCGCAGATGAGGGGGGGGGGGCAGGCAAACCAAGAAAGTGGAGCATACTCAAGGTGTGAGCGTACTTGTGCCTCGTAGAGAATCTTGCAACCCCTACTGTCAAGCAGATGCGAGATACGGGGAAGTGCTGTAAGCTTCCTGGGTGCCTTGTTTGTAAGATTTACAACATGGTTCTTCATGATTAGTTTGGAGTCAAATTTCACCCCAAGGATATCAACTTCTTCTCCAGGTGCCAACACCCTCCCATTCATCCTTACTACTGCACCAGCATTACCATCATGGTGCCTAGAGACCATCATCATTTGCGTTTTCTCAAGTGCAAATGTTACTTGCCATCTATTTCCCCAAGCTGATATAGCTCTTAGCTGGTGATTGATGTAGCTTAGAGCAGCTGGCATTTCTTCTCTTGGATAAGTGAATGTCAGTGTACAGCCGTCTGCATATGCATGGGATTCTGGGATGAGATGAAGGTCATTGAAGTAGACATTGCATAACAATGGTCCCAGCACGCTTCCTTGTGGAACACTTGCCCCAATAGGATGTCTTGCTGATTCCGTTCCATTGAGATTTACCATGAAGGTAATCACTGAGGAGACATAGCGTAGAACCTGCAATTCCCAGTGCTTGAAGTTTTGCTAAGAGGCCCTGGTGCCACAACCGGTCGAAAGCACCAGCAATGTCCAGTGCTACCACACAGCTGACTTTGGATTCATCCAGTGACTGGTGCCACTTAGTGGAGAGGTTTAACAACAGATCAGCAGCAGAGTAACCTTTCCTGGAGCCATATTGGTGGTCACAAAGTAGTGATTGGTAGTCAAATAACTCTGTCATTTGTCTTGAGATTATTGTCTCAAGGATCTTACCAGTGATTGACAGGAGTGACACTGGTCTGTAGTTGCTGATTTCTGCTCTGCTCTTTTTTTTGTGAACAGGGACTACATTTGCCTCTTTCCACAGAGAGGGCCATTTACACTGTACTAGGCAGTGCTGAAAGATGCGAGTTAGAGGTGCTGCTAGCTGGTCTGCACATCTTCTCTGCAATCTTGGGCTCAACTTGTCTGGGCCCACAGCCTTTTCTTGGTCAATCGATTTAAGAAGGAAATGCACCTCCTCCTGCCTTATTGTCACCACTGACAGTTTTGACACAGTTCTTGCAGCTAGCCAAGGAGAGTCCCTTGCTGGATCAGGAACTTGCATTTTGGTAGCAAAGTGTTCGGCAAAGAGGGCCGCCTTCTCTTGACTACTAGTAGAGGTGGTCCCATCCTGTCGATTTAGAGGTGGAATGAGTTCATCAGGCAGATAACCTTGTCTGTCCTTGACCAGGGACCACCAGGTTTTGGAGCTTACCCTACCTGATGCTAGCTTTCTTTTAGTGTCCACCTCCCATTTAGCAATGGCCCACAGTGTGCTGGGCATGAACACTTTTAGAGAAGCACACAGCAACACCTCCTCCTTGCCCTTGCCTGTCTCTTCTCATCCATGGGGTGTAGCCAGCAATTCTTGCAAAATTTTCTGGAGTCCTATCGTCCAAAAATGTTTCAACAACAGCTATCATGTCGGGACGTCGAGTGTTCACAAAACTATGTGTGAGTTCTCCAACATTAGTAATGAAACCTCTAATGTTGGCCAACATGATGCTGATAGACTGGCTCCTCATGATGTGGTCAGCTTGAGGTGGTGGGTGTGTAAGGCATGTAAGGTGCCTGCCCTTGAGACAAGTAGGTACTGAGGCAGCTGCAGGGATGTAGGTCTGTGGTCTTGCATAAGGCACAATACCACCTGCTGGGCTGAGATAGGAGTAGCTGAGTGGGTGGCGTGTGAGAGTGTTCACCAATTCAGAGATCCTGCTGGTTTGTTTCGAGAACAGGTCTCTGTCTGTCTGTCTGTCTCTCTCTCTCTCTCTCTCTCTCTCTCTCTCTCTCTCGTTGTTCTCTCTCTCTCTCTCTCTCTCTCTCTCTCTCTCTCTCTCTCTCTCTCTCTCTCTCTCTCTCGTTGTTTTCCCTAGCATGTTAGTGGCATTACCATCTCCAGCTTCTAAGCTCTCCATATTTCTGGTTTCCTGTGTAGCTTTAGGTTGACCTATTCAGTCTTCTTTGATTAAAGTTCCCTATGATCAGTGGCTTTGTCCTGTTAACTTGGCTATCTCAGCTAATGCATCAATCATTGCTATTTAGTGGAGGGTTATCCACTGCTATTATCTCTATCTTAGGATCCGTGGTCTTAAGTGTGCCTTCTATATAGTCTTCTGCTTCCTCTAGAGAGTTTACCTGGAGAGAGTTGCGGGGGTCAACGTCCTCGCGGCCCGGTCTGTGACCAGGCCTCATGGTGGATCAAAGCCTGATCAACCAGGCTGTTACTGCTGGCTGCACGCAATCCAACGTACGAGCCACAGCCCGGCTGGTCAGGTACCGACTTCAGGTGCTTGTCCAGTGCCTGCTTGAAGACAGCCAGGGGTCTATGGGTAATCCCCCTTATGTATGCTGGGAGGCATTTGAACAGTCTCGGGCCCCTGACACTTATTGTATTGTCTCTTAACGTGCTAGTGACACCCCTGCTTTTCATTGGGGGGATGTTGCATCGTCTGCCGAGTCTTTTGCTTTCGTAATGAGTGATTTTCGTGTGCAAGTTCGGCACTAGTCCCTTTACGATTTTCCAGGTGTTTATTATCATGTATCTCTCCCGCCTGCATTCCAGGGAATACAGGTTCAGGAACCTCAAGCGCTCCCAGTAATTGAGGTGTTTTATCTCCGTTTTGCGCGCTGTGAAGGCTCTCTGTACATTTCCTAGGTCAGCAATTTCACTCACCTTGAAAGGTGCTGTTAGTGTGCAGCAATATTCCAGCCTAGATAGAACAAGTGACCTGAAGAGTGTCATCATGGGCTTGGCATCCCTAGTTTTGAAGGTTCTCATTATCCATCCTGTCATTTTTCTAGCAGATGCGATTGATACAATGTTATGGTCCTTGAAGGTGAGATCCTCCGACATAATCACTCCCAGGTCTTTGACGTTGGTGTTTCGCTCTATTTTGTGGCCAGAATTTGTTTTGTACTCTGATGAAGTTTTAATTTCCTCGTGTTTACCATATCTGAGTAATTGAAATTTCTCATCGTTGAACTTCATATTGTTTTCTGCACCCCACAGTCACGGAGCTGTGACTGACATCCTTGTCTGTGTCAGATATTGTGCCTTGCAGAACAGAGCTTTTCACCGTAGCCGCCTCAGACTTTACTCTGTTGTGTTCTGTTTGTGAGGAAATTATAGATCCATCTACCAACGTTTCCTGTTATTCTTTTAGCACGCATTTTGTGCGCTATTACGCCATGGTCAGACTTGTCGAAGGCTTTTGCAAAGTCTGTGTAAATTACATCTGCATTCTTTTTGTCTTCTAGTGCACCTAGGACCTTGTCGTAGTGATCTAGTAGTTGGGACAGATAGGAGCGACCTGCTCTAAACCCATGTTGCCCTGGGTTGTGTAACTGATGGGTTTCTAGATGGGTGGTGAGCTTGCTTCTTAGGACCCTTTTAAAGATTTTTATGATATAGGATTTTAGTGCTATCGGTCTGTAGTTCTTTGCTGTTGCTTTACTGCCCCCTTTGTGGAGTGGGGCTATGTCTGTTGTTTTTAATAACTGTGGGACGACCCCCGTGTCCATGCTCCCTCTCCATAGGATGGTAAAGGCTCGTGATAGGGGCTTCTTGCAGTTCTTTATGAACACGGAGTTCCATGAGTCTGGCCCTGGGGCAGAGTGCATGGGCATGTCATTTATCGCCTGTTTGAAGTCATTTGACATCAGTATAACATCAGACAGGCTTTTGTTTACCAAATTCTGTGGCTCTCTCATAAAAAAATTATTTAGATCTTCGACTCTCAATCTGGTTAGCGGCTTGCTAAAAACTGAGTCATATTGGGACTTGAGTAGCTCACTCTGTCCATTCCTCACAGTCTCAAAAACTCCATTAATTTCTGTCTTTCCTTATAATCCCTTTGGGAAGATGACGTCTGTAACATCAAGGAGCGTCATTCTCATTTTATATTTCATCTCCATTAGTGTTACACTGCTTTCAGTTTCCTTACTGGTACTGCGCTCCGGTTTAGCAATTCCTGAATTCCTGATCCTTACACTTGGGTCGGTGGGGGGGACCTTAAGGGGGGGTTAGGATTCTAGATGTAGACGGGGGTGAATGAAGAGGTTGAGTTGAAAGGGACATGGGGTTTGGAGGTTGGAGTGGGGGTAATTGTGAGGAAGGTGCTTATGCTAGGGACACTGTGGGTCTTGGAAGGTGGGTGGGATGGGGCTGGTTTTGAGTTACTGTGTTTGAGGTAAGACAGGGAGCTAGTTCTTGAGAGGAACTTGTCTGTGTGGGTGTGCCTGGTGTTCCTCCAAAGGCTAGTTTCCATATCTGTTGATACATAATACCCTCTCTCTCCTCCCACCTCTGGGTCTTTGTGCTCTCAGTTATTCCCACTACTTTCTTGTGTCCCAGTCGAGGTACACCCGATGGTATTTTTCTGTTTACCGTAAAAGTGGTTTTTGATGCATGATTCTGTCTCGTGTCCGTGTCATTACTGTTGTCACTATCAGTCTGACTGGAAGTATTTTCTCTCTCGAGTACTTTCCTAGTCTCGACAAAATTGTCACCCAGTCCGGTGTGTGTGTGTGTGTGTGTGTGTGTGTGTGTGTGTGTACTCACCTAATTGTACTCACCTAATTGTGGTTGCAGGGGTCGAGACTCAGCTCCTGGCCCCGCCTCTTCACTAATCGCTACTGGATCCTCTCTCTCTCTGCTTCCTGAGTTTTGTCATACCTGTTCTTAAAACTATGTATGGTTCCTGCCTCCACTACTTCACTTGCTAGGCTATTCCACTTGCTGACAACTCTATGACTGAAGAAATACTTCCTAACGTCCCTGTGACTCGTCTGAGTCTTCAGCTTCCAGTTGTGACCCCTTGTCCCTGTGTCCCCTCTCTGGAACATCCTATCTCTGTCCACCTTGTCTATTCCCCGCAGTATCTTGTATGTCGTTATCATGTCTCCCCTGACCCTTCTGTCCTCCAGTGTCGTCAGTCCGATTTCCCTTAACCTTTCCTCGTACGACATTCCCTTGAGCTCTAGGACTAGCCTTGTTGCAAATCTTTGTACTTTCTCTAACTTCTTGACGTGCTTTGACCAGGTGTGGGTTCCAGACTGGTGCTGCATATCCAGTATGGCCTAACATACACAGTGTACAGTGTCTTGAACGATTCCCTATTAAGGTATCGGAACGCTATTCTCAGGTTTGCCAGGCGCCCGTATGCTGCAGCGGTTATTTAGTTGATGTGTGCCTCCGGTGATGTGCTCGGTGTTATGGTCACCCCAAGGTCCTTCTCCCTGAGTGAGGTCTGTAGTCTTTGTCCACCTAGCCTATACTCTGTCTGCGGTCTTCTTTGCCCCTCCCCAATCTTCATGACTTTGCATTTGGCTGGATTGAATTCGAGAAGCCAGTTACTGGACCACATGTCCAGCCTCTCCAGGTCTCTATGCAGTCCTGCCTCATCCTCGTCCGATTTAATTCTTCTCATCAACTTCACGTCATCTGCGAACAGGGACACTTCAGAGTCTATTCCTTCCATCATGTCGTTCACATATATCAAAAATAGCACTGGTCCTAGAACTGATCCCTGTGGGACCCCGCTCGTAACAGGCGCCCACTGTGATACCTCTTCACGTACCATGACTCGTTGCTGCCTCCCTGTCAGGTATTCCCTTATCCATTGCAGTGCCCTTCCTTTTACGTGTGCCTGATCCTCCAGCTTCTGCACTAATCTCTTGTGGGGAACTGTGTCAAAGGCCTTCCTGCAGTCTAGGAAAACGCAATCTACCCACCCCTCTCTCTCGTGTCTTCTGTTACCTTGTCATAGAACTCCAGGAGGTTTGTGATTCAAGATTTGCCTTCCATGAACCCATGCTGGTTTTCATTTATAATCTTGTTCCTTTCCAGGTGTTCGACCACTCTCCTCCTGATAATCTTCTCCATGACTTTGCACACAATACATGTCAGAGACACAGGTCTGTAGTTTAGTGCCTCGTTTCTGTTTCCTTTCTTAAATATGGGGACTACATTAGCTGTCTTCCATTTCTCAGGTAGTTGCCCAGTTTCAAGGGATGTGTTGAAGATTGTGGTTAGAGGCTTGCACAGCATCTCTGCTCCTTCTCTAAGGACCCATGGGGAGATGTTGTCCGGTCCCATCGCCTTTGAGGTGTCAAGGTCACTTAAGAGCTTCTTCACCTCCTCCTCAGTTGTTCGTATGTCATCCAACACTTGTTGGTATATTCCCTCTTGATGTTCCCTTCTGTGCTGTCTTCCCACAGCCCTTCCTGTCTCTACTGTAAAAACTTCCTTAAATCTCCTGTTCAGGTCCTCACATACCGCCTGATCATTTCTTGTGAGTTCTCCACCTTCTGTCCTTAATCTGATCACCTGGTCTTTGACTGTTGTCTTCCTCCTGATGTGGCTATACAACAGTTTCGGGTCAGTCTTGATTCTCGATGCTATGTCATTTTCATACTGTCACTGGGCCTCCCTCCTTACCTGTGCGTACTCATTCCTGACTCTGCGACTGATCTCCCTATTTTCGTGTGTTCTCTGCCTTCTGTACTTTTTCCATTCTCTATTGCACTTTGTTTTTGCCTCCTTACACCGTCGGGTAAACCAGGGGCTCGTTCTGGTCTTCCCATTGTTACTGTTGCCCTTGGGAATGAACCTTTCCACTGCCTCCTTGCATTTTGTTGCTACATGTTCCATCATTTCATTTACTGGCTTTCCTGCCAGTTTTCTGTCCCACTGGACCTCCCGCAGGAAGTTCTTCAACCCTATGTAGTCCCCTCTTTTATAGTCAGGCTTTTCCCATTCTACTCCTGTTATTCTCTCCACTTGCAGCTCTACTATGTATTCAAAGCACAGAACCACGTGGTCGCTAGCTCCTAGGGGACTCTCATACTTGATGTCCTCATTGTCTGAGCTGCCCAGGGTGAACACAAGGTCCAATCTTGCTGGTTCATCCTCCCCTCTCACTCTGGTAGTGTCCTTAACATGTTGGTACATGAGGTTTTCCAGCACCACGTCCAACATCCTGGCTCTCCATGTTTCGGGACCCCCATGTGGCTCCAGGTTTTCCCAGTCAATCTCCCTGTGGTTGAAATCCCCCATAACCAGCAACTTTGCTCTGCTGGAGTGAGCTCTTCTTGTGTGTGTGTGTGTGTGTGTGTGTGTGTGTGTGTGTGTGTGTGTGTGTGTGTGTGACTCACCTATTTGTACTCACCTATTTGTGGTTGCAGGGGTCGAGTCACAGCTCCTGGCCCCGCCTCTTCGCTGATTGCTACTAGGTTCTCTCCCTGCCCCATGAGCTTTATCATACCTCGCCTTAAAACTATGTATGGTTCCCGCCTCCACTACGTCACTTTCTAGGCTATTCCACGGCCAGACTACTCTATGACTGAAGAAATACTTCCTAACATCCCTTTGATTCATCTGAGTCTTCAACTTCCAATTGTGACCTCTTGTGTCTGTGTCCCTTCTCTGGAACATCCCGTCTTTGTCCACCTTGTCTATTCCGCGCAGTATTTTATATGTCGTTATCATGTCTCCCCTGACCCTCCTGTCCTCCAGTGTCGTCAGGCCGATTTCCCTCAACCTTTCTTCGTAGGACAATCCCCTTAGCTTTGGGACTAGTCTTGTTGCAAACCTTTGCACTTTCTCTAATTTCTTGACGTGCTTGACTAGGTGTGGATTCCAAACTGGTGCTACATACTCCAGTATGGGCCTGACGTAAATGGTATACAGAGTCTTGAACGAATCCTTACTGAGTTATCGGAACGCTATCCGTAGGTTTGCCAGGCGCCCGTATGCTGCAGCAGTTATCTGATTGATGTGCGCCTCAGGAGATATGCTCGGTGTTATACTCACCCCCAGATCTTTTTCCTTGAGTGTGTGTGTGTGTGTGTGTGTGTGTGTGTGTGTGTGTGTGTGTGTGTACACTCGTTCGTCAGTATGTATTCACCTATATGTGGTTGCAGTTCTCGAGTCACAGCTTCTTGCCCCGCCTCTTCACAAGACGCTGGTAGGTCACTCTCTCCCCACTCCAAGAGCCTTATCTTAAAGCTATGTATGGATCCTACCACCACTACATCACTCCCCAGATTGTTCCACTTCCTGACAACTCTAAGGCTAAAGAAATATTTCCTAACTTCCCCATGACTCGTGTGAGTTTTCAACTTCCACTTGTGACCCCGTGTTCCTGTGTCTTCTCCAAAACATTCTGTCCCTATCCACCTTTTCAATTCCTCTCTGTATTTTGTATGTCGTTATCATCCCCTCCCATCCCTCCTATCCTCTAGTGTCATCAGGTTGAGTTTCCTTAACCTCTCCTCATTAGACATACTCCTTAGCTCTGGGACTAGTCTTGTGCAAAAATAACAAAGAATCACAATACCATGACTGAAACAATACACAGATAACCCACATATAGAAGAGAGGAGCTTACCATGACGCATCGGTCCGACTTGAACCATTTACAAAGTCACACTAACAAAATGGAGAGAAGGAGGGAGTATATAAAGGCCAGCAGACAGGAACAGGACAAGAGAAGTAGTAGGAAAGGAAGAAGATAGTGGTAGAGGTGGTAGTAGTAGTAGTAGTGAACTCAGTCAAATACTAGAAAGAGGAGCACTGCAAGGGAGCTAGGGACCCACGAATAGTAGGAACAAGAACATAGAAGGGGCAAACTAATAATAATGGACCAAAAACCCAAGTCAAAAGAAAGAAAAAAAAGAAAACTCAAATGGGAAAGAGGAAAATGGAAAGAGGGAGAAAGGGGAAAAATAATCAGGTTAAGTCACGGGTGTTCTAAAGTTTGGAGCATTTTACACTGTAATGGGAAAGGAAGGCATCTACAGAGACGAAGCCACAAGTAAGATTCATACAAGGAAAGTTGTGTTTAAGGGAGGATTCAACCAGACGGCGACTGTGAAAGTTAGATGCAGGGTAGACAGGTTTAGCAGAAGACTAGTCAATAGGATGACTGTAATCTCTGATATGACAGAAAAGAGCATTGTTAGTGTCGGCAAGCCTAACACTATTTTTGTGCTCCCTGAATCTGTCAGAAAGATTGGCCAGTTTCTCCTGAGTACTGAAGAGGACAGGAGGAGCAAGAAATAGAGTAGACACCAGGAACATCTGTAGAGGGAGGAGAGGTATGAACTAGATTAGTGCGAAGAGTGTTAGTCTGGTGGAAAGTAAGTTTGATGTCTAAGGAACGGAGAGAATTGTTGAGATTAGAAAGACCGGAAATGTAGGGAAGGCAGAGGACAGAAGAGTTCCCATGAGTAGAGAGTTTGGGAGAAGAAATTACGTTTAGCACGTGAGAGGACAGAGTCTATGAAATGGGAAGGGTAGCCAAGACGGGAGAACGAATTATGAAGAGTGGAAATTTCTGACTGAAGGAACTGAGGATCACAGATGCGAAGGGCACGGAGAAAGTGGGAGATAAGAACACTTTTCTTGACAGGGGAAGCATGATAGGAAAAGTAGTGAATGTACATGCCACTGTGGTTTGCGGTAAACAGAAAAACCGAAACCTGTATCTGAGCGGTGGACATGGACATCAAGGAAAGGAAACAAGGCATTAGATCCCCATTCAGTTTTAAACTTAATGGAAGGGGCAGGATTGTTAAGATTATAAGAGGTGAGTGTGCTAGCAATCGAGCTACGGGACACGTGAAGAATTAGACACATATGCAGCTTCTGGGTATCTTTACTGTAGACGTTCCGCCATCCAGTGGCTTTATCAGTACAAATTCCAGTACATAATGTGGAGAATATAGAATTATATACAAAAGATGAGGTAGTCAGTCCCGGATGTTGCAAATGTGTAATTCTTCACACTGGATTATTCTTAGTGTTTTAATTCATAAGTGTAGTGAATAAACCTATAGATGATGTCAGTTACTTTCAGAAAAAGGAGATACAGCCTGGTCATACAGGGGTTCAACGATATTCCAAACGGGTCGGTATACGAGGTTTTCATGCACTGATTGGATGTGATCTGTATGACCCTTGCAGGTTTACCGCTTAGTTTTGATTGTAGTGATTGAATTGACAGGATGTGATTCATATGTCTAACCACAGTAAATAGACATCCTGGAATGCCATTCTCTAACACTGTGATATTCTAAATGATTTTGAAGTTAGTGATAGAGGAGACATCACACAGGGAAAACAATGTTCTCTTAAAGAGCTGTACGAGAAGTTTTGTCGACTTCAAAGGACATCAGTGAAGTCACTTAGTCTGACTTTGTTGTGTTATCCCAGGTTCTCTACACATATGCTGCTATGTATGATAATCTATGTTACTGTATTTGTGTATACCTGAATAAACTAACTTATTTGCTCTTCAATTTAATTTGTTGAGGGTGAACTATGTAAATTTCAGTACTGTGATTGTTTAATATGGGATTTAAGTGGAGTGAATCAGACTTGAAACATACGCACTGTTGCAGGCGGCCTACTGGCCCATACCAGGCAGGTTTAAATCACACCCACACCCACTCATGTAGTTATCTAAACCATTTTTAAACCTACATGAGGGTTTTGTTCCATCTACAACTCCTATATCTTTTCTAACTCTAAATTTTTCCAGCTTGAAACCGTTGCTGTAAGTCATGTCTTGGTTAGACACTTTCAGCACGTTATTTACAGCCCTGACTTAGTTTTATAAACCTTTCATACAGTTATATCCCCCCTAATTCTACGCCTTTATAGACCTGGAGTTTACCTGGAGAGAGTTCCGGGGGTCAACGCCCCCGCGGCCCGGTCTGTGACCAGAGAACACACCAAATTACTTTCACCAGACGTTCAATCACTCCTGATACTCCAGTGTACATGTATGGCTCACGATTCCCTGAACGTGATACTGTCAGATTTCTAGGCCTACTGGTTATCTTGGGAACCTCATATTACCTTCCTGAAAGCAATTTGCTATAGCCGGCTGAGCCTCCATAAAACCCTTGTTCGTCGTTCATGGGGGTGGATAGTCGAAGTCTTCTTCACCTGTATTCAGCCCTAATTTTATCGAAGCTAGATATGGTGACCAGATATATTCTGCGGCTTCTGCAGAAGGTAATGTTCCATCCTTAGACGATCGTCGTGATGCTCATTGCTGCTCATTGTCTGCTCTCATGACCTTGACGATCCTTCTGCATACAGGATAGTAATGGCCGTTAGCAGAGGTCCATAATTTGTTCGCTGCCCCTGTTTGTTCCATCCCTTTTCTCTTCGTCTTCAATTGCTTTTGTCTTCTCTTCAGTTGCCCCTTTTATATGTTCATCTAGCATCTAACTTTTCACATCCCTCTTGGGAAGTTCTGACATTGTCTGTTCTTCCCTACTGTCATGCGCGAAAGCCCAAATCCCTGCAATTGTTTCTCGGTGTTTTCCCTTAATTACTTCCGATCTTATTCCCATGTCGTTGTAGTGTACACTGATGGTTATAAATCCTCTGATTGTGTTCGGTTTGCAGCATTGTTTCCTGACAGTCATTTATTAGACTCGGCTAGCATTTTTACAGCTGAATTGTATGCCATTCTCTTATAATGTACCTGGAGTTTACCTGGAGAGAGTTTCGGGGGTCAACGCCCCCGCGGCCCGGTCTGTGACCAGGCCTCCTGGTGGATCAGCGCCTGATCAACCAGGCTGTTGCTGCTGGCTGCACGCAAACCAACGTACGAGCCGCAGCCCGGCTGATCAGGAACTGACTTTAGGTGCTTGTCCAGTGCCAGCTTGAAGACTGCCAGGGGTCTGTTGGTAATCCCCCTTATGTGTGCTGGGAGGCAGTTGAACAGTCTCGGGCCCCTGACACTTATTGTATGGTCTCTTAACGTGCTAGTGACACCCCTGCTTTTCATTGGGGGGATGGTGCATCGTCTGCCAAGTCTTTTGCTTTCGTAGTGAGTGATTTTCGTGTGCAAGTTCGGTACTAGTCCCTCTAGGATTTTCCAGGTGTATATAATCATGTATCTCTCCCTCCTGCGTTCCAGGGAATACAGGTTTAGAAACCTCAAGCGCTCCCAGTAATTGAGGTGTTTTTATCTCCGTTATGCGCGCCGTGAAAGTTCTCTGTACATTTTCTAGGTCGGCAATTTCACCTGCCTTGAAAGGTGCTGTTAGAGTGCAGCAATATTCCAGCCTAGATAGAACAAGTGACCTGAAGAGTGTCATCATGGGCTTGGCCTCCCTAGTTTTGAAGGTTCTCATTATCCATCCTGTCATTTTTCTAGCAGATGCGATTGATACAATGTTATGGTCCTTGAAGGTGAGATCCTCCGACATAATCACTCCCAGGTCTTTGACGTTGGTGTTTCGCTCTATTTTGTGGCCAGAATTTGTTTTGTACTCTGATGAAGATTTAATTTCCTCATGTTTACCATATCTGAGTAATTGAAATTTCTCATCGTTGAACTTCATATTGTTTTCTGCAGCCCACTGAAAGATTTGGTTGATGTCTGCCTGGAGCCTTGCAGTGTCTGCAATGGAAGACACTGTCATGCAGATTCGGGTGTCATCTGCAAAGGAAGACACGGTGCTGTGGCTGACATCCTTGTCTATGTCAGATATGAGGATGAGGAACAAGATGGGAGCTAGTACATCAAGCAATACTAGCTTCATACATCAATACTAGCTTCATACATCAATACTAGCTTCATACATCAATACTAGCTTCATACATCAATACTAGCTTCATACATCAATACTAGCTTCATACATCAATACTAGCTTCATACATCAATACTAGCTTAATACATCAAACAATACTAGCTTCATACATCAATACTAGCTTCATACATCAATACTAGCTTCATACATCAATACTAGCTTCATACATCAAACAATACTAGCTTCATACATCAAACAATACTAGCTTCATACATCATACAATACAGGCTTCATACATCAAACAATACTAGCTTCATACATCAATACTAGCTTAATACATCAAACAATACTAGCTTCATACATCAATACTAGCTTCATACATCAATACTAGCTTCATACATCAAACAATACTAGCTTCATACATCAATACTAGCTTCATACATCAAACAATACTAGCTTCATACATCAATGCTAGCTTCATACATCAATACTAGCTTCATACATCAAACAATACTAGCTTCATACATCAATGCTAGCTTCATACATCAATACTAGCTTCATACATCAAACAATACTAGCTTCATATATCAATACTAGCTTCATACATCAATACTAGCTTCATACATCAAACAATACTAGCTTCATACATCAATACCAGCTTCAAACATCAATACTAGCTTCATACATCAATACTAGCTTCATACATCAATACTAGCTTCATACATCAATACTAGCTTCATACATCAATACTAGCTTCATACATAAATACTAGCTTCATACATCAACACTAGCTTCATACATCAATACTAGCTTCATACATCAATACTAGCTTCATACATCAATACTAGCTTCATCAATACTAGCTTCATACATCAATACTAGCTTTATATATCAATACTAGCTTCATCATCTACATATCCAATACTAGCTTCATACATCAATACTAGCTTCATACATCAATACTAGCTTCATACATCAATACTAGCTTCATATACATCAATACTAGCTTCATACATCAATACTAGCTTCATACATCAAGCCAATACTAGCTTCACTCAATCATATACTATAGCTTCATACATCAATACTAGCTTCATACATCAATACTAGCTTCATACATCAATACTAGCTTCATACATCAACACTAGCTTCATACATCAAACAATACTAGCTTCATACATCAATACTAGCTTCATACATCAATACTAGCTTCATACATCAATACTAGCTTCATACATCAATTCTAGCTTCATACATCAATACTAGCTTCATACATCAAACAATACTAGCTTCATACATCAATACTAGCTTCATACATCAATACTAACTTCATACATCAATACTAACTTCATACATCAATACTAGCTTCATACATCAATACTAGCTTCATACATCAATACTAGCATCATACATCAAGCAATACTAGCTTCATACATCAATACTAGCTTCATACATCAATACTAGCTTCATACATCAACACTAGCTTCATACATCAAACATATTCTAGCTCCATATACTTCACAATCATTCTAGCTTCATACATCAATACTAGCTTCATACATCAATTCTAGCTTCATACATCAATACTAGCTTCATACATCAAACAATACTAGCTTCATACATCAATACTAGCTTCATACATCAATACTAGCTTCATACATCAATACTAGCTTCATACATCAATACTAGCTTCATGCATCAATACTAGCTTCATACATCTAACAATACTAGCTTCATACATCAAACAATACTAGCTTCATACATTAATACTAGCTTCATACATCAAACAATACTAGCTTCATACATCAATACTAGCTTCATACATCAAACAATACTAGCTTCATACATCAAACAATACTAGCTTCATACATCAATACTAGCTTCATACATCAATGCTAGCTTCATACATCAATACTAGCTTCATACATCTAACAATACTAGCTTCATACATCAAACAATACTAGCTTCATACATCAATACTAGCTTCATACATCAAACAATACTAGCTTCATACACAGCCGGGCTGTGGCTCGTACGTTGGTTTGCGTGCAGCCAGCAGCAACAGCCTGGTTGATCAGGCTCTGATCCACCAGGAGGCCTGGTCACAGACCGGGCTGCGGGGGCGTTGACCCCCGGAACTCTCTCCAGGTAAACTCCAGGATAGCTGGGCCTCCCTCCTTACCTGTGCGTACTCGTTCCTGGCTCTGCGACTGATCTCCCTATTTTCGTGTGTTCTCTGCCTTCTGTACTTTTTCCATTCTCTATTGCACTTTGTAAGGAGGCAAAAACAAAGTGCAATAGAGAATGGAAAAAGTACAGAAGGCAGAGAACACACGAAAATAGGGAGATCAGTCGCAGAGCCAGGAATGAGTACGCACAGGTAAGGAGGGAGGCCCAGCGACAGTATGAAAATGACATAGCATCGAAAATCAAGACTGACCCAAAACTGTTGTATAGCCACATCAGGAGGAAGACAACAGTCAAAGACCAGGTGATCAGATTAAGGACAGAAGGGGGAGAACTCAAGAAATGACCAGGAGGTATGTGAGGAGCTAAACAGGAGATTTAAGGAAGTTTTTACAGTAGAGACAGGAAGGGCTGTGCTAAGTCAGTACAGAAGGGAACATCAAGAGGGAATATACCACCAAGTGTTGGATGACATACGAACAACCGAGGAGGAGGTGAAGAAGCTGCTAAGTGACCTTGATACCTCAAAGCCGATGGGACCGGACATCTCCCCATGGGTCCTTAGAGAAGGAGCAGAGATGCTGGGCAACTACCTGAGAAATGGAAGACAGCAAATGTAGTCCCCATATTTAAGAAAGGAAACAAAAACGAGGCACTAAACTACAGACCTGTGTCTCTGACATGTATTGTGTGCAAAGTCATGGAGAAGATTATCAGGAGAGTGGTCGAACACCTGGAACGGAACAAGATTATAAATGAAAACCAGCATGGGTTCATGGAAGGCAAATCTTGTATCACAAACTCCTGAGTTATGGCCAAGGTAACAGAAGTAAGACACGAGAGAGAGGGGTGGGTTGATTTTGCGGCTTTCCTAGACTGCAGGAAGGGGCCATTACCGGACAAAGTTCCCCACAAGAGATTAGTGCAGAAGCTGGAGATCAGGCGCACGTAACTGGAGGGCACATGCGTGGATCAGGTAATACCTGACAGGGAAGGCAGCAACGACTCATGGAACGTGAAAGAGGTAGTCACAGTGGGCGCCTGTGAACGAGCGGGGTCCCACAGTGGTCAGTTTCTAGGGCCAGTGCTATTTGTTGATATATGCGAACGACATATGGAAGGAATAGACTCTGAAGAGTGTCCCTATTCGCAGATTCTGCGAAGTTGATGAAGAAAATTAAATCGGATGAGGATGAGGCAGGACTGTCAAAGAGACCTGACAGGCTGGACATGTGGGTCCAGAAACTGGCTTCTCGACTCAGTCCTGCCAAATGCAAGTCATGTAAAGATTGGGGAGGGTCCAAAGAAGACCGCAGACAGAGTATAGGCTAGGTGAATGACGAAGACTACAGACCTCACTCAGGGAGTAAAGACCTCGGTGTGACCATAACACCGACACGTCCACCGGAGGCCACACATCAACCACAAATAACTGCTGCAGCATAGGGCGCCTGGCAAACCTGAGAATAGCGATCTCGATACGTAAATAAGGAATCGTTCAAGACACTGTGCACTGTGGTATGTTTAGGCCCATACTGGATAATGCAGCACAGTCTGGAACCCACACCTGGACAAGCACGTCAAGAAGTTATAGAAATACAAAGGCTTGCAACATGGCTAGTCCCAGAGCTCAGGGATATGTCGTTACGAGGAAAGTGTTGAAGAAATCGGCACTGACGACACTGGAGGACAGGAGGGTCAGGGAGAACATGATAACGACATACAAGATACTGCGGGGAATATATAAGGTGGACAGAGATAGAATGCCCCAGAGAGGGGACGCCAGGAACAAGGGGTCGCTGAAGACGCAGCGAGACACGGGACGTTGGAAGTATTTCTTCAGTCATCAGTCGTCAGGAAGTGGGAATAGCCTAGCAAGTGAAGTAGTGGAGGCAGGAACCATACATAGTTATGAAGAGGTTGATTAAAGCTCATGAAGCAGAGAGAGAGAGAGGACTATTAGCAACCAGTGAAGAAGGCGGGCCAGGAGCCTGATCTCGACCCTTGCAGACCACAATTAGGTGAATTAGTGAGTACATCCAATGCCTAGGATCATACATCAATACTAAGTCTTCATCCATCAATTCTAAGCTTCAAACAACATACTAGCCTTCATACATCATAGCTAGCTTCATACTTCAAAACAATACTAGCTTCATACATCAATACTTGCTTCTATACATCAATACTAGCTCATACATCAATACTAGCTTCATACATCTAATACTAGCTTCATACATCAATACTAGCTTCATACATCAAACAATACTCAGCTCTTCAAACATCAGATACTAGCTTCATACATCAATACTAGCTTCATGCATCAAACAATACTAGCTTCATACATCAATACTAGCATCCATACATCAATACTAGCTACATACATCAATACTAGCTTCATACATCGAAACAATACTACTTCATATCATACATCAAATACTAACTTCATACATCAAATACTAGCTTCATACATCAAGTGCTAGCTTCATACATCAAACAATACTAGCTTCATACATCAAGTTACTAGCTTCATACATCAATACTAGCTTCATACATCAAATACTAGCATCATACATCAATACTAGCTTTCTTACATCAAACATACTAGCTTCATACATCAATACTAGCTTCATACATCAATACTAGCATCAATACAACAATACTAGCTTCATACATCAATACTAGCTTCAACATCAAACAATACTAGCTTCATACATCAATACTAGCTTTCATACAACAATTACTAGCTCATACATCAATACGTACTTCATATCAATCAATACTAGCTTCATACATCAAACAATACTACTTCATACATCAATACTAGCATCATACATCCAAACAATACTAGCTTCATACATCAATACTAGGCTCATACATCAAAACAATACTAGCTTCATACATCAAACATTACTAGTTTCATACATCATACTTAGCTTCATACATCAAACAATACTAGCTTTTTATAATACTTCATACTAGCTTCATACTTCAATACTAGCATCATAACATCAATCCATACTAGCTTCATACATCCAACAGTACTAGATTCATACTCAATACTAGCTTCATACTTCACTTACTAGCTTCATACATCATACACTTCATACATCAATACTAGCTTCATGCAACAATAACTACTTCATTCACCAAACAATACTACTTCATGCATCAATACTAGCTTCATCCATCAATAACTAGCTTCATACATTCAAAACTAGCGTCATACATCAATACTAGCTCATACCTCAAACAATACTAAGCTTCATGCATCAATACAAGCTTCCATACGTCATACTAGCTTCATACATCAATACTACCTTCATACATCAACAATACTAGCTTCAACATCAATGCTATCTTCATGCATCAAACAAAACTACTTCATACATCAAATCTAGCTTCATACATCAAACAAACTAGCTTCGTACATCAATCTAGCTTCATACATCAATGCTAGCTTCATACAATGAAAAACAATACTAGCTCATACATCAAACAATACAAGCTCATACATCAATACTAAGCTCGATACATCAATCCTACTCATACATCAATACTAGCTCCATTCAATCAATGCAGCTCCAATACATCATATACACTTCATACATCAATACTAGCTTCATACATCATTACAATACTAGCTTCAAACATCAATACAGCTTCATACATCAATCAATACTAGCTTCATACTCAAACAATACTAAGTTTCATACATCCACTACTAGCTTCAAACATCAATACTAGCTTCATACATCAATACTAGCTTCATACATCAATACTAGCTTCATACATCAATACTAGCTTCATCATCAAACAATACAGCCTTCATGCTTCAATACTAGCTTCATACATTACTAGCTTCATACATCAATACTAGCATTCATTACATCAAGACTAGCTCATACATCAATGCTAGAACTTCATACATCAATAACTAGCTCATACATCCATACAACACTGGCTTCATACATCAATACTAGCTTCATACATCATACAATACTACTTCCATACATCAATACTAGCATCAAACATCATACAAGACAAGCTTCATACATCAATAATAGCTTCATACATCATACAATATTAGCTTCATAACATCATACAATACTATCTCATTCACATCAATACTAGCTCATACATCAATACTAGTCTTCATACTTCAAACAATGCTAGCTTCATACATCAATACTAGCTTTCATACATCAAACAATACAAGCTTCATACAATCAAACTAGCCTTCACATACATCATACTAGCTTCATACATCAAACAATACCTCTTCATACATCAATACTACTTTCTTACATCATACAATACTGCTCAATACATCAATACTAGCTCATACATCATACAATACTTAAGCTTCATGCATCAATTCTAGCTTCATACATCATACAATACTAGCTTCATACATCAATACTAGCTTCATACATCAAACAATGCTAGCTTCATACAATCAATACAGCTTCATACTTCATACATACTAGCTTTCATACAATCATATACAATACTAGCTTCAAATACATCATACAATACTAGCTTCATACATCATACAATATCTAGCTTCATACCACAACAATACAAGCTTTCAAACATCATCAATCCTACTACTCATACATCATAAAATACTAGCTCATACAGCAGAAAAAATACTAGCTTCTATACAGTCAAAACAAAATACTAGCTTCATACATCATACAATACTAGCTTCATGCATCATACAATACTAGCTTCATACATCATACAATACTAGCTTCATACATCATACAATACTAGCTTCATACATCATACAATACTAGCTTCATACATCATACAATACTAGCTTCATACACCAAACAATACTAGCTTTATACATTCTTACAATACTCTAGGCTCATACATCATACCAATACTAGCTTCATACACCATACAATACAGCTGCATACATCTTACAATACTAGCTTCATACACCATACAATACTAGCTTCATACATCATACAATACTAGCTTCATACATCATACAATACTAGCTTCATACATCATACAATACTAGCTTCATACACCATACAATACTAGCTTCATACATCATACAATACTAGCTTCATACATCATACAACACTAGCTTCAAATATATACAATAGCAACTTCATTACATCTACAATAATAGCATTCATACACCAACAATACTACTCAATACATCATACTATATTAGCCTCATACAACATAAAATACTAGCGCTTCATACATACAAATACTAGCTTTCAACATCATGCAATACAAAGCTTCATACATCATACAATACTAGCTTCATACATCATACAATACTAGCTTCATACATCATACAATACTAGCTTCATACATCATACAATACTAGCTTCATACATCAATACTAGCTTCATACATCATACAATACTAGCTTCATACATCATACAATACTAGCTTCATTCATCATACAATACTAGTTTCATACATCATACAATACATCTTCAAATACATCAGCAATACATCTTCATACATCATACAATACTAGCTTCATACACCATACAATACTAGCTTCATACATCATACAATACTAGCTTCATACATCATACAATACTAGCGCTTCATGCATCATACAATACTAGCTTCATACATCATGCAATACTAGCTTCATACATCATACAATACTATCTTCATGCATCATACAATACTAGCTTCATACATCATACAATACTAGCTTCATACATCATACAATACTAGCGCTCATACTCATACAATTCTAGCTTCAAAAAACCATCAATACTAGCTTCTACACCATTAACAATACTAGCATCATACTCTTACATTACTAGCTTCATACACCATGACAATACTACTTCATACACCATACAATACTAGCTTCATACACCATACAATACTAGCTTCATACACCATACAATACTAGCTTCATACACCATACAATACTAGCTTCATACACCATACAATACTAGCTTCAACACCATACAATCTAGCTCATACACCATACAATCCTAAGCTTCATACACCATACAATACTAGCTTCATACACCATACAATACTAGCTTCATACACCATACAATACTAGCTTCATACACCATACAATACTAGCTTCATACATCATACAATACTAGCTTCATACATCATACAATACTAGCTTCATACATCATACAATACTAGCGCTTCATACACCATACAATACTAGCTTCATACACCATACAATACTAGCTTCATACACCAACAATTACTAGCTTCCATACACCATACAAAAACCTAGCTTCATACACCATACAATACAAGCATCATACATCATACAATTACTAGCGTCATCATACATCAGCAATACTAAGCGCTTCATGCTCCATTCAATACTAGCTTCATACACCATACAATACTAGCTTCATACATCATACAATACTAGCGCTTCATACATCATACAATACTAGCTTCATACACCATACAATACTAGCTTCATACACCATACAATACTAGCTTCATACATCATACAATACTAGCCTTCATACATCATACAATACTAGCGCTTCATACATCATACAATACTAGCTTCATACATCATACAATACTAGCTTCATACATCATACAATACTAGCTTCATACATCAATACTAGCTTCATACATCATACAATACTAGCTTCATACATCATACAATACTAGCTTCATTCATCATACAATACTAGTTTCATACATCATACAATACTAGCTTCATACATCATACAATACTAGCTTCATACATCAAACAATACTAGCCTTTATACACCATACAATACTAGCTTCATACATCATACAATACGAAGCTTCATACATCATACAGATACTAAGCGCTTCAATGCATCATAACATACAACTTCATACATCATGCAAACTAGCTTTCATACATCATACAATACTATCTTCATACATCAATACAATACTAGCTTCATAACTTCAACAATACAGATCATACATCATACATTCTACGCTCATACATCATACAATACTACTTTCAACACCATACAATACTAGCTTCATACACCATACAATACTAGCTTCATACACCATACAATACTAGCTTCATACACCATACAATACTAGCTTCATACACCATACAATACTAGCTTCATACACCATACAATGCTAGCTCAATACCCTAACCCTACTAGCTTCTACACCATAACAATACTACTTCATACACCATACAATAGCTTCATACACCATACAAAACTAGCTTCACGACACCATACAAAAATACTACTTCATACACCATAACAATACTAGCTTCATACACCATACAATACTAGCTTCATACACCATACAATACTAGCTTCATACACCATACAATACTAGCTTCATACACCATACAATACTAGCTTCATACACCATATCAATACTAGCTTCAACACATACATACTAGCTTTTCAAACATATACATACTAGCTTCTACATCATAACAATCCTAGCGCTGCATACACATACAATACTAGTTTCATACACCATACATACTAGCTTCATACACATAACCATACATACAGCTTCATACACCATACCATACTAGCCTTCATACATCATGCAATACAAGCGCTTCATGCACCATACAATACTATGCTTCATACACCATACATACTGAGCTCTTACATCATACAATCTAGCGCTTCATACATCATACAATACATGCTCATAACCATACAATACTATCTTCATACACCATACAATACTAGCTTCTACATCATACAATACAACCTTCGTACCTCATACAATACTAGCTTCATACTATCAACAATACAGCGCTTCATACATCTACAATACAGCTTCAATACTCACCATACAATAACTAGCTTCATACACCATACAATACTAACTTCATTACATCATATACAATACTACTTCATACACCATCAATACTAGCTTCATAACACATACAAACTAGCTTCATACATCATACAATACAACTAGCTTCATACATCCATACTAATACTAGCTTCAATACATCATACAATACACTCATACATCATAACAATGCTAAGCTTCATACATCATTACAATACTAGCTTCAACATCAATACATAGCTTTCATACATCTAACAATACTAGCTCAAACATCATACAATACTAGCTTCATTCATCATACAATACTAGTTTCATACATCATACAATACTAGCTTCATACATCATACAATACTAGCTTCATACATCCCATACAATACTGGCTTCATACATCCATACAATACATAGCTTCATACATCAACAATACTAACGCTGCTTGCACACAGAGCATCATACAATACTACTTCATACATCATGCAATACTAGCTTCATACATCATACAATACTATCTTCATACATCATACAATACTAGCTTCATACATCATACAATACTAGCTTCATACATCATACAATACTAGCGCTTCATACATCATACAATACTAGCTTCATACACCATACAATACTAGCTTCATACACCATACAATACTAGCTTCATACACCATACAATACTAGCTTCATACACCATACAATACTAGCTTCATACACCATACAATACTAGCTTCATACACCATACAATACTAGCTTCATACACCATACAATACTACTCATATCACCAACAAAAGCTTCATAAACCTATAACCAATACTAGCTTTCATACACCATACAATACTAGCTTCATACACCATACAATACTAGCATCTGACACCAAACAATACTACTTCATACACCATACAATACTTGCTTCCATACCCATACAATACTGCTTCATATCACCATACAATACTAGCTTCAAACACCAGAACCATACTAGCTTCATACATCATACCAACTACTTCATACATCATACAATCCTACTTCAATACATCATACAATACTAGCGCTTCATACACCATACAATACTAGCTTCATACACCATACAATACTAGCTTCATACACCATACAATACTAGCTTCATACACCATACAATACTAGCGCTTCATACACCATACAATACTAGCTTCATACATCCATACAATACTAGCGCTCATACATCATGCAATACTAGCCTTCAAATGCACCATACAATTACTAGCTATCATAACACCATACAAAACTAGCTTCATACCTACAATACAGCGCTTCATACATCATACAATACTAGCTTCATACACCATACAATACTAGCTTCATACACCATACAATACTAGCTTCATACATCATACAATACTAGCTTCATACATCATACAATACTAGCGCTTCATACATCATACAATACTAGCTTCATACACCATACAATACTAGCTTCATACACCATACAATACTAGCTTCATACATCATACAATACTAGCTTCATACACCATACAATACTAGCTTCATACACCATACAATACTAGCTTCATACATCATACAATACTAGCTTCATACATCAATACAATACAAAGCTCTTCAAACATCAGACTATACTAGCTTCATACACCATACAATACTAGCTTCATACACCATACAATACTACCTTCGTACATCATACAATACTAGCTTCATACATCATACAATACTAGCGCTTCACACATCATACAATACTAGCTTCATACACCATACAATACTAGCTTCATACATCATACAATACTAGCTTCATACACCATACAATACTAGCTTCATACACCATACAATACTAGCTTCATACACCATACAATACTAGCTTCATACACCATCCAAGACAAGCTCAAACACCAATACATAACTAGCTTCAAACACCATACAATACTAGCTTCAAACACCATACAAATACTACTTCATACACCATCAATACTAGCTTCAAACACCATACAATACTACTTCATACACATACAATACTAGCTTCATACACCATACACTACCAGCTTCAAACCCCATACAATATTAGCTCCCTACATCATACAAATACTAGCTTCATACACCATACAAATACTAGCTTCATACACCCATAGAAAATCTAAGCTTCATACACATACAATACTAGCTTCCATACCCCATACAAGACATTCTAACACCATACAATTACTAGCACCATACAAACATACAATACAGCTTCATACACTACAATACTAGCTCAAACATCATACAACGCTAAGCTCCATACATCATACAATACTAGCTTCATACATCATACAATACTAGCTTCATACACCATACAATACTAGCTTCATACACCATACAATACTAGCTTCATACATCATACAATACTAGCTTCATACACCATACAATACTAGCTCCATACATCATACAATACTAGCTTCATACATCATACAATACTGGCTTCAACATCGATACAAAACCTAGCTCATACATCCATAACAAAACTAGCTTCATACATCATACAATACCTGGCTTCATACATCATACATACAATAATAGCTTCATTACTCTACAATACTGAATCTTCATACATATACAAATACAGCTTCATACATCATACAATACTAGCTTCATACATCATACAATACTAGCTCATACATCATACAATACTAGCTTCATACATCATACAATACTAGCTTCATACACCATACAATAATAAGCTTCATACACATACAATTCTAGCTTCATACAACCATGCAATACTATCTTCATAACACCATACAATACAGCTTCATACACCATACAATAATAGCTTCATACTCATACAATACTAGCTTCATACAACACACTAATACTAGCTTCATACATCATACAATACTGATTCAACATCTACAATACAATCTTCAACATCATCATACTAGCTTCATACATCATACAATACTAGCTTCATACATCATACAATACTAGCTTCATACATCATACAATACTAGCTTCATACATCATACAATACTAGCTTCATACATCATACAATATTAGCTTCATTATACTTATATTGTTTTTCATTCTACATTATAAATTATTACAATAAAATAATATACAAAAATAAAATTCCTTGAAAATTTGGGTTAAAGTCGCCATATAATTCACTATTTTTGGATTCTGCGAAATCATAATAATTTAAAAATACAAAATGCATCTGTAGGTTAAATTTCTGAGAGACGAGATCAGTCTATAACTTGTGTGAAACTATAAAGATTTTTTTTGTCCAAATTCTGAATGTTTTCACATGTTCTTGCTGCCCTCAACTTGTTTTTTTAATTTTCTGGGAGAAATTAAACAAGTTTGACCTGATGGTAGGACTCAGACGGATATTTATACTAAATAATAATTACTAAGCTTTATATTAATGCATTTAACTGGCCTAAAATGCTTAATTACGAGATATTTTCATTGGACAGTGTAGAAAGTTTTAAGTAGAGAGCCACTCAGCGAGCATAGCGTATATAACTGGTTTTTCTGGCTCCTAACTGAGCATAATATCATTTTCATGTTCACTCATAGTATCATAAAGACGTCATTACTTCGTGCCACTCATGGAGCATAAGGTCACTAATTTTCTTGCCCAGTCACCGAACAGGAACGTAACTGCTTCATTAAGCCACTCACTGAGTATAAGGTCGATGATTCTTCTGGGCACTCACGAAGCATAATGTCACTGCTCAACATGCCACTCACTGAGGATAATGTCACTTGTTCTTCATGAAACTCAGTGAGCGTAATATCCGAAGTTTCCAGGGTCACTCACTGAGCATAACTCCATTCTCTTCCAACCACTTACTGGTCACCAGGCAGTCTTAGACCAGACACCTTGCTTACTGGTCACCAGCAGTCCTTAACCAACACCTGGCTTACTGGGTCCCCAGGCAGTCCCTTAGACCAGACCACTAGCTTACTGGTCACCAGGCAGTCTTAGACCAGACACCTCTACTGGTCAACAGACAGTCTTAACAAGACACCCTGCTTACTGGTCACCAGGCAGTCTTAGACCAGACACCTGGCTTACTGGTCACCAGGCAGTCTTAGACCAGACACCTAGCTTACTGGTCACCAGGCAGTCTTAGACCAGACACCTGCTACTGGTCACCAGACAGTCTTAGACCAGACACCTAGCTTACTGGTCACCAGGCAGTCTTAGACCAGACACCTAGCTTACTGGTCACCAGGCAGTCTTAGACCAGACACCTAGCTTACTGGTCACCAGGCAGTCTTAGACCAGACACCTGGCTTACTGGTCACCAGACAGTCTTAGACCAGACAACCCCTGGCTTACTGGTCACCCAGGTAGTCTTAGACCAGAACATCCTAGCTTACGGTCACCCCAGACAGCATAGACCAGACAACCTAGCTTACTGGTCACCAGGCAGGCTTAGACCAGACACCTAGCATACTGGACCCAACAGTCTTAACCTGAACACCTGGTTGACTGGTCACCAGGCAGTCTTAGACCAGACACCTGGCTTACTGGTCACCAGGCAGTCTTAGACCAGACACCTGGCTTACTGGTCACCAGGCAGTCTTAGACCAGACACCTGGCTTACTGGTCACCAGGCAGTCTTAGACCAGACACCTGGCTTACTGGTCACCAGGCAGTCTTAGACCAGACACCTGGCTTAAAACCCCCCCCCCCTGTTCACCAGGCGACTTAGACCAGACACCTGGCCTAACTGGTCACCAGGCAGGTCTTTGACCAGACACCATGCTTACTGGCAACCAGGCGGTCCTTAGACCAGACACCTGGCCAAACTGGTCACCAGGCAGCCATAGACCAGCACCTAGCTTACTGTCACCAGCAGACTTAGATCAGACACCTGCTTACTGGTCACCCAGGCATCTAGACCAGACACCTGGCTAACTGGTCACCAGGCAGTCTTAGACCAGACACCTGGCTTACTGGTCACCAGGCAGTCTTAGACCAGACACCTGGCTAACTGGTCACCAGGCAGTCTTAGACCAGACACCTGGCTTACTGGTCACACAGGACAGTCTTAAATATCAGACAACCTGGCTACTGTTCACCAGGCATCTTAGACCAGACACTACCTGGCTAACTGGTCACCAGGCAGTCTTAGACCAGACACCTGGCTAACTGGTCACCAGGCAGTCTTAGACCAGACACCTGGCTTACTGGTCACCAGGCAGTCTTAGACCAGACACCTGGCTTACTGGTCACCAGGCAGTCTTAGACCAGACACCTGGCTTACTGGTCACCAGGCAGTCTTATGAACCCAGACCACCTGGCTTACTGGTCACCAGTCAATCATCACCAGACACCTGGCTTACTGGTCACCTGCAGTCTTAGGATCAGACAACCTGGCTAATTGTACACCAAGTCAGTCATAGACCAGACACCTGGCTTACTGGTCACCCAAGGCAGTCTTAGAACATACACCTGCTACAGACACCAGGCAGTCTTAGACCAGACAACCGGCTAACTGGTCACCATGCAGTCTTTGACCAAACACCTGCTAACTGGTCACCACCCGTCTAAGACCCAGCAACCCTGCTACCTGGTCACCAGGTCAGACTTAGACAACACCTAGCTTATTACTGGGTCACCGTGTAGTTCTTAGACTAGACACCAGGCTTACTGGTCACCAGGCAGTTTTAGACTGGACACCTGGCTTACTGGTCACCAGACAGTCTTAGACCAAATAACTAGCTATAGTTCACAAGGCAGTCGTGTCTGATCTGGCTTGGTGTACATGGTACTACCTTCGTGCCAAAGTTTGTATTCACCCCAGACATAGAAGGTATCACACACGAAAGGCCCCTAAACGCTAGTGACCACATGGTTTAGAGTTTCAATAGTGGAGCTAACAATGGAGAGTTAACCTGCGAGAGATATTGTTTTGAAAGTTTTCCGCGACAGTCCATGATAATTACACCCGCAAAATTAGGGGGTAAAGAGATTTTAGGGACACCTGGGTGGTTAACAGAATCCCTCTCTGCATACCCACCCACTCATCCCACACTCACATAAGCTGGTCCTTTGTAAATGTATAAAATTTACACTATAACAATAACAAAAAGGCACAATACCGTGACCTGAATCATACACAAATTAACCCGAACATAGAGAGAGGAGCTTACGACTACGTTTCTTCCTAACAACTGGTTAAGGTACGAACAGATCCTCTTCGATGGGCCAGGCTCGAGTTTAGGCAGACGGTACCTCCACACCCCCGACCAGCCTTGAAAAAGCTCACCCATTTTCCTCACTGAACACTCACACCAACATTCTCCACTACTTCTTTCGTCTGGCACCCAGCTTTGTGAAACCCTATGATTAGAGCTATATTGTCAAGTGTTAAAGACTTCCTTTTACCCAAAACCATAGAGAACACTGGACGAAAGATGGGGAGAGTGAGAGACAACAGTTCAACACTTCCTTTCACCACGGCAACCACTTGAGCAATGAGAAATCACTGTGAAGTGTGGCAGCAGGCCGAGACGTCATGCTAATGGCTGCTACCCAGCAGAATGCACTAACGAAAAAAGACCTCCCTGTATAGTAAGCCTTTGATTTTTTCACAGCATTGTACTGGGGCGCTTACCCGGCATAATGCCGTGAAGAGCACTGTATGTGAAGAACTCAGCTCATGATTCAGAAAGGTTTTCACAGTATAGACAGAGACTTCCAGAGAACCGAGGTGGTAGGGTGCACCAGCAAGTGCTGGACACACTGCACACAACCGAAGGCAGTGGTCCCAGATAATATATCTTCTTGGGTCCTGAGAGAGGGAGCAGATGCACTGTGTGTGCCTCTAACAACAATCTTCAATAAATGTATCGAAACAAGGCAACTGCCCGAGGTATGAAAGACAACAAATGTAGTCCCAGTTTTAAAGAAAGGAAACAGACAAGCTGCACTAAACTACAGACCAGTGTCACTGACATGTATGTAAAGTTACGGAGATTATCAGGAAAAGAATCCTATCTACCTACCTGGAAAGTATTCTGGGATCAATGCCCCCGCGGCCCGCTCCATGAACAGGCCTCTTGGTGGATCAGGGCCTGATCAACTAGGCTGCTAACTGCTGGTCGCAGGTAGTCCAATGTGAGAACCACAGCCCGGCTGATCCGGCGCTGACTTTAGATATCCGTCCAGCTCCCTCTTGAAGACAACCAGGGGTCTATTGGTAATTCCTCTTATGACTCGTGGGAGGCTGTTGAACAGTTTTGGGCCTCAGACACTTATTGTGTTTCCTCTTAGTGCACCAATGGCGCCCCTACTTTCCATTGGGAGAAAGTTTTTGTTTCCATGGGGATTGATTTGTGTGTGCAGATTAGGGACCAATCCCTCTAGGATTTTCCAGGTGTAGATTATGATGCATCTCTCTCGCCTGCGCTCCACTGAGTACAAGACAAGTGCTTCCAAACGTTTCCAGTAGTTAAGGTGTTTGACAGAACTTGTATGTACAGTAAAGGTTCTCTGTTCATTCTCTAGATCTACAATTTCACCTGCTTTGAACGGAAATGTTAATGTACAGCAATATTCCAGCCTAGACAGAACTAGTGATTTAAATAAAAGATCACCACTGGCTTGGCATCTCTATGTTTTGGATGTTCTTATTGTCCACCCAACAGTGCCACTATCACACCCTCGCAGATGTCATAGTGGCATTGTTGTGATCCTTGAAGGTGAGATCCTCAGACATTATCACTCCCAGGTCCTTCACATTACTTTGTCGCTCTATTGTGAGATCAGGGGTGCTGTTTCTTGTGTATGTACATAATATGACGGAAGGGATAGAGTCAAGGGTGTCCCTGTTTGCAGACGATGTGAAACTAATGATGAAAAAGGAAGTGGAAGAGGACCAGGTAAGCCTACAAGGGAATCTGGACAGACTGTAATCCTGGTCTGACAAATGGCTGCTGGAGTTCAACCCCACCAAGTGCAAAATTATGAAGACTGGGGAAGGACAAAGGAGGCAGCAGATGCAATACAGCCTCAGAGGTCAAAGGCTGCAAAACTCACTCAAGGAAAAGGATCTTGTGGTGAGCATCATACCGAGCATATCGCCTGAGATGCACATCAACCAAATAACAATAATGTTTTTATTTTTACAAGTACATGCACAAGGTATACAGACCATAGCTGACATCAATGACATACTACTATATACAAAGTACCTTGTTATGCAGAGTATTTCAGGCAAATTAGGTCAGTTTTGTCCCAGGATGCGACCCCACACCAGTCTACTAACTCCCAAGTACCCATTTTACTGATGGGTGAACATCGATAGTAGGTGTCTTATGGAAACATGTCCCTAATGTTTTCCAACTGATTAGCTGATTAGCTGGTACTACTAGGTCAGTTGCCGTGAATGTGACCTGACCTGACCAGGTTGGGGCATTGGCTTAAGCCGGTAGGAGACTTGGACCTGCCTCGCATGGGCCAGTAGGCCTTCTGCAGTGTTCCTTCTTTCTTATGTTCTTATGTTCTAACCGTACCGGAGATCCCAACTCTGGACCTCAGTGTGTGAGCTGAGTGAGCTAGCGATCAAACTACTGAACACATAACTGCTTCAACATACGGGCGCCTGGCAAACCTGAGAATAGCGTTTTGTCATCTAAGCAGAGAGCCATTCGCGACACTACACTGTGTACATCAGGCACGTATTGGAGTATGTAGCATCACTATGGAACTCACACCTGGTCAAACACGTCAAGAAATTAGAGAAAGTGTAAAGGTGTGCAACAAGACTAGTCTCGGAGCTAAGGGGTTTGTCCTACGAGGAGAAGTTAGAGGAACTCAATTTGGCAACACTGGAAGATAGGAGGGATAGGGGGGACATGAAAACATATAAAATACTGAGAAGAATTGACAGGATAGGGGCAGAATGTTTCAGAGATTTGACAGAGTAACAAGGGGTCACAATTGGAAGTTTAAGACTCAGATGAGTCACAGGGATGTTAGGAAGTATTTCTTCATGGACTTCTCAGGAAGTGAAATAGTCTGGAGAGTGATGTAGTGAAGGCAGGATCCATACATAGCTTTAAGAAGACGTATGATAAAGCTCACGGAGCAGAGAGAGTGGACCTAGTAGCAACCAGTGAAGAGGCGGGTTCGGGAGCTGTGAATCGACCCCTGCAACCACAATTAGGTGAGTACACACACACACACACACACATACCATCTACGTCAGGCCCATACTGGAGTATGCAGCACCAGTTTGGAATCCACACCTAGTTAAGCACGTCAAGAAATTAGAGAAAGTGCAAAGGTTTGCAACAAGACTAGTCCCAGAGCTACGGGGATTGTCCTATGAAGAAAGGTTGAGGGAAATCGGCCTGACGACACTGGAGGACAGGAGGGTCAGGGGAGACATGATAACGACATATAAAATACTGGCGGAATAGACGAGGTGGACAAAGACGGGATGTTCAAGAGAAGGGACACAGACACAAGAGGTCACAATTGGAAGTTGAAGACTCAGATGAATCAAAGGGATGTTAGGAAGTATTTCTTCAGTCATAGAGTAGTCAGGCCATGGAATAGCCTAGAAAGTGATGTATGTGGAGGCAGGAGCCATACATAGTTTTAAGGCGAGGTATGATAGAGTTCATGGGCAGGGAGAGAGAGGACCTAGTAGCAATCAGCGAAGAGGCGGGGCCAGGAGCTGTGACTCGACCCCTTCAACCACAAATAGGTGAGTACAAATAGGTGAGTACATACACACACACACACACGCACCACACACACACACACACACATATATATATATTATATTATTAACACATCGGCCGTCTCCCACCAAGGCAGGGTGGCCCGAAAAAGAAAAACTTTCACCATCATTCACTCCATCACTGTCTTGCAGAAGGTGCTTTACACTACAGTTTTTAAACTGCAACATTAACACCCTCCTTCAGAGTGCAGGCACTGTACTTCCCATCTCCAGGACTCAAGTCCGGCCTGCCGGTTTCCCTGAACCCCTTCATAAATGTTACTTTGCTCACACTCCAACAGCACGTAAAGTATTAAAAAACATTTGTCTCCATTCACTCCTATCAAACACGCTCACGCATGCCTGCTGGAAGTCCAAGCCCCTCGCACGCAAAACCTCCTTTACCCCCTCCCTCCAACCTTTCCTAGGCCGACCCCTACCCTGCATTCCCTCCACTACAGATTTATACATTCTTGAAGTCATTCTATTTTGTTCCACCCTCTCTGCATGTCCGAACTACTTAAACAACCCTTCCTCAGCCCTCTGGATAATAGTTTTGGTAATCCCGCACCTCCTCCTAATTTCTAAATTGCGAATTCTCTGCATAATATTCACACCACACACTGCCGTCAGACATGACATCTCCACTGCCTCCAGCCTTCTCCTCGTTGCAACATTCATCACCCATGCTTCACACCCTTATAAGACTTTTGGTATAACTATACTCTCGTACATTCCCCTCTTAGCTTCCGCAAACTCCTAAGTGCATCACTCACCCTTTTCCTGTCATCCGTTCTATGATTCACCTCATCCTTCATAGACCCAAAAGGATTCTTTCAGGTATACAGAAGTAAGATCAGGGACAAGATAGGCCCACTCAAAAGTTCCTCGGGTCAGCTCACTGACAGTGATAAGGAAATGTGTAGAATTTTTAACACATACTTCCTCTCAGTTTTTACACAGGAGGATACCAGTGATATTCCAGTAATGATAAATTATGTAGAACAGGACGATAATAAACTGTGCACTATTAGGGTCACAAGTGACATGGTCCTTAGGCAAATAGATAAATTAAAACCTAACAAATCCCCAGGCCCTGATGAACTGTATGCAAGGGTTCTTTAAAAGGGAATGTAAAGAGGAGCTTAGCACACCTTTGGCTAATCTTTTTAACATATCACTACAAACTGGCATGGTGCCAGATAAGTGGAAAATGGCAAATGTGATACCTATTTCAAAACAGGTGACAGGTCCTTAGCTTCGAACTATAGACCAATAAGCCTAACCTCCATAGTGGGAAAATTTATGGAATCAATAATTGCCGAGGCAGTTCGTAGCCACCTTGAAAAGCATAAATTAATCAACGAATCTCAGCATGGTTTTACAAAGGGACGTTCCTGCCTTACGAATTTATTAACTTTTTTCACTAAGGTATTTGAGGAGGTAGATCATGGTAACGAATATGATATTGTGTATATGGACTTCATAAGGCTTTTGACAGGGTCCCACATCAGAGACTATTGAGGAAAATTAAAGCACATGGAATAGGAGGAGAAATTTTTTCCTGGATAGAGGCTTGGTTAAAAAAAATAGGCGCAGAGAGTTTGCATAAATGGGGAGAAATCAGAGGTGGGGAAGCGTCCACGAGCGGTGTTCCACAGGGGTCAGTGTTGGGCCCCCTGCGTTCACAATCTACATAAACGCATTAGATAGGGCATAAAGAGCGACATCGGCAAGTTTGCCGAACAACCAAAATAGGCCGTCGAATTCATTCTGACGAGGACATTCGAGCAACTCCAGAAGATTTGAATAGACTGATGCAGTGGTCGGAGAAGTGGCAGATGCAGTTTAATATAAACAAATGCAAAGTTCTAAATGTTGGAAGGACAATAACCATGCCACATATAAACTAAATAATGTAGATCTTAATATTACGGATTGCGAAAAAAAAATTTAGGGGTTCTGGTTAGCAGTAATCTGAAACCAAGACAACAGTGGGATAAGTGTTCGCAATAAAGCTAATAGAATCCTTGGCTTCATATCAAGAGCAAAAAATAATAGGAGTCCTCAGGTTGTTCTTCAACTCTATACATCCTTGGTTAGGCCTCATTAGATTATGCTGCACGTTTTGGTCACCGTATTACAGAATGGATATAAATTCTCTGGAAAATGTACAAAAGGAGGATGCAAAGAGATCCCATGTATCAGAAACCTTCCCTATGAGGATAGACTAAGGGCCCTGAAACTGCACTCTCTAAAAAAGACGTAGAATTAGGGGGGATATGATTGAGGTTTATAAGGGAAGACAGGAATAAATAAAGGGGGTGTAAATAGTGTGCTGAAAAATATCTAGCCTAGACAGGACTCGCAGCAATGGTTTTAAGTTGGAAAAATTCAGATTCAGGAGGGAATATAGGAAAGTTACTGGTTTGGTAATAGAGTTTGTGGATGAGTGGAACAAACTCCCAAGTACCGTTATAGAGGCCAGAACGTTGTGTAGCTTTAAAAATGGGTTTGGGATAAATACATGAGTAGTTTGGGGGGGGGGGTGTGATTTTAGACCTGATAGCTTTTGCTAACGGTGGGTTGCCGTTTTTTCCTCCCTTAAGTCAATGTGACCTGCCCCTGACTGGGTTTTGGGTGCATTGGCTTAACCGGTAGGGATTTGGGAAACCTCCCTCGCAGGGGCCAGTGGGCCTTCGGGAAAGGGGTTCCTTCGTTCTTTTTTTTCTTATTTTTTACCTCCTCCCCCCAATCTGATATCAAATCTTTCGTTCCCTTTGTTTTTTTTTTATCATCCCCTTTAAATTTTTCCCATTTTCATTTTTTAATTTCCTCTTTAAACCCCACCCAAACCCAAATTCATCCACCAATCTCGCAACTTCCCTTCAGAATCCTCCCAAGAGCACATTTGTCATCAGCAAAGAGAAAACGGGTGACAACTCCCACTTTATGGTAAATTTTTAAACCCTTTTTAACCCCCACGCCTCTTGCCAAAACCCCGCATTTACTTCCTTACAACCCCATCCTAAAAAATATATTAAAAAAACCACGGTGACAAACACACAAACCTTTTCTAAGGCCTACTTTTACTGGGAAAAAAATCTCCCCGCCCCCTAAAATACCCTAAACCCGACCTCACTATTCCCTCCCTAAAAAAAATCTTCACTGCTTTTAGTAACCCACCCCCTAAAACCCTACACCTGCAACACGCCACATTTTTCCCCCCCCATCCCCCCCGTCATACGCCTTTTTTCCCAAAACCATAAAATGCCAAAAAAGACCCTTTAGCCTTTAAAAATTTCTGTTTTACTTATATGTTTAACTGTAAACAACCTGGGCCACACACCCCCTACCTTTTCCCAAAGCCTCCTTTTTTTCATCTGCCATCCAAATTTTCCGTCTTACTCTTTAAAATTTTTTCAATAATAAAACCCAAACCCTACACTTTTCCAGGTATACAAAAAGACCTTTTCCCCCTTTAATTTTTTTCCCCTCTCTTTTTTTCCCCCTTTTCCTTTAAAACAAAGGAACTATGCATGCCCCTCCCGCCAATTTCCCAGGTAAACCCTTTCCCTCTTCCCCTATATTTATTAAATAAAGCACCAACCACTCCCAAAAACCCCCCTGCGGGTTTTTATATATATATATATATATATAATAATATATAAATATATATATTTATAATTTTATATATATATTTTATATTTTTATACAAACAATGATCTCTGGGTGAAGGAGACTCCGAACCCCACGAACCTTAAACAAGGGGACGCATGCTATAACAATCACCCACATGAACAATACCTTGGCGCCCACCTTGCGCTCACGTTTGACCCAAAGGCGCCAGTTTTGGGGAAAAGGGCTTCGCTTTTCTCTCATCCCCTGCTGACAGCCTTACTGGGTTTTTTAACAAGAAAGGAATTCCCCATTGTGTAGCGCAAGCTAACGCCAAGGATTGTTCGTGTGGGAGATTGGTATAGCACTGCGTCCTTTGTTTTTAGGTTCGTAGGTTGGTTTTTCTCCTTCAGCAGAGATCAGGTTTGGTATATTTCGCTGCTCTCGCAAATTCCTTGTAATTTTCCTTGATGATTGAGCGTAGTGGTGGGGGGGTTGATAATTTTCCTTGATGAGTGAGCAGTAGTGGAGTGGGGGGGGTTTGTTATGTTCCTTGATGATGTGACGTAGTGGGAGTGGGTGGGTTTATAATGTTCCTTGATGATGTGGGCTAGTGGATGGGTGGTGATAATTTTCCTTGATGATTGAGCAGTGGGAGTGGGTGGGATAATGTTCCTTGATGATGTGAGCAGTAGTGGAGGGGGTGGGAAAAATGCAGGCAGTGGGGGTGGTGATAATGCGCGGGTGGGTGGTGATAATGCAGCAGTGGGGGTGAAAATGCAGCAGTGGGGGGTGTAATGCGAAGGGGTGGTGAAAAAACGACGTGGGGGGATAATGCAGCAGTGGGTGGTGATAATGCAGACAGTGGGGGTGATAATGCGAAGTGGGTGGTGTAATGCAGCAGTGGGTGGGAAAATGCAGACAGTGGGTGGTGATAATGCGACGTGGGTGGTGATAATGCAGACAGTGGGTGGTGTAATGCAGAAGTGGGTGGTGATAATGCAGACGTGGGTGGTGAAAATGCAGACAGTGGGTGGTGATAATGCGACAGTGGGTGGTGATAATGCAGAAGGGGGTGGTGATATGAGAAAAGTGGGGGGTGTTAATTGAAGACAGTGGGTGGTGATAATGCAGAAGCTGTGTTAAAACCCTTACATTTTATTACGTCGTCTTTTAAAGGGGCCCAAACAGTTAACTAGGAAAATAATTTAAAAAAATATAATTTTAACTTATATTTTTTCTTATTTTTATTTTTTTTTTTTTTTAAATTATTATTATTTTTATATTTTATTTTTTAATTTTTTTTTATTATTGTTATTTTATTTTTTATTTTTATTTTTATTTTATTATTATTATTATTATTAATTTTATTTTATTTTATTTTATTTTGTTACTATTTTATTTTTATTATTTTTATTATTTTTACTATTTTTTTATTATTTATTATTTTTATTTTTTTATTATTTTATTTTTTTTTTTTACGAGAACGGGGAAAAAAGCGGGAGGTTCGATTTTTTCCTTAATTTTATATTTCCCTAAAGCCAGTAAGTGTTTAAGGTAAATTTCCGTCAAGTGAAGGTGGGGGGGGAGAGGCTGGTCCCCCGTCCTTCGTTACCAGACAAATAAACATTGAACTTGGCTCGACATTTAAAGTGAAAAGGGGAGGAGAGAAGGCTTCCAGAAAAAAATCAACATTTTCCCCCCAACTTGGTCGACTCTTCAAAGTGGAGGAGGGGGAGGTAAGTAGCTTGGCGGGTATTGTTTGCCATTAAGAGAGCAATTTGAGGGGGGAAAACTGGTTGATTTTTTGCACAGCAGCAGCAAAACAAACTAACCCCATCAGAACCCCACTCAACCATCATGCAACAACATCAACCCCATCTGCAACAAACTCAACCCATCATGCAACCCGCTCAACCATCAGCAACAAATAAAACCAAACATGCAAACAACATAACCCCATCGCAACAAAACTCAACCATCATGCAACCCGCTCCCCCATCATGCAACCCGCTCAACCCATCATGCAAAACACTAACCCCCATAAGAAAACCACTAAAACCCCATCATCAACAACACTCAACCCCATTTGCAAAAACACTCAACCATATGAAAACCTCAACCATCATGCAAACCGCTTCAACCCCTCTGCAACAACCTAACCCCATATGCAACAAACTCAACCATCATGCAACCCGGGCTAAACCCATCAGCAAAACACTAAACCCCCATCATGCAACAACACTTCAACCCCATGCAAAAACACTAACCCATCAGCAAAAACATAACCATTGCAACCCACTCAACCCATCATGCAACAACACTCAACCCCCATCATGCAACAACATAACCATATGCAACAACACTAAACCCCATATGAAAACAACCACTCCCCCATCATGCAACAACACCAACCCATCATCAAAAACACTAACCCCATATGCAACAACATCAAACCTATGAAACAAAAACTCAACCCATCATGCAAAAACATAAAACCATCTGCAACAACATCAACCCATCATGCAAAACATAACCCTCTGAACAAACTCAACCCATCATGAAACAACACTAAACCCCATCTGAACAAAAATCAACCCATTGAAAACAACATAAACCCTATGCAAAACACTCAACCCATTTTTGCAAAACACTAAACCCCATCATGCAACAACACTCAACCCATCTGCAACAACAACTAACCCATAGCAACAACCTCAACCCATCATGCAAAACCCATCAACCCATCAGCAACACTAACCCATATGAAAAAAACACTCAACCCTCATGCAAAACACTCACCCATATGCAAACCCAACTTGATACAATTCTTTTGCTTGATATACATTTATTTTTTGGGTATAAGAAATTGAGCAACTCCGTCCTGTTTTGGTATATACACAGAAAAAGGGGTTATCCTAAAAGTACCCGGAAGACGAATATACATCGAGAGATGTATACACCAGGTCTAAAAAGTTTGTATAACCCCCGAGAAGCGTAATTGTCATGGTGTATTAATACAGAGAGGCGTTTTTTCGTAGCGTTTTTACTTCGGAAATGTATATCTCTGAGTTTTAACAAGGAATTTATCTCAGTGATTCTACCCCAGAGTTTATCTCTTAAGGTACTGCGAGAGGGATATTTTTTAATGCTATACCCGAGAAAAATAAAAATTTAGTGTATATTCACGAAGCTTTTTTTCCCCAAAACAAACACAAAAATTTTTTAACATATAGTATATATTTTATATATTATATATATATATATTATATATATTATTAAATATATATTTATAATATTATTTTTATATGGCAGTGAAAGCGGCAAAAATTTTTCGAGGATAGTGAGGCGAGGTAAGAGTGGTAGGGAGTAAATCACTTCCCCTAAAAAGTTTACCCGATGTGTTTGTCTCATGGTTGTTCTATACTATGATGGGTTGTAAGAGAAGTTAATGCTGGGTGCTGGCACGATGTGTGGGGTTTTTAAAGATAAAGACTCTAAAAACCAAATGGGAGTTGTCCAGTTTCTTTTTGTGATGACACTGTCTTTTGGGGGGATTCTGAAGTAAGTTGCAAAGTTGGTGAAAGGTTTGGGGGGAGGGGTTTTTAAAAGAAGGAAAAAATTAAAATGGAAATGGATGAGGATGACAGAAAAATTTGGTAATGAAGCTGGATATAAGATTGGGGGAAGTGAATATATTAATATTTTTGGGAGTGGACGTGTCAGCAGATTGGTTATGAAAGGTGAAGTGAACCATATAACTGAATGAGTTGAAAAAAAGTGAGTGGTGCACTAAGGAGTCTGTGGAGACAAAAAACATTATCCAGGGGAGCATAAAGGGGATTGTATGAAAAGTATAGTGGTACCAACATCTCATATGGGTGCGAAGCATGGGTGGTGAATGTTGCAACAAGGAGAAGGCGGGAGGCAGGCGGAGATTCATGTCTGAGGGCAATGCAAAGTCAATGAAGATCGGGGAAGGGCAAATAAGACCGTAGACAGAGTACAGGCTAGGTGGCCAAAGACTTGCAAAACTCAAGCAAAAGGATCTTGGAGTGACTATAATACCGAGCACATCTCCTGAGGCGCACATTAACCCAGATAACTGCTGCCAGCTTATGGGCGCCTAGCAAACCTGAGAATAGCGTTTTGACGCCTTGGTAAAGAATCGTTCAAAATTCTGTACACCGTGTACGTCAGGCCCTTTACTGGTATCAGCGCCCAATTTTTGGAACCCACCCTGGTCAAGAAAGTCGGGAAAATTTTAGAGAAAGTGCAAAGGTTTTTGCAACAAGACTAGTTCCAGAGCTAGCGGAATGTCTTACGAAAAAATATTATGGGAAATGGGGCCTAACGACACGGGAAAGGGGACGGGGGTTAGGGGAGACATGATAACGATATACAAAATATTGCAGGGAATTGAACAAGGTGGACAAAGGGGACAGGAAGTTCCAGAGATGGGACAGAGAAACAAGGGGCCACAATTGGAAGTTGAAGATTCAGTTGAGTCAGAGGGTGTTAGGAAGTATTTCTTTAGTCATAGAGTTGTCAGGAAGTGGGAATAGTTTGGCAGTGATGTAGTGGAGGCGGGGAACCGGCTACATAGTTTTAAGCGAGGTTTGATAAAGTTCATGGATCAGGGAGAGAGGAGGACCTAGTAGCGATCATTTAAAGGGCGGGGCCAGGGGAGAGGTTTATGAACGAGATTAGTGTGGGGGAGTGTTAGTCTGACGGAAAGTAACTTGATGTCTAAGGACGGAGAGAATTGCTGAGATTAGAAAGACCGGAAATATAGGGAAGGCAGAGAACAGAAGAGTTCCGGGAAGTGAGAGTTCCTTCCAGCAGAATTTCCACTCTTCATAATTCGTTTTCCGTCTTGGCTACCCTTCCCATTTCATAGACTCTGCCCTCTCACGTGCTAAACGCAATTTCTTCTCCCCCAAACTCTCTACTCATGGGAATTCTTTTGTCCTCTGCCTTCCCTACATTTCCGGTCTTTCTAATCTCAATAATTCTCTCCGTTCCTTAGACATCAAGCTTACCTTCCGCCAGACTAACACTTTCGCACTAATCTCGTTCTACCTCTCCTCCCTCTACAGATGTTCCTGGTGTCTACCTATTTCTTGCTCCCCTGTCCTTTCAATACTTTGGAGAAACTGGTCGATCTCTTTCTGACAGACTTAGGGAGCCACAAAAATAGGTTAGGCTTGCCGACACTAACAATGCTCTTTTCTGTCACGTCAGAGATCATAGCCATCCTATTTGACTGGTCTTCTGCTAAAACTGTCTTCCCTATTCCAACTTTAACAGTCGCCGTCTGGTTGAATCCTCTCTATACACAACTTTCCTTGTATGAATCTTAGCCCTGCTTCGTCTCTGTAGATGCCTTCCTCTCCCACTACATTGTAAAATGCCTTCAAACCTTCAGAACACCCGTGACTTAACCTGATTCCTCATTTTTTCTTCTTCTCCCTCTTTCCCTTTCCCTCTTTCCTTTTTGTCTTTTTTTCTGTCGCGTGTTTCTTTTTCCCGCTTTTATTTTATTTCATCACTTCCGAGGCCTGGTCACAGACCGGGCCGCGGGGGGGGTTGACCCCCGGAACTCTCTCCAGGTAAATTTCCCGGTAAACTCCCCCACCTCTGTGTACTTGCTCTCCTTGTGGGCACCTAGCCCCTTGCAGTGCTCCCCTTTCTTTGTATTTGACTGGCTCCCCCTCCTTACTTCCCCCCTACTACCACTACCACTGCTACTAACTACTACTACTAAATACTACTACTACTTACTACTACTACTACTACTTACTGTACTCACCACCACTACCTCTTCCTGCCTATATATAGCCGTCCTGCTCCATTCTGGTTAGTGTGACTTTGTAAATGGTCCAAGTCGGACCGAAACGTCGTCGTAAGCTCCTCTCTTCTATGTGCGGGTTATTCGTGTAAAGTGCGAAGATTTGCAACGAGACTAGTCTCGGATTTAAGGGTCATGTCCTACGAGGAGAGGTTAAGGGAAATCGACCTGAAAATACTGGAGGACAGGAGGGACAGTGGGGACATGATAACAACATATAAAATACTGAGAGGAATCAACAAGGTGAACAGAGACAGGATGTTCCAGAGATAGGACACAGGAGCAATGGGTCACAGATGGAAACTGAAGACTCAGATGAACCACAGGGATGTTAGGAAATATTTCTTCATAGAGTTGTCAGGAAGTGGAACAGTCTGGAAAGTGATGTGCTGGAGGCAGTATCCATACGTAGCTTTAAAAAGAGGTATGATAATGCTGATGGTGCAGAGTGACCCTTTAAGCGACCAGTTTAAGAGGCGGGGGCAAGAGCTGGTGAATCGACTCCTGCAACTACGATTAGGTGAGTACACACACACACACACACACACACACTACATCAGTATCCATCTAGAAGACAATTCAGACCATTCAAATGATTGACACTTGCAGACTTGGCAGTGATGTCAGAAGTCAGCAATTACTTCACCAGGAAAAATGATCTGTTGGATTTAACTAGAACAATTCAGACAGAAGGCACTGTGCCAAGATGATGTTTTTTAAAACACTTTGTTCCCCCAGGCTGGACTTCTGCTGTATTCTGTCTCCTTCATGGCAGGTGAGATAACTCAGCTAGGAAAAATACAAATAACTTTCACTGCCCACATACATTCACTTAGACATCTGAACTACTGGGAACGATTGAAGTCCACTCAAGTATATCCCATGGAACGTAGTCCCCTGGGGAAATGAGTTTCATCAGAAATCCTGGAGATGTTCACTAAACTCAGACATATTTTGACTTTAGTAATATTTGGGATTTCTTCTAATTTTAGTTATTACTCTTTGCTGCCTGTCTCTCTCTCCTGGACTCCATATGTTCCAATCTGGTTTTACTTATCTCCATTTCTATGCCCAGAGTTTCATTTGGTGCTTCAAGGTTTCTTATCCATTGTCTCTGTTTATAGAGGGTTCCCCTCTCTCCCTCGACTTTACATATACTTTACCGAAGAGATGTGTTCCTGGAGTACACTTAAAGCACCAGTGAAATCCTCCTCCCTAGGAACTGGTTTAAATCTGTGAAGGTCACATAGTCGTCGCTGCGTAACTCATAAACCCCGTGATTTATCTGGCTACATATGATGTTTTTCCTGTCGAAACTGAATTGGTTGAAACCCAATGAGATTTTATGACAAAGAAGAAAGGGTCGACTGCATATCCAGGGACTACAAGAAGGCATTTGATATTATACCTCGCAAGAAATTAAAACAAAAAATTATTGCAGATGTAAATAACAGAAGATATACTGTGTTGGTTGAGATGGCTCGGACATGTAAAGAGAATGGAACAAGATAGAATGACTTCGAGAGTGTATAAATCTGTAGTGGAGGGATGGCGGGGTAGGGGTCGGCCTAGGAAAGGTTGGAGGGAGGGGGTAAAGGAGTTTTGTGTGCGAGGGCTTGGACTTCCAGCAAGCATGCGTGAGCGTATTTGATAGGAGTGAATGGAAGCAAATGTTTTTTAATACTTGACGTGCTGTTGGAGTGTGAGCAAAGTAACATTTATGAAGGGGTTCAGGGAAACCGGCAGGTCGGACTTGAGTCCTGGAGATGGGAAGTACAGTGCCTGCACTCTGAAGGAGGGGTGTTAATGTTGCAGTTTAAAAACTGTAGTGTAAAGCACCCTTCTGGCAAGACAGTGATGGAGTGAATGATGATAAGTTTTTCTTTCTCGGGCCACCCTGCCTTGGTGGGAGACGGCCGTTGTGTTAATAAAGAAAAAAATACTTAAGGAGAGGAGATACAGAAGGATTGTCCCAAAATAAGTCAGAATGTTTACAAGTAATAACTGAGATTCCACAAAGATCGGTATTGGAGAAATTGAATTACATGTTTCCTTATTTTGTTTACCAGATATATTTCCGTTGATGCAAGATCTAAGAAGGTTTCTCAGTTGATCTAAGAAGGTTTCTCAGTTGATCTAAGAAGGTTTCTCAGTTGATCTAAGAAGGTTTCTCAGTTGATCTAAGAAGGTTTCTCAGTTGATCTAAGGTTTCTCAGCTGATCTAAGAATGTTTCTCAGTTGATCTAAGAATGTTTCTCAGCTGATCTAAGAATGTTTCTCAGCTGATCTAAGAAGGTTTCTCAGTTGATCTAAGAATGTTTCTCAGTTGATCTAAGAAGGTTTCTCAGTTGATCTAAGAAGTTTCTCAG